>CP050228.2:8852500-9417500 GCA_012066045.3 Morus alba
ACGCTGCAAAAAAAAAACAACATCGCATGTGCAGCAACTTTTTGATATATATATGCAAAAAAAAAAAAAAAAAAAAAAAAAAAAAAAACATCACAGGTGCAAAACTGGCAACTTTTTGATATATATATATTATATATATATATATATATATATATATATATATATATATATATATAAAGCTGTGGGTGTGTGTGAGATAAAGTTGTAGGTATGTGTGAGATAAAAAGCCATAAGTGTGTCTGAGATATAAAGTCGTAGATGTGTGTCTTGCTTTGTTGGGCTGATAGCTTTACACATAAATCAAGATATGATGAGAATTGATGTTCACATACGTGTGTGAGTGTGTATATATATATATATATATATATATATATATATATATATATAAGCTATCAGCCCAACAAAGCAGACACATCTACGACTTTTTTTGGTGCACTGTGAAAGAATTGAAGATGACGTTTGTTTCTTTTTTTTTTCATCTTTTTTTTATTATTATTTTTAGTGAGTATAATGTAATTTATATGAATATTTTCATATAAATTATATGCATATAATTTTTTATATGTCAATTTTTAAAGTGTAATTTATATAAATTTTTACTTAAATTGCACTCAAAATAATCGTATCAAATAATTTAACAAATTTTTAATCCTTAATTTTTTTAAAATCACATTTGACTTATATAGATTTTAAAAAAAAAATTAAAATTTTAGTGATAATCATAAGATTGTAATAAAAATGAAAAATCACACATTATAAGTGCATTTAAAATTTATTAAAAGCATTATAAATAAAAAAATCTCATATAAAACATGTATAAAATTTATTTTTATAGAGAGTGCTAAAAAATAAATTACAATTCTACACTTTAAAATATTGCTTTTGAGAATGTATATTTTTCTTTTCCTCACGTCATTGGCACTGCACACTTGCACCCCTTTTTTTCTGCTCACCATTTGTTTGTTTTTGGTTTTTTTTTTTTTTTTTTTCTTTCTTTCTTTCTTTTTACGTCTACTGCACCCTCTTTTTTTTTTTTTTTTTTTTTTTTTTTTCTTTCTTTCTTTCACTTCTCACGTCTCCTGCACACACCTGCACTTTCAAATTTGATTTCTTTCATTCACTTCTCTGCACACACGCACCTGCACACACCTGAACTTTTTTTTTTTTTTTTTTTTCTCTTTTTCGCGCACACGCACCTGCACACATAATTTTTTTTTCCCTTCTGCACACACGCACACACGTTTCTAGATGAAAAGTTCTTCGAAAACTGCCCTTTTTCTTCTGTACTCGCTTCCTTTGTATAAGAGAATTTCACATTTTGTACGTTGTGCCGCACGTTTCACATCACGTTTTACATCACATTACATTTTTTTTATCATTATTTTATATTTTTTTAAGTCTCGTTTACTTCACTGATTCGAGTTTAAAATTTAAATTTTGTTATAATAAAAAATTTTTAAAAACAGTCACATTTAATTTTTTACTACAGTAAAAAATTCTCACATAACATCATATTTTAACTCAATTAAAAACTCGAATCAACGAACTAAACGGACTCTTAATCTCCTTTATTATTTTTTTTTTTAAATCAGCACAAAATTAGACCAACATAATTTTATTTTTCTCTTTTATTTTATTTTAGAATCCATTTATGATTCATCATCTAATATATGTTGGACAATATGGTGGAAAATACAAAGAAGAACAAGAAAGCAAAGGAAGAACAAAATAATGAAAATTCTTACAACCCGAAATCAACCTTTCTATGAATTCGGAAAACGAAATTGTATGAATGTCGAGGCACATGAACCACGTTGTCCTTAAAACAGATTCGTCCCTCCCGGGCGTGTGCTTGAGGTCACGTTGGACGTCCGTCTCCCGGATACAACGACAATGACGGTAGCTCGATGCACGTTCGGTACCGTCCGGCGAACTAGAACTTGATCTTCCCTCTATCACCAAAAGACCGAACTACAAGAGCACAAAACTCTACAACACGGAGACACCAAAATTCCAGAAAAGAACACAAGAGAATGAGAGGAAGAATTCAAAAATTTGAGTACCACTGCTCATGTGGAGGATTGGCCTTTATATAGGCTCCAAAATCTGGGTGTTACACCAAGACATTATGGTGTAATAACCCAGATTTATTCCCGGAATAATGGTGATTAAAACCAGCCATTATTCTGGAAAATAATGGAGCAAAACGTTTTTGAATCCGAAGATGAATCTGACCACATTTTGGCTACTAATTCAGTTTTAGATGATGAAAAAACCGAAGCCATAAAAGCTTAATTCGGTTTTCCTCCATTGATCACCATTAAGCCCTCATTATGGTCATTAACCATCATTGCTTTATGCCAAACGGCTAGAAGCTGGATGGTCTAGGCTGGAGCAAAAATAAAAATCGCAAAAGTAAGTTCGCACGGAATGGGATTTCCGATCCGGTATTCGTGTCCGCAGGTCGCGGGCGCACACATTAGGCCCCTAACCCGCCGGGTCCGTGATTTGCACCCCCCCTGCGTGTGAGAGAGCCTCTCTGGTATACTTGCTTACCAAGGCTTTAAAGTGCAATCACTTATAAACATCACATTGGCTTCACTCCTAGCCAATGTGGGACTTTTGCAACTTTCTTTCTACATATGCCATTCCAAGTACCATACTTAGACCATCAATTTCTCATTCACCCAAAAACCATTTTGAGTGTATGAATACTTGATTTTGATCTCCTCGCGACGGAGAATGCAAATCCAACGAGACCCGTCTCAAAAACCTATTGGGCCCTATCCGAAAATGGGCCTGAAAATGGGCCTTTAAAATGGCTTAATAAGTCATTTTTTCCAACAATCCCCCACATGAATGAAAATTGACCGACGACAAGAAAACACAAACTCGACACAGTGATAGAGTACTGCGGTCGATGCCTGCAAAGGATAGGTAGGCGTTACCCTTTGAACCTTCCCTTGTGAGAATACATAAACTTTCTTGGTCATCCAAGAGACGCGATGTCTTTGAACTGCTCGCCTTCGTAAACGTTAATATACCTCACACGACATCTTCCCGATTCTGTTCTCATGGTTATGTTCGTTTTGGCCATGAACATCTACCTGGTTCTGCAAGAGTTTCTAAAGAATTGAGCCCTCATAATTCTCCTTTGAAGCGGCCCCACTTCTCTCTCACATAGGTGATTTCTTAATGAAGAGTAACCCGTATTACTCCGCTCGGATTCCTGATGTATCCGACACATAAGAATCATTAAAAACTAATGTTTAACCTTTTCTCGTAAGGGCTTCACTGTTAGCATCATAGGAATGGGCTAGGGTTACCCCCACAGTGAACTCAGCAAGTCTAGACAATTTAGTTGTCCCATTGAACCTAGATCTTGGGATCTCCAGTCAGCTAGGTTGGGTTTCCACTGCTTCAACCTATTTTTCCATGGGCTTCAATCCCATTCCTCTCGATGTCTTTTCAACTTGATCTCGATTCAGTCCTTTGGTCAGTGGATCCGCAATATTATCTTTCGACCTTATATAGTCAATGACTATGACTCCTGTTGAGATCAACTGTCTAATGGTATTATGTCGTCGACGTATATGTCTAGACTTACCATTATACATTGTATTGTGTGCTCTACCAATAGCGGATTGACTATCGCTGTGTACGCAAATTGCAGGTATAGGCTTTGGCCAATCCGGAATGTCCTCTAAGAAATGTCTAAGCCATTCTGCTTCTTCACCACATTTATCCAATGCGACAAACTCGCTTCCATCGTGGATCTGGTTATTACCGTTTGCTTAGAGGATTTCCATGAAATTGCTTTGCACCACCTAAGGTGAATACATATCCACTTGTCGCCTTAGAGTCCTGTGTATCGGATATCCAACTCGCGTCGAGTATCCTTCTAAAACACCAGGCTCTCTTGTGTAGTGCAATCCATATTCACGAGTGTATCTTAAGTACCTTAGTACTCTCACAATTGCTTTCCAATGGTCATCTCCTGGGGTACTCGTGAATCTGCTCAATTTACTTACAAAGAAAGGCTATATCCGGTCTTGTACAACTCATTAAGTACATAAGATCGCCAATCACTCTAGCATACTCCACCGGGATATGCTTTCTCCTCTATTTTTGGACAGATGTTAACTTATATCAATGGGAGTCCCGGCTATACCGAATCATCCTTATTAAACTTGTCAAGTATCTTGTCCACGTAATGTGACCGAGTCAATATGAGACCATCGGTACTCTTTTTTGATTTTGATCCCCGTGACCACATCAACCGGTCCCATATCTTTCATGTCAAACCTTGAGTTTAACATGTGTTTAGTAGATCGACCATCCGATCATTACTACCTACAATTATTATGTCATCTACATACGCACAAAGAATGACATAACCATTGTCTCATATTCTTGACATAAACACATTTGTCACACTCGTTGATTTTGAATCCATTTGACAACATAACATCATCAAATTTCTTATGCCATTGTTTTGGTGCTGTGTTTTAGTCCGTTACAACGACTTCACCAATTCTGAGACTTTCTTCTCTTGTCCGGAGCTACACAACCCTCGGGTTGTTCCATGTAGATTTCTTCTTCCGGATCTCCATTTAGAAAGGTCAGTCTTCACATCCATTTGATGAACTTCAAGATTCCGCAGCGCAGCAATCGCTAGTATCATCCTTATAGATGTTATTCTCGTCACAGGAGAATACGTGTCAAAGTAATCAAGGCCTTCTCGTTGTCTATAACCTTTTATTACTAGTCTGGCCTTATATTTGTCAATTGTGCCATCTGTCTTCATTTTTCGTTTAAAAATCCATTTAGAACCTAGTAGTTTAATTCTTGGTGGAAAGGTCTACTAGTTCCCAAGTATGATTTTGTAAGATGGAATCTATTTCACTTTTTATGGCTTCTTTCCATAAAGGACCCTCAGTTGAGCTCACAGCTTCTTTATATGTTTGCGGTTCAGCCTCTAGCATATAGGTTAGAAAATCCGGTCCGAAAGATTTTTCTATCCTTGCCCTTTTAGTTCGTCTAGGCTCTTCCTCCGTTTCCACATTTTCATCATTTCCAGAATTTTGACTACAATCTTCTATGATAGTCTCAAAAGTTCATTTTGATGAACTTGGCTCATCTTCCTTAGTCTTACAAGGAAATACATGTTCAAAGAACGATGCATTCCTAGACTCTATTATCGTGTTCCTTGTGTATGTCAGGGTTTTTAGACTCGTGCACAAGGAACCGATATGCGGTACTATTATGAGCATACCCAATGAAGATACAATCAACCGTTTTCGGACCTATCTTCATCTTCTTTGGTGTTGGTGCCATTACCTTGGCCAAAACCCCCACACTTTCAAGTATTTGTAGGAAGGTTTCCTTCCTTTCCACAACTCATAGGGGGTTTTATCGACTTTCTTACGCGGAACCTTATTTAAAAGGTAATTAGCCGATAAAATGGCTTCCCCCCACATGTTCTGTGGCAACCCAGAACTTATTAACATTGCATTCATCATATCCTTTAAGGTACAATTTTTCCGTTCAGCAATGCCATTCGATTGGGGAGAATACGGAAGTGTGACTTCGTAGATAATTCCATGTTGTGCACAAAGCGCACTAAATGGTTCAACATATTCACCACCTCGGTCACTTCTTACCATCTTAATCTTCGTATTAAGTTGGTTTTCAACTTCTTGCTTGTAGAGAGCAAATTTCTCTACAGCTTCATCTTTGCTTTTCAGCAAAAATACATAGCAATACTTTGTGCTATCATCAATGAAAGTGATAAAATACTTATTACCACCTCTCGTTTGAACAAACTTTAAATCACAAACATCACTATGTATTAGATCAAGCGGCTCAGTATTCCTTTCTATCATTTGGAATGATGACCTTGTTAGTTTTGCCTCAACGCAAGTTTCACATTTACGTTTTGAATCGATATGAAATGCGGGTATGTGATCCAAGTTAATTAATCTACGCAAAGTATCATAATTAACATGTCCTAGTCTACCATGCCATAAGTTAGAAGACTCAAGCATATAAACAGAAGACTTATTCTTTTTATTCATTTTCTTTGGTTTTACAGCTATGGCATTCATTTTCCACATGCCACCCTTTACATAACCCCTTCCCACATACATTCCCATTTTAGACAAAACTATCTTATCGGCTTCAAACACCATCCTGAAGCCGTGCATGCTCAGCATTGTTTCGGATATGAGATTCTTCCGGATGTCGGGCACATAAAGCACGTTGTAGAGCTTCACTTCCTTGCCCGATGTCATCTTCAAGAACACCGTTCCTTGGCCCTTGATCACAGAAGTTGCAGAATTGCCCATGAAAAGCTTCTCTCCAGTTTCCAATGGAACTAGATCAGCAAACTCGGCTCTGTCACAGCAAATGTGTCTTGTAGCCCCAGTATCGAGCCACCGCTCCTTTGGATTGGAGTCAACCAAGTTCACTTCAGAGACCACGGCCGACAAGCTAATGTCGGACACTTCCTTGGAAATAGTGTCCACAACATGGGCCTCCTTATCCTTATTTCGTTTTGGTAGCCTGCAGTCCCCCGATTTGTGCCCAACCTTGTTGCAATTGAAGCACTTTCCTTAGAATTTCTTCTTGACAATTCCTCCCTTTGGTCCCAACTTGGATCCGGGCTTTCCTTTCTTTTTGGAGCTGTCATGCTCCACCACATTAGCCTTAGCAGAGTTCGCGGTTGCACTGGAGAACTTTTTCTCAGTCCGCCTATTGTCTTCTTCAATACGAAGCCTGACAACCAATTGCTCAACGGTCATCTCTTTCCTCTTATGCCTCGGATAGCTCTTGAACTCCTTCCGGGAGGGGGTAGCTTATCAACCAACGCAGACTACCCGAAAAGGATTCATTAATGGCCATTCCTTCAAATGAATCTCGTGAATTATCAATTGGAGCTCTTGAACTTGACTAATGACAGTCTTGAGTCCACCATCTTGTAATTCGTGGAATTGGCCAACTAAGAACTTCTTAGCACCTGCGTCCTCGGACTTGTATTTCTGGTCCAAAGATTCCCATAATTCCTTAGCTGTTTTCTTTGAGCTATACACGTTGTAAAGCCCATCAGCCAAACCGTTGAGCACATAGTTCCGACACAAAAATTCAGAATGGTTCCATGCATCAACCGCGTGGAATGCTTGAGCATCCACTTCATCCTCTCTAACAGTAAGAGGATCCTCTTTCAAGAATCTCGCAAGATTCAACGTTGTCAGATAAAACAACATTTTTTGTTGCCAAGTCTTAAAATTCAGCCCACTGAATTTATCAGGCTTTTCATTGTGGTTCACAGGAACCGAGACCGGCGAAGGCCGCGTCGAGGTCAAGGAGCAATTTGGGACCGAGACAGACGTTTGTCCCATGGGTGACGGCTCAGGCGTCATGGTGTTGCTTATAGCAGGAACAACCACATTCATGTTATCATCCATTTCTAAAAACAAAATTTCCAAGTCAGTAAGGAAATTGACAGAATTTCAAACAACCACAAATTTGTTTTTTTTTTTTTTTTTTTCTGAAAAACGTTTTTTTTTTTCCTTTCAAAAAAAACCTCCTTTGTAAATCCGAATCTGTTTTAAGATTGTTGGACAATATGGTGGAAAATACAAAGAAGAACAAGAAAGCAAAGGAAGAACAAAATAATGAAAATTCTTACAACCCGAAATCAACCTTTCTATGAATTCGGAAAACGAAATTGTATGAATGTCGAGGCACATGAACCACGTTGTCCTTAAAACAGATTCGTCCCCTCCGGCGTGTGCTTGAGGTCACGTTGGACGTCCGTCTCCCAGGATACAACGACAGCGACGGTAGCTTGATGCACGTTCGGTACCGTCCGGCGAACTAGAACTTGATCTTCCCTCTATCACCAAAAGACCGAACTACAAGAGCACAAAACTCTACAACACGGAGACACCAAAATTCCAGAAAGAACACAAGAGAATGAGAGGAAGAATTCCGAAAATTTGAGTACCCTGCTCATGTGGAGGATTGGCCTTTATATAGGCTCCAAAATCTGGGTGTTACACCAAGACATTATGGTGTAATAACCCAGATTTATTCCCGGAATAATGGTGATTAAAACCAGCCATTATTCTGGAAAATAATGGAGCAAAACGTTTTTGAATCCGAAGATGAATCTGACCACATTTTGGCTACTAATTCAGTTTTAGATGATGAAAAAACCGAAGCCATAAAAGCTTAATTCGGTTTTCCTCCATTGATCACCATTAAGCCCTCATTATGGTCATTAACCATCATTGCTTTATGCCAAACGGCTGGAAGCTGGATGGTCTAGGCTGGAGCAAAAATAAAAATCGCAAAAGTAAGCTCGCACGGAATGGGATTTCCGGTCCGGCATTCGTGTCCGCAGGTCGCGGGCGCACACATTAGGCCCCTAACCCGCCGGGTCCGTGATTTGCACCCCCCCTGCGCGTGAGAGAGCCTCTCTGGTATACTTGCTTACCAAGGCTTCAAAGTGCAATCACTTATAAACATCACATTGGCTTCACTCCTAGCCAATGTGGGACTTTTGCAACTTTCTTTCTACATATGTCATTCCAAGTACCATACTTAGACCATCAATTTCTCATTCACCCAAAAACCATTTTGAGTGTATGAATACTTGATTTTGATCTCCTCGCGACGGAGAATGCAAATCCAACGAGACCTGTCTCAAAAACCTATTGGGCCCCATCCGAAAATGGGCCTCAAAATGGGCCTTTAAAATGGCTTAATAAGTCATTTTTTCCAACAATATACATATATTTTTTCTCTTTTTTACCGCGAACACTCATGATGAGAATACGTCGTTTTTCTGTACAACAAAGAAGAAGTAAGAATTCAAATCTTGTATAGTTTATGTTGGAAAATGTATAACATTAATCTATATGTGGATATATAGTTGCCTACGTTTTGTTTGGAAAGTTGCAGCAAACAAACCTCCATATAATCTAATGGTAAAATGGATCTTATGCAGGCCAAAATCAACACACCAACAACAGTAAACAATAGGACAAATTACACATTTTCTTCTTGAATTATTGGTCTTGTAACAAAATACCCTTTAAATTTTAAAAATAATAAATTTTCTTCTTAAATAATTAGCTTTTAGCACGCATATCTCTTTTCCGCTTACTCAGTTAAAATATGAATGTTAAGTGTTACATGAAAATCACTGACGCATTTAATTTTTATTTTATTATGAAATAACGATTTTGTCCACATACTTATCTCCTTCTCAAGTTCTCTTTTATTTCGCGGCCATTTCAGAATTTTGCTCTAATTCTCTTTTCTCATCCCATTCTCTTTCAATTAGTAGTCTGTCCATTCTCAACACAAAGACCATACAGAACACCTGCATATTTCTCAGAGGAACCATTGAAAAAGGTATCCCTCAATTTCCTGAAAGTAAAGAGCAAACTATCAGAGCCCGCTTGATGGCAAACCCCCACTCTTTCCACTTCCAACAACTTCGCAAGCTTGCTCAACCCGCCATGGAGCTAGGCTGTTGCAAAAGTTTATCAAATGCTTAATGTCATAAACCATGGGAAAGTACACATTGATCAGATCAAAGAAACCCGCTTGTGTGTCTGGCAAACTCCGGCATGTCAACAGCTTGAGCAAGCACACCATCATTCAAAACAATATCCCGGATGACATCAGGAGCTCGCCAAAACGGTTCACATCAATGCCCTTCTCGTTGTTCTTCTTGAAATCGATCCCACACTGGCGCAACAATTCAGTTGAATCCCACACTAGCGCAAACTTTTGCCCTTATTTTGCAAAATTCAGAAATGGCCACTAAATAAAAGGAAACCTGAGAAATGGATGAGTATATGGGTAAAATCGTTATTTCATAATAAAATAAAAATTAAATACCTCAGTGACTTTTATGTGGCACTTAATGTTCAAAATTTAACCGAGAGAGCGAAAAAAAGAGACACATGCTAATAGCTAATTGTTCAAGAAAAAATTTGTTATTTTCAAAATTTAGCGAGCATTTTGTTACAAGACCAATAGTTCAGTGAGAAAAAGTGTAATTTGTCCTAAACAATATTAATTTAGAGAAACAAAGCAAGAAACTGAGAAATTATTGTGGAAAAACCTCAAGAACTCTTATATATTGCAAACCATATAGGTACATCAGATATCCAAGCACTCATGGTTTATTTGTTTCATGAGTTCAAACTCATAATTTTAATTATGTTACAATATTTTCTTTCTGTAAAAAAATTAAATTTTAAATCAAAATCAATAATCGCTTATTTAAATCTATGAACTAAACATGCCTCATTGTTCCTCTTTTATTTTGATTCCCCAGGATCTGAGTACACCCTGAGTAAATCTCTCTCACTGTCCTCTCTATTGTACAGAGATTAATCTTTGAAATAACTACAAGAAAGAAAATGAGTTATTTTCAAGGATTCCATGATTAATTGAATCTTATAGGCTCAATCACTAGGGCTCGTTTGTTTCATGCATTTAAACACATAGTTTTGATTCTGTTATAGCTTTTTCTTCTTATAAAAAAAATTAAATTTCAAATGTCAAAATCAAGAATCAATGGTTTAAACGCATGAACTAAGCGGACTCTAACAGTCATACAACTTGTTGTATGTTCTGAATTTGTTCTTGAAACCAATAACAGTGTGCCACATGGACTTACACCGAATAATATAATCTTAAAACAGCTTCCATGACAATCTTGTGGGGATGTAGTACTATGCTTTAGACTTGCATATAAGAAAAATACTTGTAAGCACCACAGTTGTTAATCACAACTACTAATAAAAAGTGAGTCTCACGTGTAAAACTCGCGCTATAGAAATCACTTTCTATTAATTAATGGGTGGTGTATATAGCATTATTCTATATAAAGAGCTTTTGACGTGGTTTGTCTATTAAGTACATGCATTTTTAAATCATATCATAATTAAATAGTACGAAAACTTAACCCTTTCTCACTCTCTAGATATATATGTACGTATATATATATATATATATATATATATATATATATAGTGTGTGTATATCTATTACACGGAGAAAGCGAGAAAGTTTTATTCTTCTAAAATGTTAACTAAATTCAAAGAAAAGAAAAAATAAAAAACATTTGCATCTAATTCAAATAGCGGATGATGATCAACCTATAGGTTCGTAAAAAAGTAATATTCACCTTTGATTAATTTGCATGCTGTCCTCACGTGAAAATTGACTCTACAGTACTAATAATGGAAATTGAGAGTTGAGACAAGTTTTTTTTTTTTTTTTTTTGAACGTGTTCCGCATATCACACCGCAGGCATCATGCTGTGTATTGGTCAGTAAGGGTTGAACAATATTACCCACTACCAAACAAATTGTCTAAAAGATTGTGCCATGTGAAAAATGGGGATGGTTTCACTTCCATAATATGTGATCTACAAATAAGGTCCAACAATTTTATTTGTTGTGGCGCTTAAGGATAAAAAGCATTATGATTCCCTCAGGCCTCATGGCTCATAGCCATCGTCGAACAAAGCGTTCTCTTTTTTCATCTCTTTTTGAGTGAGCTGGTTTGAGAACGCACTTTGCATATTATAATATTGAGATATTTAAAGAGTTTATTATTTATAAATAATGAGAAACGCATTAGGCACATTTGACCAAAATAATTGTAATCATTAACAAAAAAATATTAAATAGAAACAATGTGAAAGAAATTATTTTTATAGGAGTAAAGTAAGAAAAATATATTTTTAAAAAATACACAGTAAAAAATTAAGCTATAAAAAACATTCACAAAAATTAAATAAAAAACATATAAAAAATATAAGGGGGAAGAAGTGCTCCTAAAAGCACTGTAGAAAAAGAGGTTTGCCTCTTTTTTATTTTTTTTTATTTATTTTTTAAACGTTGAGAGATTGGTCCTTTTTTTTTTTTTAAGGGTTTAAGGCTATTTTGGTCTTTTCATTCAAAGATGGGTTGATTTGCCGATCATGCTCGGAGAACCGGTAAAATAAGTTACGGAGCCTTACAGAAAACCTTAAATTGCAAACACATTGGGCGCATTTGAAATTCATTTTAAAATAATTTTATTTTTTGTATGAAAATGAAAACGAAAACGTTTTCAATCTTATACAGAAATTGTTTTTAAAAATGTGTTTGGTAGTTTTATCAAGAGATTGTTTTCAGTGTAAAAAAAACCAATTAATGCCTCTCTTTCTCTCTCTGCTCGAGAGAGGAGAAAATAAAAATAAAAAATGAAAAACGATTAAAAGTCGTTTTTCATTTCTCTCTCATTTTATAATAAACCAAAAAATCGTTTTCATTTTCATTTTTTATCTTTATTGCGCCAAACGCTGTTTTAGAAACGTTTTCATTTTTTCTTTCTCAAAAAACGTGAAAAATAAAAATGAGATCAATTCCAAACACAGTCATTAAGAATTGAGGGATGGTTTTACCAAATTAAAAAAAAAAAAAAAAAACAAAGTGTCATCTATTAAAAAATTAAGAGATCATCAATGTAAATTGCTCTTATTTTTATTTTTAATCTTTTTACCGAAATTATAGTGAGCTTCACTATAATTTACATTACAGACTTGCGAAAAGTTGATATGTATTTTTTTTAATTCCTCTAACATGCTTCGTTTTTTCACTGGATTTTCCTATCGTATGTTTATAACTTTTTATGTCCTTAATTTATTTATACAATTACCTGCCCTTAAAAATAATGCAATTATATATAACGGAGAGAGAAACTGCATATGCCAATTCCTCAGACATTTCTATATATCTGAGCATCTCCAATACTCTATAATTTATGTGTCAATTATAAATTTAGTATTTGAATATAAAAAATACTCTCCAATGCAATGCTATTTGTTGTGTTAAATTTCTCATATACTATATTGTATAGTAAATTTCCCACTAAGTATAAACATATGAGAAATTTGATATTTAATTGTTATTAGTTAAAATGTTTACTTTTCATGTAATAATTACAACTTTTGCATTTTCTAATTATTTTAAAAATAAAAGTTTACTTTTACAACTTTCAAAGCTTAATAGTTATAGAAAAAAGTAAATTTAGCATTTCAAATAGTATAATGCATTAAATAAAAATGAAAATAACATACTATATTATACTTTCTAATACTAAATATACAATTCGCATTTACATTACATTGGAGATGGTCTAATATAATACATACCACAAAAAGCTTAACCAGATTTGAAACCTGGTTTTCTTTCATTCTTTTCATAGGATATAGCATATATATATATATATATATATATATATATATATATAGGATACAAAAATATGCAATCCGGACAAAAAAAAGAGGTATTACTTCTTCTATCTCATTGCTAGAGGACAGCCCGGCCTAGCCGGCTACAGTGCTTGGTTCGGTAAGTCCCGACCCTGTATTGTTAAGAGTCGGGCCGGCTCGGCACATCACATGGGCTAAGGTTGGGCCTCAATTTCCCAGCTCGCGGCCCTGGCACGGCCCAAGCCCGGCCCAACACAGGCCCGCCGCGTGCCTAACAGTCACAAGTGGCCCAGAACGTCACGGGCCTGACAGTCAGAAATGGCTAGTCTAGCCCGGCCTATGACGTGCCCAACGGTAACAAACTAAAAATTTGCCCCTAAAACCCCTATAAATACCCTACCTGCCTCACAACATTCTTCACTCTTCTACATCTCTTTCAACTCTCAACTCATCTCACTCTCATACTCTCTCTCTCTCTCTCTCTCTCTCTCTCTCTCTCTCTCTCTCTCTCTCTCTCTCTCTCTCTCTCTCTCTCTCTCTCTCTCTCTCTCTCTCTCTCTCTCTCTCTCTCTCTCTCTCTCTCTCTCTCTCTCTCTCTCTCTCTCTCTCTCTCTCTCTCTCTCTCTCTCTCTCTCTCTCTCTCTCTCTCTGATTCTTAGTTTTCTCTCTTGATTCTTAAGTTTTTCTTATCTGTTTATCATTTTCAATCAAATTCTGCTACATTTTAAAAAACAAAGGTATTGACGTACTATTTTAATTATTTTTTGTACAATATTTTGTTTATATGTAATGTTTATTTACATTGTTTATTGTTTATAAACCATTTTGTTAACATTAATTTATGTTTTTTTACAAAAAAAGGTGGAAGGAAATTTTCATGATTTTCTTGATTTTGCAGGTCAACCATTTTTCGAGGATGAAATTTTGATGCACAACTCTAACCCTACTGATGTGGATAATGTTCTGGCTGATGATCAATCGGTGCACAATGAGGATGTTGGAGAACATGCTAGGGAAAATAGACTACACACTGCTCCTGCATGGCAACATTTCACCGAGTAACTATGACCTAATCTAAAAACAGGTGATGTTGAAATACGTGCGGTATGTAAATATTAGAAAAAATACTTTTCTAACAAAAAGATGGGGGGTATTGGCCATCTTGATAGACATAAGGTGGTAGTGTGGACTCTCACCAACAAATACTTTCACTCACAACACAAGGTTTACAAAATTTTTCATATGATGCATAACGTGCTCGTGAGGCACTAGTTAAATTTTTAGCTACTACCGAATTACCTTTATCTTTTACAGATGATTCAGCATTTGAAGAATTTATTCAGATGACATTTTGTCCACAATTTAAACGGGTAAGTAGAAACACAACTAGAGATGGTTGCATGAAAGTTTTTTATGCAATGAGACAATCACTTGTTGATAATTTTAGGTCTTTCAATGCTACATTCTCTTGCACATCTGATCTTTGAGTGGGTTGTAATAAAACTGATTAGTTATGCGTCACGGCGCATTATGTTGACAGGAATTGGGTTTTACAAAAGCAAATTATTAGTTTTCGTTTATGTCCTTTTTCACATAATGCAAATGCTATTTTTTCTACTATTATGGAAATTTTTAATTTTTATGGCATTGAAGATAAAGTTTTAACCATTATTTTTTATAATACATATGCAAACACAACTGTTATTAACATATTCAAAGCAAATTTGAAACCACCTTTTAGTGGAGAATTTTTTATCAACGTGGAGATTTTTTTGAAAACAACATTATACAGATGATACACTTTTAGACTATTTTTCAAACTGACATAACAGAATTTTCTGGAAGCAATTCGGGCACAATGTAATTTACTTATTCTTGTATACTGCACTCTTTTTTCCTTCGCTAAAGTTTTGTCATGATTTCTTCATGGGTTTTACTTGGTAAGATTTTTAACAAGGCAGTCATTTATGTGTATTTATTTATATTATTTTAATTCAATAAAATCAAATATTTTGGGGGCATATGATATATGTGTTTTTTCATTAAATATGATAACAAATACGAATCGAGTGTAATTCGGTTGATATACTCAACGGTCAGAAATTAGACCGTTAAACTTCACCAGTTTAAAAAGAGTAAGTGCCAGCCTGTGAAGGGCCAGGGCCAAGACTAGGCTTAGGGGTATTTTCTCAAGCCTAGCCCAGACATGATCCTGTACTGAACAGGGCCGTGCCTGGCATGACAAGCCTGAGATTAGAAGGCACGTCCTTTCGACAACTCTACTCACTGAAGCTTCGATCCAGTTCTTTGTCCCTCCTCACGTTACAACTTACAAGTCATTGCCAATGTGATAAAAGTTTTTCATTCAAAAATTGAAAGGAGGCGTAAGTTTTCCTTGTGACACTTCTGCTCCAACTCTGGATTTTCTGATAATGAGCTGCGATATGAACAGGAAAAAAAAAACAAAAACCAAAAAAAAAAAAACCAGAAACAATATGTATATATTATAGTTTATAATATTCTATCGGAGAGAGATGAAAATGTTTTCCTTTTGTTATTTGATTTCAAACCAAAAACGACTCTAGCTAGTTCTAGGCAATCGGTAGGAAACAACAGAAAATGGGGAGGGCCAAAGGCCCAAATCCAATCGACCTCAGTGTAAATGAAATGAAGAAGCAAGAAAATAAAAGAACCCTAAGTACCGCCTAACACTAGCTATATGTATAGTATAGATTATAAATGCGTATAATATTAATATCATATATACACATAAGATAAAGGGATTTAGGGGTGGGGTACATCATCTGCTCCTTCCATTGGGCCGTAAGATTAATATTGGGCCGTAACACGCCCTGTTATGGATCAAAACCCAGGCGGAAGTGCCCAGCATTCTGCTTGTGGATCACAACCCCAGAGAAGCTGCTCTACCTCTTTGGTTGGCCGCAAGCCAACCAGAAAAGAGAAGGTTTTTATTATTATTTTTTTTTTTTTCAAAAATGTTGTATTCTTTCTTTAGAGAATTTTTTATAATTTTTTCCAATGTATGTATTCTTTGGGTTTTTTGGGAAAAAAACTATAAAAAAATTCCCTTAAAACCTTTTCCAATGTATGTATTCTTTGGGTTTTTTGGTTGGCGACAAGCCAACTAGAAAAGAAAAGGCTTTTTATGTTGAAACTTCCAAAAATAAAAGATTTTATTGTATTTATAATACTGTTAACTCAATTTCTTTTCTATTTTTGCATTTTTACAAAACAATATGTAATTTAGTGCAGTTGTTATTGGAAAAGTTTTTGTGAAACAAATGAATATTTTTGTCACTAAAAATATAGTATACTTATATAATTATTGAAGGGTGATAAAAAAAAATGTCTTCATTTTTTTTCTACATTGCCTTTACCTTTCTTTTTTCTCTTTTGAAAATAGATCTTCCTATCTGAAACCATATTAATTTGATTTATATTTCTTGCTTACGCTATTATTATTCTCGATACCCTGAGCTCAATACCTTGAACTTGGCGCCCTGAGCTCGATACCTTGAGCTCTATACCTCGGGCTCAATGCCCTGACTCCAATGCCTCAAGTCTATGATAATTCAGACTTGGTATTTTTAGGCCGGGTATCTTAGGTTAGGGCACGTTAAGTAAAACCCAACCTTATGCCTAACTTTTTCACGTGGAAATTAAGAAAATCACCACGTCAGCGACTCTACCAATGAGGGAAGGGAGAGGTCATATCCGGAGGAAAGCGAGAAGTCATGTCTGAAGATCTGAAGAAAAGCGAGAAGCGCGGAAGTGGTAAGCGTGGGTCGGACGGTTACACTCATGGAGGAATGGTTACTTAAAGAAGACGGTCTATAAATACGAGAGGAGAAGACTGAATGACGTTCCGGATATTCTCGAGTCCTAGAGTTATATTCTGTCAAAATATTTTCTTGAGAGTTTGAGAGGATCTGAGCGTGTATCCCGAAGATAATCAATAACATTCATACTTTTTTCGTTCCATGTTTCTTGTTAAGTTACTTTCTTCTTGTTTTCTCGTTACTGTGATCCGTTTCTACCGAGTTTCATATTTGAAATTTAGTTCTTGGTTGTTGGCGAAATTCTACGTCAACATAAATCTTGACAGAATATTATCCCATGAAGAAATGATCGTGGCTACTACAGAAGGGACGCCAATCCCAAACTTTTCAGTTGAAGAGGGTGAATGAGCGAGATCGAATGTTGTTAAGAACACGAATTTTGTTGAAGAACACCTAAATTACTGGGCAGACTTCACTGTGGATCTGGACCTTTGGGATCTTGGAGCCAAGGAATTCTTAAGATTGAAAATAATAATAAAAAAGTGTTAACATCTGACTATAAAAGAATCTCATGACACCGTCTGATTATTATTGTCGTCGTTGTCGTTATAGTCATTTTCTAACGCTTGTGACAGTTTATTATTGTATGGTTTGTATCTTAAATCTTGTTTTCGCTTAGAATCTAGAAATGACATGTCGTTCATGAAATGTATGCTACCCACGTTCTTTATGACATTAAACTTTTTTGTCGTTTTGAAAGGAGAAACGACATGTAATTGGTTTTCATAAAATCTGCTGACGTTGTAATTACATGGTAATACCATCTAGAACTAGAAGTTTGAATGTCACTAAGTCAATAAGAATCGTTTATTTTATCGATTTGAGTTTTACTATAGTAAAAAGTTTTTAAAAATAGTCACATTTAATTTTTTTTATTACAGTAAAACATTTTCATATAAAATCAAATATTAACTCGAATCAGCAAATAAAACGGGCCCTAAATAATTTGTCATTTCGTATCTAGTTGACTTTCTTGTTTTTAATTAAAATCACAAGTATGTTGCCGTTTCCTTATGGTACGTCTCGTTATACTTCAAATGCTTATGCCTGTGCTCTTTTATGTTTGAAAACGTAAGTGTGGTTAGATTTTTAAAATTAAACTTTGTTTTCGTTTATGTTTCAAAGCGACAGTCGTTTACATAAGTTCGTAGTGTTATTGAAATTTTTTTTCCTCAAAAGTTCGTATTATTGTTTATTTTAGGTAAAATACATGAGTCTAGAATTGTTTAAATATAAACGTAACACATTGGGTCATACCACTACTTAATAGCTTAAATATTTTTAAGATAGAAGCTCAATCTAAATATAAACATAACACATGCATATAAGAATATTAGGTCATACCACCATAGGTTGACATTTTTAAGATGGAAGCTCAATCTCTTATAAAACTAATTCTTCTCTTTCATCTCTCTTCAAAACTCTAAAATAATATCAAGGTCCATTGCTCAAATGAGCAAGGGCATGTTAATAGTAAAATACCTGAATTTCACATCGTTTAAATATAAACATAGCCACACGCATATAAAAATATTAGACTACTCCACTTAATAGGTTGACTTTAATTATGTCGAAACTCAATCCTTAATAAAGTCCAATTCTTCTCCTTTAATTCTCTTCTCATCTCTCCTCAAAACTATAATTTTGTTAAGAAAAATACAAAAATCACAAAATTTAATCTCAAGAACAAGAAGTGAAATTCCAGAAGAAATCTTGAATTTTTATTCCTTCGAAAAAACACTTACAGAATCTAAGGCATTACATACCCCCAATACTCTCTTATTCTACGAGTGTATTTTTCTCGTAGAGAATTTAGAATTCTCAAAGCCTACACTCGGTTTTAGAATTCAGCTCATATCTCAAACACTTCATAGACCTTATATATTAGTAACCAATTACAAAATGACATCAGACTAATTAACTCTATCTAGTCTAACTGACTAAGTGACTCACCTTTTTCGAATTTATAACTCAGCAACTGAATATTGAACCAACCGTCAACGAGTATTTCTTTTTTTTTCTTTGGCTGGAGACTTTCACTTCATCCTTGTTTTTGAGAGGCGAGTAATTTTTCGAAAAAAATAAATAAATAAAAACTTCAGTCACTTTTCCATAATTCTGCCACTAAATTTTAAAAAGTGTAGTTCAATGAGGAAATTAATCTTTTAATTTGTCACCGAATTCCTGGGATTGGGAAGACAGATTTTACTTTACCTTAAAGCAGAAAGGTTCAAAACCTTGTTAATTAACCATCAAATCTGATACAAAAGCATACTTAAACATGGAGTGGGTTTACATAACTTAGGCTGAAGTTCTTGAACCTGTAGTGCGTTCACCGATTTGTAAGAGACTCCTCAAAATAAGGGCCTAATCGGTAATGTTTGGAGTAGATTTCTGAATTTAGTCCTGTGTAATATTGAAGTGGTTTAATTGTACCTCTTCTATCAACTACAACAAGATGAACGATTGTGTGAACTCCTACATAAAATGTCATCATCTCAATCTGTAAGCCATACCGCGCTTATGATCACTTGGAGAGCTTACAATACACTATACATGGAGTCACATGTATATACACAGTTGCTTGAATACATATATGTAATATGCGTATCTGTTATAGAATATGGAGCTAGCTAGTAATATGGTTCTTTGAAAAAGATGACATAAATAATACAGCAGATAGCAAAAACAACAATAAAAACATCAAAAGTAAGGGCGGTCATAGCCTGATCACTGAGGTCCATGTTCCTTCCACCAAGACGATCGACCACTTCGGGAACGGGCTCATAGTTCCTGAGGTCTTGCTCATAAGGATCCTCCAACTTTATCCTCATTTTCTCAGCTTGGCGGCTCGCAGCCTCCTGAGCAAGCGTCCAGTCGTAAAACCGGCGGCTCTCTTCATTGCTGAGCACATCATACACTTCTCTCAACCTCAAGAACTTGTCTGATGCGGCTTTTAGGGGAAGACTGGTCGTGTCTGGATGGTACTCTTTTGATAGCCTCCTATATGCTGCTTTGATCTCTTCCAAATCGGCTTCTGCTGATACTCCTAAGAACCTGCCCAATGTGATGAACAACAACAATTAGGATCACATATTATATTATATATCAAATATACCAAAATCTTTATCCGTGTTTTTTTTTTTTTTTTTTTTTTTTTTTTTGTTCTTTTCCTTTTTTCTATGTCTAGGATGAACAAGTGCTCGATTTGAGTCTGGTACAGAGAGATGGACCGGAAATAGCAACATTTGCCATTAAGAAATCGTAGCATAGCATTTGAGGTGTTACTAGCTAGCTAGCTTACATAAATATTAATCTGAATCTACTTTCATTTCTGACTAAAGTTGAGGCAATATAAAACGGGAAATTTCAATTACAGGAAGATAAATACGTGGGTTTTATTTTATTTTATTTATTATTATTATTTTTTTTTTTTTTTTTGAGAAATAGGATTAACTGTGCTATCAAAAGATTTTTTATTTCAGATAAGGAATGAGTAATCTTCATCCTCAGTGATATCTATTGAACAAAAATGTAGATATAAAAATTTTGATTTCGACAAGTACCATGATCATCTACTAAGATGTTTGCTTTTTTAATTATTTTTATTTTATTTTTCGGACGGGCAATTTAAAGCTCTGTTGAATATTTTAAGAGTGTTCAAATCATCCCAATTCCTGGTTCAATATATATAAGCTCAACTTTTGCAACTAAAATTAGCAAATAGGAATTTTAGCCATAAAGTTGACACTCTCTCTCCTAACGCCCTAATTTAGAAAATAGTTAAATGCGCAAGAATGTAGCGTATAAAATAAAAGAGGGCAGTGGTGATCGATCTTGCACATAAATCCCAACAAAAGTTCAATAATTTGAGGCCTTCAATATATATAAAATGATTGCATAAGTCAAAAGGAATATAATCATATCACCAAATTTTGGATACCAAATAATTGTTGCATGATAATTAAAGTAATTAGTGAAAGAGCTAGGAGAAAATTAAACTAAAATGAAAGACTCACTGGTAATGGGAATCGGTGGACTGGTTAAGCAAATCGGCAAACTTCTCACCCAAGAGGTTTTTCTGATCGTCATGAGCTTGGCCAGAAGTGCTAGTGCTGGTACTACTGCTTCCTCCAACCCAACCTTCGTCTTCATTGTCCCAATGTATTCTGGTGTCGACCCCAGGCGGCGCTCTTTCGCGCTCGCGCGGGCCTTCTCCTGAAACCGCACGGACGAGGAATCTAACATTCACATGCCATGTTCTTGTTGGTGGTGGTGTTGGCGGCCTTGGCCTGCGTACTGAGTTTATTCGCCTTCCGACGACCAAAGACTGTAAAGCTTGAGCTGCAGCCATGGATTAATTTGTTTGTACGGCCACAAAAGATTATTTGGTTTTTGATTTTACGCCACTTATAATTAAAACCAAATACCATTTTCGTGGTTTTTTTTTTTTTTTTTTTTTTTTTTTTTTTTTTTTTTTTTTGTGGCCGTCTTGTTTATGTGGTTCAGAAATTTAGACAGTAAGCTGAGGTTTGGCGTCTTGTGAGACTTATTGAAATGAAATTGTGTTGGTGCAGGACGTTTTGGCTGATTATTTGTTTATGTCACAAAATTATTTTACTCATATCAAGCTCATCTTTAGCAGATACACATCTGTCTCGTCGATGTCATAAAGACTAGTATTTCAAAAAAGAAAAAAGAAATTATCAAAAACAAAAAACAAAAACAAAAGGAGAGAGTGATCCTAAACTTTTTAGGTAGTCTTAAAATCTGAAGAATTTATTTTAAAAGAAAAAACAGAGAGAAAGAGAGGAACGTGAATGCTTTTGAGCTTAACAAAATTGCACTTGACCAGTTCATGAACATTGTACAAGGTAAAAGGTTTTTTTTTTTTTTAGATGCTTTACCTAATATTTTAGAACCATTTGTATGTTTTGAATTTTGATATTTGTAAGGTGAAAAGAAGTCCAGTTTTTTTTCTTTAAAAAAAAGAAAATTATTTAATAATCTGTATTATAATAAAGGTAACATCTTTAGTCAGGTACACATCTTGACCAGAATAACAATTGTACAATTTAGATTTTTTGTACATTTACATAATGATAGTTGTACAATTAAATATAAGTCTTGTATATTTACACGTGATACAATTCAACATATGTCTCATACAATTTAGTATATGGAAGTTGTACAATTCAGTATAAGTCTTGTATATTTACATATAAAGATGTATAAGTTATATGACAAGTTGTATAATTCATCATATGTCTTATATATTTACATACGACAGTTGTACAATTCAGCATAAGTCTTGTATATTTATAGAAGTACAATGTTGTGGTTTTCAAACGTTTTAACTAACATTGAAAGTAATATTGTGTTCTTTATATGATTTTTCTATAAAATTTCAATTTATCACGAGATGAACATATGTAATTACCATTAAATTTTTAAAATCATCGTTCATTTTATTATTAGTATCCAAAGTTTTGCTCAAGGAAAACGCAAAGTTCAGAGTTCAGGGATTAAAAAGTTTAGTTGCGGGCATTGTCGTGAGGCAGTGGGTCTCCTCGTCTGTCTGTCGGAAGTCGTCGACATCGAGATGGCTGCGGAGGAGGTCGAGAGAGAAATGAGTTTGGTTGTAGGAGTGGGAGTGCGCTTGAGAGACGCATGAAAATAAACTTTGCATTTACACCGTCCATTTTTTATTCTGATGGCCACAATTTTTGAGCGGATCAGTCAGGTAAAATTGATGTGCTGGATTAGAGACTCATTCTTAATATGTATATTGGTTTATTTGTTGTATTTCATGTTATTGATTTGTTTCTTCCAATTAATCACTTCCTTATCGGTGTCTTGTTGTTCGAAGTCATCCTCCCCATCAAACAAACCCATAATTTTACCAAACAACATCGCTGTGGGGACAAACGTCTTCCCGCAAATAGTCAATGAACAATTCTCCTCTTTAAAGTTGTCCACCATCTACATAATCACGCATATATCGGCAAATATTGTCTTGAACTGGCTTTCAAAGATGGCAACCTTAGCACTGGGGAAACTAGCACCAACATCAATTGTTGGCTCACTAGTAATGCTCGCCTGTGTTTTCAATAAACATGCTCAATCACTTTTGTTAAACTTGTAATTTAATTTTAGAACTTGAGATGGTATGGATGGCTCTTTCACCTACTGTAAAACTGTAAAAGCTGCTACTTTTACTAAGCTCTTTCCTCCTTCATAAACAATTAAGCCTCACACCTTTTTTTTTTTTTTTTTTTGCTAATCAAGCCTCTCTCTGTTTTGTCCACTTTTTTTTTTAATTTGGTTTCACATTTTTTTAATATATTTTTTTCACAATCATCTCCTTTGTCTCTCACATCATCCCTTGTCTCTCACATATACACGTGACAACCAACCTCACTCTTCCTTCTCGCTTTTCTCTTCGTTCAACACATGGCCAATAAAAGTTGTCACTTATAGTGTACGGAAACTAGCACAATAAATGCTTCTGCAAGGACGTGATGAATCCCATCCGTCTATTTCTATCAAATGGTTGAAAATCACTGAATGAGTCAGGTAAATAGTTACTGAATTAAAAATCTTTCCACAAAATATATTTTTAATATTTTATATTTTAAATAATATTAAAATAATACCACAATGTTTTAAACAACATTTTTCAGTGCTTTCAGACTATTTTTTGGATATGATTATTTTCCAATTGTTGGCCCAAAATTGAATTTAAATTGAAAAATAATTTAACTCTTCAAAATAATTTTTTTTTTTAAAAAGAAAGGCCTCAAACATAGATCTGAGAATGAATGTCTCGTGTTTCAGATCTGAGCACCCATCCATCTCCAGATTCCCCTCCCATCTAGATTTTGATTCTTCAAATCCTCCTACCGCCCGTCTCCCGCCCCACCTTCTGCTCGCTGCCTTAAAAAAGTGCTTCTCTTTTCTTTACTCCAATTTTCTTCAAATCTATAGAAGAAAGTCGCATGGGTTGTAGAAACACAGAGAAGTGGGTAACAAGACCCACACTCGTGACCCAAAAAGAACTGGGTTGCTGGTGGCTGGGGCCGGGTCACATATGGCTGAGTCGCATGTGTCTGGGTCGCTGGGTTGCATAGGTCTGGGTCCGCCTTCTCTTCCACTTCTGTTTCGTAGTTTTAAGAGACTACATGTTCATCCAAGCCTATTTTGTATTATGGTTGGGCGAACTTTGACGCGAGTGTGAAAAGTGAATCAATTAATAATGATCAACCAGAGAATCCTGAGTGTTTGTTGGATGCAAACCAAATGCAAAACAAAAATTTGTATTGTAAAGTAGATAAATGGTCAGCTATAGAGATTAAAGATAACTATGGGTGGTTCTTTTCTTTTTTTAAGGGAATATGGGAGGTGTTTTAGGTTTGATTTTGATTTTGATTTATAAATCAAAGTATTGTTTATTGATTTAAAGATCTAAATGATTGTTCAGTACTGATCAGTTTTGTTTTTGTTCTTCTCTGTTAAGTGTGAGATTGAAGAACTTCAGCAATTTGGTTTTTTTTTTTTTTTTTTTTTTCTTGATGTTTGCAAATCGGAGGAGAAAGATGATGAAATCTGAGTTTATTTTTTATTTTTTGATTTTTTTTAACATTGTTAATACGTTTTGTAAAGCTCAATTTTAAACAAATTAAGTTGAAGTTAGAAATGACATTTTATGTTTTAAAAAAGGTCTAAAAGTGTTAAATAAATATTTTTTTAAAACATTTAAGTATTATTTTAATATTATTAAAAATACATAATATTAAAAATATATTTTATTATAACACAATATATTAAAATAATTTTATCTCTTAAAAAATTTTGGTACTTCTTCGTCTTCAAGTTTTTAACGGATCAAATGAAAATAAAAAACAACACAACAAGAAGAATAGTAATTAATTAACGCTGCATTAAGTGAGGGCCCTGTTGATGTTTTGGTACAACGTAAGTGAAGTACAAAATTAATTGAATTCTTCAGAGCAGAACTGGAGTGAAACTATTTATTGTCAATTATAAATGTACAAATAAATTTCGACCAAAAACAAAACGTACGACGTTAATAAAAAAAACGTAACGTTATTATGTAAAAAAGGCAAAAATCTTTCAGTACTGTCTACTAATTTTGCCCTAATAATTTCTATTAGCTTCAAATAAAATGAGTGAACTGGAGACAATGAAACAATAAGGATTGCAGTTTGGTTCATGACATGAAAATACTACTCTAAACCCGTACATAGTTAGCAAATTTAAATTTATTATAAATAGGTTTGGATCATAATTGAGTTGATATAATTAACATAATTAATAAATGAGTTGAGTTAGAGTTAACTTTTTAATATGAAGTGACTCAAATTGACATGACTAATTATATGAGTTATGATGATATAAATTACTTATATTTGATAATATTTATATGATACATTAAATACAATAATATTACTAGAGATACCAACTCAAATCTTAATTTTTATGTATCAATTGATGTGTCATGTGAGTTGTCATCCTTTCATTAGTAGATGTAATCACTTTTATTAATTGACGTGACAATTTTTAAACACCCACTAATAGAAAAATAACATTTTACATGTCACATCAGTTGGTACACAAGAGTTAGAATTTAAGGGCCTGTTTAGTTCGCTGATTCGAGTTTTTAATTCGAGTTAAGATGTGATGTTATGTGAGAGCTTTTTACTGTAACAAAAAAGTTAGATGTGACTGTTTCTGAGAGCTTTTTACTGTAGCAAAACTCAAATTCTAAACTCGAATCGACAAAGTGAACGGGGCCTAAGTTGATATCCTTAACATTATTCTAAATACAAATAACACGAACTTCAAAATTTTTAGACAAATTTTACTTGTTTCCTAAAAAAATAAATTGACCAACAAAATGTTAAAACGTATCATGATCAAGTTAAATAAATCCTAATTGTATTAATTATTTATTATATTAATTTAAATAGATTACGCAGGTTGATATTTTTAACACATTTAATAAATAAGTCAGTGTTTGGTTTGATATTTTCTGACATTATTAATAAAATAGTCTAACACAAACACGACCCGTACTAACACATGACATAATGATAATGTATTAATCCGCAAAAGAATAAATAAACAAATAATGAATGAACAGTAGTTATTAATGGTATAATGTACTGTTAAAAGTGATATGATATTAAAAATGCAGAGGTGGCAGAATTACATTGGTTAGTTGTAAATTTAGGTGTGGTAAATCAGACAAAATATCAAGATTTGTTTGTAATTAGTCTGATAGTACTACTCTATATTCTCGGTTCTATGCTTTATCTTCGAGAAATTTGCTAGAATGACTATCCAATAAAGTGAAATTAAAAAAAAAAATGACATTCTTTACTTTTTATGAAGAATGACCACCTGGTCGTTCTTTGTAAAAAGTTAGTCATTCTTCATAAAAAGTGGTCATTCATGGTAGTTCCGTAGTCATTTTGTAAATATATTATAAATAAGTGCAGTGGTCCATATTGTAACTAGACTGGCAAGACAAAAAATTCTCTGGTGTAAAGAGTGAATTTCTCTAAGAGTGATTTGTAGCTTTTGTCTCAACAATAAAAACTAAGTATACTGTTGATTTAATTTCTTCTCTAAATGTGCTAAATTTCCTTTCTTGGTTATTTTCTGGTGTGATTTCTCGAGATAGTTCTTGTTCTATAGTTCAAGTTTTAACAAATTGGTATTAGAGCCTCACTCCGATGGGGTTCACCAAGTTCGACATCGAGTGATTTATGGGAAATAACGACTTTAGGTTATAGCGGATGAAGATAAGGGCATTGCTTGTTCAACAAGGCTTAAAAGAAGAATTGAATGGCGAGAAGAATCTTTTGTAATAGCCGGTATTCTTAAGTAACTAGATTAGTTAAGAAAAATAATACAATTTAATTTGTTTTATATCATTTTCAAGATAAATGTCATTTAGGTGTCACCACTATTATTTTTAAGTGTGCTAGTTGGAGTGTTTAAAGTAAATGGTAGGACCTTACGTGAATGACCAAGGCCATGTAAAGCCACATGACGACTAACGATATAGTCTTGATGATATGGCCTAAGAAACTGCCAACTCACGCTTGCTAGGCTTGATGAATGTTAGCTAAGGATTAACCAGTAAGTGACCACATGGAACCCATTGTCTTGCTGCCGATTGCTTTGATATAAAGGATTGGTTACATATATAAAATATGTTGAAGAGGTTTGTTACTACTTTGGAGACTACGAAACGTGATAGGAGAGAGAGAGAGAGAGAGAGAGAGAGAGAGAGAGAGAGAGAGAGAGAGAGAGAGAGAGAGAGAGAGAGAGAGAGAGAGAGAGAAATTGAAAGAAAAAAAAATAGAGAAAAGTTATATTTATCTTCTTAAATAATTTGAGGTAAGTAGTCTTTCTATTACATCATTTGAATAGTGGTATATTTTTAATGAAAGTTCTCAATTTATATATGTTTATTGTTAACATATTTTTATGAGATTTGAAAAGTATTTCTGAGTATAATGTGAGGTCAAATCTCAAAGAAATAAGAGATTCCATGACAAAGGTCATATAAAAGAGGTTCTAGTAACACAAGATTAATATTATACAAGAGGACCATATAAAGTATTTGAAAGTGAAAATTATTTATGGTTTACTTACTGAGTTTGTGCTCATATAGTTATCGTGATGCAGGTAAGTGCTAAAATAGAAGTTCCAGTTAACTGAGCAAGAATGATTCAAGGTCCAATGATAAGTTAGGAGATCTTAAGAAACAAAATTTGTAAATTAAGAATTATGTTCGAATATTATATTTGTGATAGATCTTATTTCTCTATTAAGTTATATTATTTATTTTAGTTAACGTTTCTCATAAGCGGGCATTGTCTTTAGCTGGTAGTTTGGGTGGGGCGTTACAATTTGGTATTAGAGCAATATGTTTTTGGGGACATAATAGAAGTGTCATGAGACCAAATACTCAATCAACATAGGATTTATGTTTTGAGGAATAGGTATATTTTTGAATTTATTAGGAAAGTTGTTTAGTTAGAAAAATTGGAATTGTCAAAATTTGAAACGAAATTTTTATAAGTGAGGGAGAATTGTAATACCTGGTATTCTTAAGTAACTAGATTAGTTAGGAAAATGAATACAATTTAATTTGTTTTATATTATTTTCAAGATAAATGTCATTTAGGTGTCACCACTATTATTTTTAAGTGTGCTAGTTAGAGAGTTTAAAGTAAATGGTAGGACCTTACGTGAATGACCAAGGCCATGTAAAGCCACATAACGACTTACGTTATAGCCTTGATGATATGGCCTAAGAAACTGCCAATTCATGCTTGCTAGGCTTGATGAATGTTAGCTAAGGATTAACCAGTAAGTGGCCACATGGAACCCATTGTCTTGCTGCCGATTGCTTTGATATAAAGGATTGGTTACATATGTAAATATGTTGAAGAGGTTTGTTACTACTTTGGAGACTGCGAAAACGTGATAGGAAAAAGAAAGAGAGAGAGATATATAGAAAATGAAAGAAAAGAGAAAGTGAACGGAAAGAAAAAAAAATAGAGAAAAGTTCTATTTATTTTCTTAAATAATTTGAGGTAAGTAGACTTTTATTGCATCATTTGAATAGTAGTATATTTTTAATGAAAGTACTTAATTTATATATGTTTATTGTTGACATATTTTCATGAGATTTGAAAAGTATTTCTGAGTATGATGTGAATCTTCTGTCTATTATGAACCGACTGAAATATGATAAAGGGTCAAATCCTAGAGGAATAAGAGATTCTACGACAGGGGCCATTGAAAGAGCTTCTAATAACACAAGATTAATATTATACAAGAGGGCCCTAAATGTTAAAGAAAAGTATTTGAAAGTGGAAATTATTTATGGTTTACTTACTGGGCTTGCGCTCATATAGTTCTTGTGATGCACGTAAGTGCTAAAATAGAAGTTCCAGTTGACTGAGCAAGAATGGTTCAAGGTCCCATGATAAGTTAGGAGATCTTAAGAAACGAAATTTGTAAATTAAGAATTCTGTTTGAAGATTGTATTTGTAATATATATTATTTCTTTATTAAGTTATATTATTTATTTTAGTTAACGTTTTTCACGAGCGGACGTTGTCTTTAGCTGCTAGCTCGGGAGGGGCGGTACATCTTCAGACGACACTATCAAAGAAAGAGAAGAAAGATCTTCTCGAAAAAGCTCACAGTGCTTTGATTCTTTGCCTTGGTAACAAGGTTTTGAGGGAGGTGTCGAAGGAGAAATTAGCCACTGGTGTTTGGTTAAAATTAGAAAATCTGTATATGACCAAATCATTGGCCAATAGACTATTCTTTAAGGAGAAGTTGTACACCTTTAATATGTTGCCTAGGAAATCTCTTGAAGATCATATGGATGATTTCAACAAGGTCATTCTTAATTTGGAAAATATAGAAATCAAGATTGAGGATGAAGATCAGACGCTTTTGTTACCATGATCTTAGTCGAACAAATTCAAGAGTCTTTCAGATAAACTGATCTATGGATGTGATTCGTTCACCTTAGAAGAAGCACAAGCAACCTTGTTCTAGAAAGAACTGAAGGGGAAGACAGAATCAAAGGAGGAAAACATGACAGAAGGATTGAATTTTAGAAGAACGAAAAAATGAGATTTCAAAGGGAAATGTGGGAAGCCACAATCGAAGTCCAAGACCAAGAAAAACTGTATCTTGTGTCATAAAGAATGACACTTCAAAAGAGATTGTCTAGAAAGGAAAAAGAAAGGGGGAGATAAGTCCAAAGAAGAAGGAGATGCCGACATAGCTTCTGATGGCTATATAAGTTTTAAATTACTCTGCGTTTCAAGTACGAAGAATGAAATTGAATGGGTGATGGACTCAGGATGTTCTTTCCACATGTGTCCACATAAATCAGGGTTCTAATCGTATGAGAAGACAAGTGCTAGTAAAGTAATTCTTGGCAACAACAAGTCTTGCAGAGTTCTTGGGACTGGGACCATTAGGTTAAAGTTGGCTAATGGGGTGGAGAAGCTACTACAATGAGTGTGGCATGCATCGGAGTTAAAGAGGAATCTTATCTCCCTTGGAACGCTGGATAAACAGGGATTTTCTTTCAAAACAGAAGAATCTTAGAGAATGGTATGTATCTCTTAGAAGACGAAACAGTTCTTGGGTCTGTAAATTAAGCAGCTAAAGGCGGAGTGTTAAAGGGAAATTTGTGGCATATGAGGCTGGCTCACATGAGTGAAAAGGGTTTGAAGGAACTCGAGAAACAAGGACTTCTTGGTGGTGATAAGATAGAAATATTACAATTTTGTGAACACTGCATCTATGAGAAGGCTCAAAGAGTGAAGTTTCCACGGGAGAGCACAACACAAGGAGATTATGCAGTACATCCACTCGGATCTCTAGGGACCATCCACCACTCTTTCTCATAGTGGAGCAAGGTATTTCCTTACTCTTATAGATGACTATTCCAGAAGACTTTGAGTGTATATTATGAAAAATAAAAGTGATGCTTTTGGGAAGTTTAAGGAGTGGAAAGTTATGATAGAAACTCAATCAAGAAAGAAAGTGAAAAGATTGAGAATTGATAATGGGTTGGAGTTTTGGGGGGATGAATTCACTTCTTTCTGTAAAGATAATAGCATGATTAGACATCATATTGTAAAGAAAACTCCTCCGCAAAATGGGTTGGCTGAAAGAGCTAATAGGACAATAATGGAGAAAACCATATGTATGTTGTCCAATCCCAATCTATCAAAGGTGTTTTGGGCATAGGCCATAATGACAGCCACCTGTGTGATTAATAAAAGTCCCTCTACAACAATAGAAATGAAGATCCCACTAGAAAAGTGGACAGGACAACCACAAGATTTGAAGAACTTAAGGATATTTGGTTGTACAGGATTTGCTCAAGTAAATTAAGGCAAATTGGAACCAAGAGCAATGAGGGTCATGTTTCTAGGGTACCCTGAAGGAGTTAAAGAGTATAGGCTATGGTGTATGGAAAAAAGGCAACCACAGGTCTTTAATAGTAGAGATGTGTTGTTTAAAGAAATTGAGATGTATTATGCCAAGATAAATAAGTCAGTAGGGTCTAATGGCAATGAAGCTAGTGACACACTTCAATTGGAGGTGGAGTCACCAGGAAGAATAATTGCAGATGAAAGTACCGATGTTGACCAAGGTGTAGAAGAGCATCCAGATCCCTTACAAGACTATACGCTGGCTAGAAACAGGCAAAGAAGACAAGTGAGACAGTTTTGGATATGCATATCTGATATCTTTTGCATTAACAGTGGCAAATGATATCGAATCCTCATAACTAAGGAACTTTTTAGAGGCGGTTAATAGCAAGGAGTCTGATAAGTCGTTAGAAGTTATGAGTGAGGAAATGAAGTCACTGTAGAAAAACAGAACATGGGAATTGGTGAAGAAACCTCCTGAACAGAAGATTGTAGGCTCAAAGTGGGTGTATAAGTACAAAGAAGAAATACTAGGTGTTGAGAGTTCGAGATATAATGCCATATTGGTGGCCAAGGGCTTCACACAAAGAAAGGGAATAGACTATAATGAAGTCTTTTCGTTGGTGGTTAAGCATAGCTCAATCCGGATGTTACTGTCATTGGTGGCTCAAGATAATCTAGAGTTAGAACAATTAGATGTAAAAACATCATTTTTACATGGAGAGCTTGAAGAAGATATTGACGAAGAAGATAGCTACATGGCTAAACCCAAAGGATTTATCACTAAAGGCAAGGAGGATACGGTGTGTTTACTAAGGAAGTCACTCTATGGTTTGAAGCAATCACCACGACAATGATATAAAAGGTTTGATTCTTTTATGATTCACAGTGGTTTTACAAGTTGTGAGCATGACAATTGCGTGTAATGTAAGAAAGTTACGAAGCAAGATCAAATATACCTCTTATTGTATGATGATGACATGTCAATGGCTTGCAAGCATGGTTCAGAGGTTGATTCACAGTGGTTTTACAAGGTGTGAACATGTCAGTTGTGTGTACTGTAAGAAAGTTACGGAGCAGGATCAAATATACCTCTTATTGTATGTTGATGACATGTTAGTGGCTTGCAAGCATGGTTCAAAGGTTGATAAAGCAAAAAGGTTGCTGAAAAATGAATTTGAGATTAAGGATATAGGTCATGCTAGTAAGATCTTAGGCATGGAGATCATAAGAGATAGGAGCAGTGAAACATTATTCTTATCACATAGGGTAAATGTAGAGAAGATTTTGAGAAGATTCAATATGGATAAATCAAAACATGTTCAAATCCCTATTTGCTCAACACTTTAAGCTGTTAATGAAAGATTCACCTAGCACAAAAGAAGCATAAGCCGAGATGTTGCAGGTTCCGTATGCAAGTGCAGTGGGAAGCCTCATTTGTGCAATGGTTTGTACTCGGCCAGATCTGTCATAAGTAGGTATATGGCAAATCCTAAAAGAAACCTTTAGGAGGCACTCAAATGGGTGTTGAGGTATCTAAGAGAGACTAGGGATTTTGGCTTGCTCTATGGAGATTTAGAGAGGACAAGGAAAGTTTGGTGATAGGTTATGTTGATTCTAATTGTAGATTTTAAAGAGGAAAAAAATATATTTTTTCTTATTATACGTTTGATAAAAGACTACTAGTATTTATAGGTAAGCATGACAACACTCTTGCCATTGAATCCCATAATTCTAGTAATAGATAAATCCTAACTTAAGAGATAAACACTAGCTAATATAGAGATTTAGGATATCTTCTTATCTCCTTATTTTAAAAAATAAATAATCCTAACTAGATAACAATAACCGAAAGTTATCCTAATTTAAATTTTCTAATTCGATACTCCCCCTCAAGCTGGTGCATAGATATCTATTATGTCCAGCTTGATAATAAGAAATTCATGATTGGTTCTAAACAACCCCTTAGTAAGAATATCAGCTATTTGTTGTGATATTGGAACAAACGGCATACAAATAGCTCATAATTCTATCTTCTCTTTTATGAAGTGCCTATCGATCTCAACGTGTTTTGTTCTATCATGCTACAAAGGGTTATGGGCAATACTAATCGCAGCCTTGTTGTCACAGTATAGTTTCATAGGCATCTCCATTGGTCGATTTAATTCTTCAAGGATCTTTTTTAACCACAACTTCTCACATACTCCTTGAGCCATTGCCCGGTACTCAGCCTCTGCGCTACTTCGTGCTACCACATTCTATTTCTTACTTTTCCAAGTGACTAGATTTCCCCATACATAAGTACAGTACCCTGATGTAGATATTTTGTCTATAAATGAGCTTGCCCAATCTGCATCTGTGTATGCTTCAATCGTCCTTTGCCCATTCTTCTTGAAGAAAAGTTATTTCCCTGGAGTACTTTTCAAATATCTCAGAATTCGGTATACTGCCTCAAGGTGTTCTTCATATGGTGAGTGCATAAACTGACTTACTTTACTAACTGCGAATGCAATGTCCGATCGGGTGTGGAATAGATAAATTAATTTTCCTACCAACTTCTGGTACCGAGTTGTATCTACAGGATTTCCATCTTTAATATCTCTAAGCTTCTGATTAGGATCCATTGGAGTATCAGTCGGTCTACATCCACTCATTCCAGTTTCTCTAAGAAGATCAATAATGTATTTTCTCTGTGAGACAACAATACCCCTTTGTGAACGAGCCATTTCCATTCCAAGGAAGTATCTTAGAGACCCCAAGTCTTTAATCTCAAACTCTGAAGCCAGTCTTTCCTTTAACCGATTCATTTCAGTAACATTATCCCTAGTAAGAATAATATCTTCCACATATACTATCAAAACTACAATCTTTCCATCATTGGAGTGCTTCATGAACATAGTGTGATCACTGTGAGCTTGAACATACCTTGATTCTTTATAGATCGAGTGAATCGTTCGAGCTAAGCCCTTGGAGATTGCTTGAGCGCGTAAAGTGATTTCTTTTGCTTACATACCTTGGATCCAAAGTGTTTGTCAAATCCCCGTGGTGGATCCATATCCACTTCCTCCTCTAATTCTCCATTTAGAAACGCATTCTTTATATCTAACTATTGAAGCGGTCAGTCGAGGTTTGCTACAATTGAAAGGAGTACCCTCACGGTATTTAACTTTGCTACCGAAGCGAAAGTCTCGAGATAATCGATGCCGTAGGTTTGAGTAAAACCTTTGGCCACCAACTGTGCCTTTTACCTTTCGAGGGATCCATCTGAGTTATACTTGACGGTAAACACCCATTTGCACCCTACTGTTGTCTTCCCTCTCGGCATATCCATCACCTCCCACTTGTGATTTTTCTCAAGAGCACTCATCTCTTCAGAAATAGCCTTTCTCCACTCAGGAACCTGTAAAGCCTCATGTACACTCTTTGGTATTTCCTCAGAAGATATATGTGAAGAAAATGCAAAAAACAAAGGAGAAAGATTTTTATAAGATACATAGTTAGACATAGGATGTTTGGTACAAGACCGTACACCCTTGCGAGCAGCAATAGGGACATAAAGATCATCAAAGGACTCGGGACTAGGATTAGAGATAGATTGGACAGGTTGACACTAATCAGATTGATTGGTACCTGGATACTCAGATGAGTTTAGTTCTTCCCTTAGTTTGGACTCATGCCCTTATAGAGATCGAGACCTTGTTCCTTTGATCTTTGTTTCCTCCTCGAGTAAACCAAGAGTTCTGGACTCTTAGTACTTGTTTTGTCTCTATTCCCTGTGCTACTGTAATCCAGGTTTTCAGTATTTAAAACATCTATTTTTCGCTTAAAGAATCAGCATTATTTCCACCCTCATTTCCAGGTTGTAAATCCGAGTTTGTTGTAGTCTTATTATTAGGATTATTCGGATGGACAAAATGGATTGAATCGGTTGATTCTATTTCAAACACATCATTAAATTCTCTTGCATCTTCTCTTGTGTTCTCCCCCTGAAGATAAATAGCAAAATATGGTTTGGATTCGAAAAACATTACATCCATGGTGACAAACATTTTTTTTGAAATTGAATCAAAGCATTTATATCCTTTTTTAGTAGGAGCATATCCTACAAAAACACATTTTTTAGCCCTAGGATCAAGTTTGCCCCGGTTATGATCATGAATATGAACAAAGGCAATGCACCCAAATATCTTTAAAGGTAACGTAGATGACAGCCTAGATGCAGGATAACAACTTAGGAACACTTGTACAGGCATTTTGAATTTTAATATCCTAGTGGGCATCCTGTTTATGAGATATGTAGCCATTAGAATAGTTTCACCTCAAAGGTATTTAGGAACTTTATTTGTGAAATGTAAAGCCCTAGCTACTTTCAAAAGATGTTTATTTTTGCGTTCGGCTATTCCATTTTGTTAAGGGGTATCATTACAAGAGCTTTGGTGAACAATGCCTTTTTCTAAGAAAAATTTTCCTAAGACCTTATTAAAATACTCTTTTCCATTATCACTATAAAAAACTTGAATTTTAGTTTGAAATTGTGTCAACACCATGGTATAAAAATTTTTAAAGACTTCTTCCACTTATGATTTTTCTCTTAGTAAATAAACTCAGCTTACCCTTGTGTGGTCATCTATAAAGGTGACAAACCATTTTTTCCCACTGGGTGTTGTGATTCGTGAAGGCCCCTAGACATCACTATGTATTAATGAGAATGGTTTTGAAACTTTGTATGGCTGTGATGGGAATGAGGTACGATGATGTTTAGCTAACTCACAAAATTCACACTGAAATGAGGCAATATTTTTATTTCTAAACAAAGTAGGAAATAAATGTTGTAAATATTTAAAACTTGGATGGCCTAACCTATAATGCCATAATATTATTTCATCACTACTAACAACCAAAATAGATTCAAGACAAGTACTATGTGCTGGCTTTCTAGACTCAAATCCGCCTTCAAAGAAATAAAGTCCATTAATAGCATTGCTAATCGTCCTCCCCGAGGTTAGTTCTTGAAATTCACAATAAGAAGGATAGAAATTAGCTCGACATTCATGATCATGAGTTATTTTGCTTATGGATAGGAGGTTACAAGATAAATTGGGAACATGAAGAACATTATGAAGTGTGAGGAAAAGAGAGATTATGACTGATCCTGCCCCAGCTATAGCTGAAAGGGATTTGTCTGCAATTTTAATTTTTTTTTCCTGCCCACAGTTTATAAGTAGAGAATAGTTTTGAAGACCAGTCATATGATCTGTGGCTCCTGAGTCAATGATCCATGGGCATAAAAAATTTGATTTTATACTAGAAAAAGCTGCAGTGAGAAAATTACCCTTTTGAGCAAAAGAACAAGAAGGGTTTAAGAATTGTGGAGATTGAAAGAGTTTGTACAGGTGATATAGTTGTTCCTTTGTGAATTGGGGTATCTCTGAATTGGTTTGTTGTCTCTGAGAATCTTCACTCATGGTTGGGAATGCCTTGCTATCACATGCATTCTTCCTCTTGAAATTCTGGGGCTTGCCATAGAGTTTCCAACATGTTTCTTTTGTATGCCACGGTTTTCTACAGTGATCACACCATGGTTTTTTCTTCTTTTCTCCATCCGAATCAGGTCCTTTAGAGGTCAAAGCTGAGTTTTTTGCTTCCAGGTTAAGCCTCAGTTCTTGATTAGTCAACATCACCTTTCGCCTAGCCTCCTCCCTCCTAACTTCCGAGAATACCTCTATGGTGGATGGTAAAGGCTTTCTGCCAAGCACCTTTCCTCTTACCTCGTCCAAGTCCTGATTAAGTCATGCTAAGAACACAAAAACTCGATCATTCTCCTCTCTTTTTTTGTGTCGTACACTATCAGTAGGGCAATCCCATTCATCTTCATAGCACAAGTCTAACTCTTGCCATAATGTCACCATCTCATTGTAGTATGCTGTAACATCCCGATCTCCTTGTCTTGATCGCCATAGCTTCGATTTTAACTCAAAGACTTCTGAGGAGTTTTCTAGATCTGAGTACATATCATGCACTGCATCCCATACGTCTTTGGCAGTAGGTAAGAAGAGATGCGGCTTTCCAATTGCTGGCTCCATCGAGTTGATAAGCCACACAATTACCAGTGAATTCTCCGATCGCCATTTTTTCAAGTTAGGGTTGTCCACGGCTGGTTTGCTTACATCTCCAGTCAGGTGTCTGAGTTTGCCTCTGGCATCAATTGCGAGTTTTACGGACTGAGCCCACTCTAGGTAATTTTTACCATTTAATTTGTGAACGCTAATTTGAAGGAAAGAATTTGAGGTGGAAAGATCCATACCACTGTTTATGACAATGGTCTCGGATTGCACGCTCTCTGCTGTGACTCCCGAGGAAGACGACTTGCTTGCTCTGGTCATGGTTGTTTTAGCCATTAGGGTTTAACGTATAAGGAAACCCTAGGCTCTAATACCATGTAGTTTTTAAAGAGAAAAAAAAATAATTTTTTCTTATTATACGTTTGATAAAAGACTACTAGTATTTATAGGTAAGCATGACAACACTTTTGCCATTGAATCCCATAATTCTAGTAATAGATAAATCCTAACTTAAGAGATAAACACTAGCTAATATAGAGATTTATGATATCTCCTTATTTAAAAAAACAAATAATCCTAACTAGATAACAAAAGCCGGAAGTTATCTTAATTTAAATTCTCTAATTCGATACTAACTATGCTGGTTGCTTGGATAATAGGAGATCTTTGATAGGTTACGCGTTTAAATTCTGTAATAATGTTGTGAGTTGGAAAGCTAGCTTGCAGCATGTGGTTTCTCTGTTTACAACTGAGGCTGAGTTTATAGCAGCAACTGAGGCTATTAAAGAAGCAGTGTGGATGAAGGGAATGACTGAGGAACTGGGTTTCCAAGGAGTTACGGCAAAAGTGTTTGTGATAGCCAAAGTGCAATTCAATTGGCTAAGAATCAGGTTTATCATGAGAGAACTAAACATATAGATGTCAGGTTGTACTTTATCAGAGAGATAATTTCAGCTTGGGAAGTCAAGCTCGAGAAGATCTCTACTGAAGAGAATCCTGCTGATATGATAATAAGGCTCTTCCAGCCCCAAAGTTAAAAGTATTGTCTTAAGCTGTTACACATAGGGGAAGGCTGAGGGTCCGTTTGGTTCATGGATTCAAATCATGTGATTTGAATTATTTTCGATTTACGTGTATTTTTTGTGAGAGAAAATACTGTAGCGAATCACGAATCATGATTCAAATCAGGGAGTAAATTTAAGAACTAAACGGACCTTGAGTGATTTGAAACTTGGGGAAGCAAATAAATATCATATCAAGGTGGAGAATTGTTAAAAGTGCAGAGGTGGCGGAGTCACATTGGTCAGTTGTAAACTTAGGTGTGGTCTAGCACACAGAAGATCAAGATTTGGGGTTTTGTAATTAGTTGGATAGTACTACACTGTATTCTCGGTTCTAGGCCTTCTGTATTATAAATAAGTGCAGTAGTCCATATTGAGATAGAAAACTCTAGTGTAAAGAGTGAATTTCTCCAAGAGTGATTTGTAATTTTTGTCTCATCAATAAAAAGTGAGCATACTGATGATTCAATTTCTTCTCTGAGTGCTAAATTTCCTTTTTTGGTTATTTTCTGATGTAATTTCTGGGGATGGTTCTTGTTCTAGGGTTCAAGTTTTAGCATGTACTATTCCACATTCATTTTTCAAACTTGCAAACTTCCCTTCTATTGAACATTTTTTCAGTTTTTAAGCTGAAGGTATGTTTATTTGTGGTATTTCCTTTTTAGTTTTTTTACAGAATCCCTAACGGAATGCTACAAGTTACCACCCTACTGTAATAAATAGTAAACATTGAATTTCTTTCTTCCACGTTATAACATTATAAAAAACAAAATGTAGATTCCTTTTCACTATAAGACATGTGAATAATCCTATATCAATACCTTTTTTTCTTTTTTTGGATTTAGGAAATTAATTTTGTAATAAAGATTCACAAGGATGCCCATAGTCTGAGCATAAACTTCCAAGTTATGTAATGCAGGGAACTTCCGAAACAACTAGAGGAGACGAGTTAAGCTAAAAAGGGAAAATATAAAGATTAAACTGCGTTCAGCCTACTACATAATGGAAAAGAAAATTAAGGAAAAAAAAAAAAACATTTTTTACGAGGTGTTCATCTTCCTATCATCAGCCTAATTTACGTGGGAAAAATTTTAAAAAAAATAAATAAAAATTAAAAGAGAAGTACATTCACTAAACTTCAATTAGCCTCCTCTTCCATCACCCAAAGAGATTAGAGAACAAATAAATCCAAAAACAAAACAAAAATCAAATTAGAACTAATGAAGAGAAAAAGACAACAAATTAAGGATGTCAAATATTAGTAAAAGTGGAGTTAAAATAATATAAATATAATGATTTTCAGACCCCAACCGCTTGCGGCGTCGGAGGTGTCGGCGCCTCCGCGAGCGATGGCGGAGCTGATTCCCTACGGCGGTGCGCATTCTTGTTATTGTGCATCCAAACCTTGAGCACATTACGCTTGACCCCAACCTCGGAGCAGAACTGGTTGATCGCCACGTCATCCTGTCTCTGTATCCTCCACCCGATCCTATCTGCGAACGCCAGCATCTTATCCTTCTGCTCCGGCGTGAACTTCGTCCTGAACCTCTTCCCTCCTCCCCCGGATCCCGCCGTCGCGAATGGCGCCGACACGTCCTCCCTCTCCGGTGTCTCCGACGATCGCCGGTCGTAGTACTCCCTGACCTCAGCTCCACCCTCGGCGCGGCCCTCACGCGCCTCCACAATTCCCCTCCCTCCTCCGCCGCTGCCGTTTCGGTGGAGGGAGTGAATCTGGTGGCGCCGGGGCGGCCCAACGACGCTCATCTTCGGGTCCCACCGTGGGGTGGCGGGCCCCACGGCATTATACAGAAGCACGGGCTGGGGAGGAGGGGAGTGCACGGGGTATAACAAGTTCTGCTCGCACCCGATTATTTCCCTCCGGTGGAAGTTCCGGTGGCAGCCGCACGCAGCGCACGTGAGGGACGACGACGAAGTGTCGTTTTTTTCCGCCGCGGCGGAGGATGGCATGAACTCACCGCAGCCGTCGTTAGCGTGGCCGCCAATGGAGGCTGCGTGGTTCCTCATGCACTCCTTGTACTTGACGACGTCGTTGCAATTGGAGTTAAGAATGTTCTTGTTATTAAAGTTGTTGTTGCTGTTGGCGACGTTGTTCTTGGGCTCCACCACGTCGCCGTCCTCGCTCTCATTGTCGGCCTTGTTGTTGGCTGAGTTGTGGTGATGCTTGTATGGGACAACGCTCAAGTCCATCTTCTTAGGGTTTTTTTTTTTGTTTTTTTGTTTTTTTTTTTTTTTTGGTTATCTACAAAACCACAAAAACCTAAGACGTGTTAAGCCGTCAAAAAGCGAAAACAGAAAGATCTAGGTGGAGGGATAATATTACGGGCAGTAGCAGTAGCAGTAGTGGTGGCGACTAAAGAGTGTGATGAAGGTTGTTTAAGACTTTAGACGAGAATCAGAGATGCTTAAATTTGAAGGAAATATCGCCAAAATGCAAAATATGGAAACAATACTGGAGTTTCTTTGTAATAATGGTCATCGCAGCAAAAGCGTGAAATATTTAAGACCGGCATGACGCAAAGACACGCTTGAGAGGATGGCGGATCATTTATTAACAAAGTGAAAAAAAGAATTTTTAGTTCCTTCCTTCCTTACTCATTAACTCTTAACTATTAACCCACAACTGTCGGTTTTCGCTCCTTTTCTTTTTAGTATTCTCTTAACGATTTTAATTCCTAATCGTGGTTTACTTCCATTAAACTCTAATTTATGTTGGTCTGCCTCTTTTGAGCTACTTAATGAGTAAAAAGTATACATATAGAAAGTCCAAGTCTTTGACGACTAAATTAGTTGGTATTGTTGAAAATTAAGTGTAAAGCATCAATCTTTGTTCAAATTGTTAATGCATTGTTCATCTTTAAATTTTTTTTTTTTTAAAGAAAAAACAGTTAGTTGATGGCATTTGGAATGTGAGCTGCTACTCTATTGAATATTATTGTTTGTGCGCTTTCACCTTTCCATGAAGAAGGCAAATGTATAATATAATAAAGTGGTTGTTAGCTAGCGAACTCCAATTAATCTTAATTAAAATCATGTAATTAATATTATTGGTTCAAATAAGATCTGTTAGTTGCAAAACCGTTGCCTTGTTCAGATAATAATCCAAATGGAAAAGCGCATTAATTAGCTTAGCGTTACGGGCACGTGTGGGTTGTCGTCTCGTAAGGAAAGGGTTAAGTTAAGTGACCTTTTTGTTTTAGTGAGAGAGAGGGAGGGATTACGGACGTCAGAGACGTAAGAATTTCAAAGGAGGGGTAGCGGTGGAATTCTGAGGAGACACGTGGCAAAAGGGTCTGTCCTCCACAGAGGCTCGTGAAGTCGATGTCTCATTATAGGGGATGGGGGGCCCACCACGTGGGCTCTGATAGATCGGTCAGACCATCGAACGGTGCAGGAGGACACAAAAGGAGGCTGACGGGATCTTCACTGTATGGGCAATATATCTGATGAGGGTTGTTTTCCCGCACGTCACGCTTTTCCCGCCATGCTTTGTGGGGTCCACAATCAGTGTGAGAGAAGAGAGAGAGAGAGTGTGAGAGCGTGGCTTTCAAGCAGATGAAGCCCCACCACCGTCCATTGAGCTTCTAATTACTGACACTTTTCTGCCACACGTAAATAATCCATACCTCACCTTCTTATTTTATTGTTTTTCACGGTACCTTCTTATTGTATTTTAATCTCTTTTATTCAAGCAGAAGAAAAGGAAATTGAGAGATATTTCATTCTATTATTGAGGTCAAATACGAAAATTTATGTTTGAAAAAGAAGAGAAGTGCAATCAATCAGTTCAGGCATCAGCATTTAAATACAAATACATCTGAAGTTAGTATTAAAAAATTAAACTAATCTGGGGTAAAAAGAGAAATTTAGGAGACGTTTAATAATATTATTAATGTCATAATTTAAATTATAATTTATTATTTATTATAATTTTTTTTATAAAAAATACATATAAATTAAAATAATTTTAATTTCATAATTAAACGTCACTTTAAGCATATCATAATCTTAAAAGTGCAAAAAATATAAATTTATTTTATAAATAGCAAACCGTTAATATCATTAGCCATTTCAATAATTATTACGTAATTTTTCAGCACAAAATATAAATTTTATAATAATTACTATTATTATTGTACTGTTAAACTACTCAGATAACTGCCTAAAGTTCACTGTTCTAAAACATGTATGCAGTGTAATTTTCTGGTTTTTTTTTTTTTTTTTTGTAAATATGATTTTTACTAGTGTATGTTAGTAGGTGATTCTGATAAAGCTGAAAAAGCCCTATATTTTCCGGTATTCTAGCCCGCCAGCCTCAAACTCATACGGTCACTAGCTAAAGTGTAATATTAAATCGTAGTAGGACAAAAAAAAAAAAAAAAAAAAAAAAAAAAAAAAACAAGAAGAAGAGAGAGAGACTATATAAATGTTGGGCACATATGGTAATTTGGGTTCGCACAAAATAAGATTTAAATTTATTATAAATGAATTAAGTCATAATTTAATTGATACAATTAATATAATTAATAAATATATTGAATTAAATTAATCTCTTAATTAAAATTAAATTTTAATAAATATAAAATGATTATAAAAATAATTAATAAATATATTAAATATATTATTTAAACGATCATGTTAAATAAGTCGTTATTTGGATTAATTATTTAATAAATAAATTTAATATATTAATTTAAATGAATTTTACAAACCATTTTTAGTATAATTAATATGATTGATTCAAATAAATAAATTATGTATTTGAATTATTATTTTTAATACATTTAATAAATAAATCATGTTTATATTAATATGTTTTAACATTATTAATAAATAATTGACTAGAATATAATTTACTAACACGAATAGTTAAGGCACACTAATGGAAAACGTTTTACCTATTAAAATGAGAGTAAACTAATTATAAAAGGGTTGTTTTTTATAGTGCAATTTAAATGGAATTTTTAAATTAAATTTGAGTTATAATTTGAGTTGAAATTATAATTTATTTTAAATAAAATTAAATAAAATTAAAATTTTTTTAAAAAATAAATTTAAATAAAATTAAAATTTAGAGTTGTCTTTTTTTGAATTTAAAAAAAAAAAAAAGCCCAAAATGTCTGTAAAATGGACCAAATGTGAACTGATAACGTAAAGGGAATTTCCTGAGCCTGTTGTGGAGCCAGCTAGCTGTCACCAATTCTGACAGAAAATTATGGAATCAGGAAATTGTTACACTATACATTGCATGGTAAAATTTTATCAACTTAAAATATTACAAAATTTTCAAAAGTAATACAAAAATAACAAAAACCACAGGCATGATGATATCACTACATACTAACATAATAATTAGAATATAGTATATAACAGATTTATAAAAATAAATTAAGCAAATAACATTTTACCTACTACTACTAGTAAAAAAAAAAAAATCAAATAAATTTTCTTTTAAGTTAAAGGATTTTTTTTCAAGTTAATTATTTTTCACTAATCACAAACATTCACACGAAAAATTATTATTTAATTTAAATAGTATTAAAATTTATTATTTATTAATTTAATTTAAAAAAAATCCACTATTTGCTCGAATTTCTAAAATAGTAATCATTATTATAATGCAACTAAAATTATTCTTGTAATGTTTCAAAAATTTTACATTTCAACTTTATCATTTAAATTTTGCGGTACTGTGATGTGGTGGAGATGGAGACGAAAACAAGCCATGCAACCCAATACCACGAGATTGATTACTGTTAACAGTTTAAACTCAAACCTAATGTCAAGTGTCCAAGTACACAGACTAGCAGAGAGAGAGAGAAGGAGAAGAAGGAGAAGAAGAAGTGTCCAAATACATAAAATAGCAAATTAATTACATTCGGCTCCTTTCAACCCCACAGATGGGCTTATTCCATAAAACCCAACAACCGAAAGACAACATCTAAAGCAAGATACATGCGTACAATCTTTGATAGCCAAGATTAATTACTGAGCACCATCAGGTAGTCAAGAAACTAGATATAGACAAAGGTATTATATACCCATACCATAGATCCAGTGAACACTCAATGCAACCAAATAATAAGCTATACATGTTATATGACGTCTCTTTATATGAACACCAAAAACCACCTATGGACAAACTAATATCTACCAGTACTAGGTTGAAGTGTTATTATATCTCGCTCTGCTGCTCCTCTGAAAGGAACATGGAAAAGTACTCAGAAATGGCATCCGATTGATTAGGCGGAGTGACCCTTTTCCTTACCAGCATCTCCACATTTGGATACTTCCTTTTCCGCCCACCCCTTGGCCGTGAACGGAACTGCTCATCAGACTCTTCAAAATCCCCCTAAAAGAAAACAAAAATCTGTTGAGAAAATTGCTTTATCCCTAAGGTATGACGAGATAATGTTCGATTGATTTAACCACAAAACTCACATGGGTGTAAACATGGCGTCCGGTCTTCTCATGGTTATCTCTCACATGCTTGTACGCAAATCTCATGCCGCAACCAGCAAAGCCACAGGCAAAAGGTTTCTGTTTCAGGTGTGCAGCCTTCACATGTTGATTGAGATTCGATTTCTGCAAACAGACAAGTTATATTATTAAAAAGAGAAACATCTAACATAGGTGCAAATTATCAACAGAAGAAACAATCATTTATCATAGGCACGAATTCTCAACTCAAAAGAGCTCAAAACATAAACTCTCTCTAGTGTTGAAGCATGGAACTTACAGTTGAGAACGTGTGATCACAACCCTTAAAGATGCATTTAATGCTCTCCGGTGAACCTTTTTCTTCATGCGTCCGGAGGTGTCTTTTAATGTTCTTTTTGAGCTGCTTGGTCCCACATATTTCACAGGTGAAATGCCGGTGGCATGATTGAATATGTGCCTTGAGACATTGCACGTTGGTGAACGTTTTCATACAACCTAGTTCAGCACATAATGTCTCGACTGTGTTCAACTTAACTGCAACAGAAAGGTAACTAATCAGATCTTTGAACTGCAATTTATACATTGCTAAACTGGGAAGCAACATATCCATTTAAAATGAACATGAAACAAAAAATTGAAAGTCATTACTAGGCATATATTCCATTCAAAGAAATCAAAGAGATTAAGACTGAGGTCATGATGAGCTACCAGAAAGCTTGGAAGAGGAAGACCAAAACAACTTACCATGGGAATCCTCATGCTTTCGTAGCTTTGATGCAAACTTAAACACTTTTCCACACCCAACTTGGGGGCATACATACTGCTTCTCACATTCATCAGAGGGATGATCCTCGTCGTGTTGTTCCATAACATGCCTCTTCACGTTGCCTTGGAAAGCAAATTCACTCTTGCAGTTCTGAATAGGACACTTGAAAAGTTTTCCTTCGTGCCGAAGAAGATGACGAGTCAAGTGATCCTTTCTTATGTAACTGCATGGGCAATCATCCACCGGACAAACATATTGCCTCTGTAATAAAATCACAAATACAATGGACAGTAAGAACACACAAAGCCACAAACGTGGTTGCTAACAAATATATCAATATCATAGAAACAAGCATTAATCAAACCTCAAACTGAACGTAGCGTGAATGAGGCCCACTTGATGGAGCTTCTCAGGAGGTCGCCCAACCTGATACTGGTCCATCAAGTCACAACCCTCTCGCATTTTGGAGTTCTTTGGGTGGGATCCAATGCTTCACACTGAAATTTATGGGGATATTTCATTATATTATTGATTCCTGCAAAAATTTATCTCTTAAGTTGAAGTAAACCGTAAAGAGTGGAAAACGAAAACAAAACGAAGAATTGGCTAACCAGCAGCAGCGAAAAATATTTGCATTTAGCAAGCATAAACTCAAGAACCTTTTTTAGGGGGGAAAATTTGTATCGTCATCTCAAAAAAACCAATTTGAAACCTAAGACGGATTGGAAGTTGTAACTACAACGTATATATATGTTTCTTGGGAAATAGGGGAAATCATTGAAGAGGTTATACATCACGAAAGGTAGTTTTCCATTATACATCTGTTTAGCATGTCAATTCTTGACCTATAAGGATAAATACAAAAAAAAAAAAAAAAAAAAAAAAAAGCAACACAAAACCAACTAAGGAAACAAAATCTGTACAAATATACCCGAACAAGGAAATGGAATAAGTAAAAAGAAACTCGAACAAAAAAAAAAAAAAAAAAACGAGTCAAAAGTACAGACTTGTTGTTGCAAGTGAGGAATTACCATATTGGAATATTTCAATATGTGCAACCAAAAATAGAAACACTACACAACCAAAGGTACAAACAAGTCAAGCATAGAATACCTCATCGGAATGGCTTCGCATGTGTTGCTTCAAATATGCAGGTTTCTTGAAGCTGGCACCACATTTTTCGCAAGTATTTGTTTGTTTTACACCTTTTTTGTCTCTTCTGTCTCAGCCCTCTTCTCCATTTCATCCTAAACGACGGGAAAAAAAATAAATTAGAATACGGCAAAAAAAAAAAAAAAAAATACTTTTTGAACATTAAAAACGATATTAAAATTGAAAACACGCACACAGGTATATAAGAACTCCTATTTTATTGGAATAAGAAACGAATTTTTGGTTAATTAGGTTTCCAATATATAAATCGCTCATCAATATTTAATATTTACGCAGATGAAATCGATCTAATCGCTAAATTCTCTGCAAATTCCTTTTTCGCATAGAATCGGAAACCATATTATTCTCTCGCAAATTATGATGACCAAATTGAAAGAAACTTTTACAACTTCATAGCAATTTATTAGAGGGCCGAGAAGGAGAAAGAAGAAACCTTATGATGAGTGAGGACGTGAGAGGCGATAAGAGATTTCTTGGACCTGCAGATGCCACAGTGGTCGCAGAAATACCGCCTTATGTCCCTGAATATCGGTATCTTCTCTCCCGCTTCCTCCATCCAGCCAGCTAACAGGACGGCGCAAGCAAATGCTTTGTTGCGAGAGGGAGGAGGAGGATATAAGAGCCCTAAATATGGCCCAATAGTTATTGAACCAAACATTGGAGCCCAAAAAGTATCAACGCATCTCAAAGCCTTTTAGAGGGGCGCAATAAGAAATAGAAGAAAATAAATTAATATAAAAAGTTTAAGAAAGTATATAAGTTAATTTTTAATTATAAAAATTAGTAAGTCATAATATTAAGTTATGGTTTATAATTAAATAAGTTATAAATAAATTTATTAAGTTATGGCTCATAATTAGATAAGTTATAGATAATTATGAATAATTAAGTTATTATTCATAACTAGACAAGTTTTAATTAAATAAGTTATTGATAAAAATAGTAATTTAGTCTATTTATTAATTTATATAAACTATTATACTATTAATTTTAATTTATCTTAAAATTTAATCTATTTTTTATTTCTCTCGCGTAATAATAATAGAGAGAAGGAAAAAAAAACAAAAAATGTTTAGGAAAGAAACAAAAATACCACTCAACATGATTTACGTCATTACACACAAAAATAAACAACTCATGTCAAAAAGGAAAAAAAAAATAAAATAAAATGAGCACTAAAGGAAAAAAGAAAAAGTTTTTTTTTCGTCAGCTCTCAATAATGTCATCTCCTAGTTTTGGAAAGTATGTGTGAAATTGACAGACAAAAATAGTGCAATACATCATACATGGAATAATTGAATTCAACAATTAATTATTCAACAAAAAAAAAAAAAAAATTCAACAATTAATTAGTGTAAGTGCGATGATATATATGTGGAAAAGAAAATGTCTTTCCACCAATCAGGGCGCAAAGGAAACTAGGAAAGAAGATAAAAGGTGAAGATGTGACTTGAGAGCAAATAAAAAGGGTTAATCTTACGTACAATTTTGGTTGTGCTTCAATCTTTAGTTTTTAATTTTTAAAACTATATAATTAATTCATAAAGTTTTTTTTTCAGTCTCAGTTATTATGTTAATTTAGTGTTAAATATTTAATAGAATCTTTAAAAATTATAAATTAAAATTAGAAATATATAAATTTTAGTGGCTAAAACAATACAAGAAACTAAAAATTAATTTCTACATATAGACTCAAAATTTTTCATTTATTTCTAATTTTGAACACAAATTTACACATATTTTATTAAATTTTAACGTCTAATTAATAAAATGACTAAAATTAAAATAAAATAAAACCTCACAAACTATTTATACAATATTTAAAAAGTTAAAAATTAAACTAAAATTGAGTATTAACTTAAAGAACTATTTGTGGAATTAATCCAAACATAAAAAAAGGTGCGGGAGAGAGAATATAACATAACATATAACACTATTAAAAGCGGCGTCTTTTCGTTTAAACACTATTAAAAGTGATAAAGGGGAAAAAAATGAATGTTTGCTCAACAGTAGTTTATCAACAATTTACACATAGATTTTATGGTAATCTGTTTAACTTTTTTTAAACTATCTTTAGCATTCATTTTAGCTTATTCATGAATTACGGTAATATCATTACTTCGTTCTATTTATACCATATTCAGTTAATATTATCGATGAAAATGTTGACGTTGATGAGTTGTCGAGGTTTTAATTTAAAGATAATGTCACAAAAATATCGATATTGATGGATATTTTTTTTAAAAAAAAAATGGATACTTTAAAAAAAATCTTAAAATTTTTCTATTAAAATTATAAAAAATGTTAAAAACAATTAATATTACTTAGTTTGAACTAATTTAATAATAAAAATAGTACATTTTGATCGAAAAATTGAGATTCATGTCAAATAGTATAGTAAGAAATTATCATAATTATATATAGAATATGATTTAAATATAATTTCATATACTTAATACAAACAAGGCAAAATTATTCAATATATTATGTGAAAATTAACTATCAAACATAATAGAGCTCACACAAACTTAAAGTGCTTTTAATATTGAAATGAGTTTATAGCATGTTGGAAAGCATTAGGTAGATTATGATCTTGATTTAAACAATACATTTGCCAAGATATTACCCTTGAATAATTCTGAAGGTAGTTGTTGATGTGCCTAACGATATTTTCTCAATGTTAACTCATAAATTGGATACTGCTAGTTTATCCAGCTAGACGAATAATTTTTAAGGATGTATAATGACATTTCAACACTGACTTGTGGTGGAATACACTAATATATTAAACAAACCATCTTAGTTTTGTACTTCTCAAGTAGTTTTGTACTTCTCAAGTAGATCCCATGCGAGAATTATATGGATGATTATAACCATATGAACTTTTTTCAGTTCCTAAGCTCATGGAATCAAAACTTAAGACAATAGAATCCTCATCAATTTGGCTGATTTGAGTCACACCACATGTTCTTATAAATTGTTTTCTAATAGCCCACTACCAGGACTTGCTTACGTACATCCATGATCTTCATCTTGGTAGCACGGTACAATCTTTTTAGTGAATAGACTTAAAGCTATTTGAATATGAATAATTCATTTAAAAAGTAAAAAATATTTTAAAAACTAATTAAGTCTTAATATTTTTTATTGTTTTTTGTTTTGAATCATCGTTGTCACTAGGGGTGTTTGGCGGTTAAAAACCGCCGATTTTGGTCGGTTTCTAAAATCTGGAAATTGAAATCGAACCGCAGAAAGTACCATTCAGTTTGGTTAACCGAACTTCATTTTCGGCCGATTTTTGGTCGGTTTTCAGTTTTAGTAATCAGGATGGTGACCGTTAGATAACCATCAGGGTATCAGCATATTTAGTTACATTTTTTGACCAAAAATTACGAAAAAATGCAAAATATTCCCTCTATGCAAACATATAATCACAATAAATGAATACAAAGCAGAACATCCAAATTGATAATACCATAAACACAAAATATTCAAATCTAAAATCCAAAGTACAAACTATAAACTAGAAAGTTACAACAAACAATACTAATGTTCAAAGTGTAAAAAACATTAAATTGGCATAAGAAAGTAAGAACTCCAAAGGATAATTAAAAAGCATAGTGAAGTTCATTTCTAATTTATCATAAACCTCCTATTCCCCTTCATCTGAATCCAAATCCAAATCCATTATATTATCATATGTATCGCTATAATAGAAAATTAGAATTAAGTAAATGAAATTGAATAGATAATGAGAAAAAAAAAAGAAGAAATAGATATAATTCTAATTATCTTATTTAGGTCTTTTAGAAGATTTCACATCATTTACTTGAGCCCTTCCGTCATTTGAACACGTTGGAGTAGAAACAACATCACCATCATCTATAAGAAAATTATAAATTAATTTACATATTACATGCAATGAATAAAAAAGATATAATTACAACAAGTATGTGTAGTATGTATAATCATGATTAGTATTACCTGAGACAACATGATAAGAATCTACAAAAGATTCAACCTTATCCATATATTGCTTAAGAACCACGGGTTCATATTCTTCATCCTTCGCGTTCAACCAATTTTTCAAGCAAATAAGTGATTCCACCATCCTAAGGCCAATGAACTCCTAAAAGGATCAAGAATACGACGACCGGTAGAAAAAGTTGATTCAGATGCAACTGTCAAAACCAAAACTGCAAGCACATCTTTATACCTAGGAGCATTTACTTTAAAACAACCCAGGATGTCAAAACTTATCCACATCATTCTTTTGCACATTTGCACCATCCCTACTCATCTTTTACTTTCTAAGCATGGCATCTATCTCATCATTAATAACCGGCACTGAGGTGGGTTCACTAGATGTCATAATTGTTGAACGACTTGAATTATAACCAGAATAAGTTTTTAATGAGTGAGCTGACCTTGTATTTCTAAATCGAGGATTAGCCGACTGTCATAATTGTGATTGGCGAATGGTAGAGTTAGTGGGGGGACGACGAGGAACTAAAGGTGGAGGAGGAGCCCTATCATGATATTCCTTATACAATCTACGCAATGTGTCCTCAACCCCACTTAACAATGTGTCATTTGTCAAATCATCATAAATACACTTAAAGGCAAGAGCAAGATAATCCAACCGATATTTTGGATCAAAAACCAAGCCAAGAAACATCATGTGATTCATTTTCTCGATATTTTCCCAATACTTATGAAACTTCTTATTTATCATCGTTGACATTTCATTCAAGAGATCATCACACTCTTCTAACTTAATCAATTCTTGTTTGATAGCACAAATATCTTTGAAATAGAAGTTTTAAGTGACATAAAATGAACCACTAAACTTCTTCGTCAAAGTGCAAAACTTTCCTAGGAACCTCAAAAAAACCTTTGCATTGTCCCAATTTGTCTCATTTGGTGGACCCTCATCCTTTTTGTCTTTTATGATTTCCTCAAAGTAAACACAATAATTTTGATCCAAAAGCAACCTCTAAAAAACTGGGACAAACTTGAAAGAAGTCTCCAACATTAAATATGTAGAGTTCCACCTTGTCTTCACATCCAAACACAATAGGGCAGTTAAGTTGATGTTTTATTCCTTCATACACTCCTTAAACTTCTTGAGGTGTTAAGGTGAGGACCTCACATATCTAACTGCATTGCAAATGCTTGCAATAGAATATGCTAAATCCGTGAGCCCATCATTAACAATCAATTTGAGAATGTGACAGACACACCGCACATGCAGTGTCTGTCCATCTAAGACAAGAAAATTAGGGGTATCTTTGACTTTTCTCTTCAACCTGTCCATAGCCACATCATTTGACGATGCATTGTCTACTGTAACTTTAAACAACGCAGTTATTCCTCAATCATTGAGGCAAGTTAAAATCTCTTGCACAACTGTTTCTCCTTTATGATTCGGAACTTGGATGAAATTAATGATCCTTTTCTGCATATTCCAATCTTCATCAATCCAATTAGCGGTCAAACACATATAACTGATGTTCTGAATTGATGTCCAATTATCAACCGTCAAACACATTCGTTGCTTTCCCAAAACCTTCTTCAACTTCTTCTTCTCATCCAAATACATATGGTAAACATTCCTCGTAATTGTTATCCTTGAAATGTCAAACACTCTAGGATTTAAGTATGTCGAAAAACACTTAAACCCTTTACCTTCCACATGTTGGAACGATAACTTATCCAATACGATATACTCCGAAACGACTCTCTTATACCCTTCCTTGGACCAAGCTCTTAGTGTCATGTTACTAGTAGCAGTGTCCTCATCACATGTGCCGGTCTTCTTAATAAATTAGATGGTCTTTTGTTTGTTTTCATTCTCTGGATTCATCAAGCAACTTTTTATATGACTCTTCATTGTAGACGTGCCATTCTTTTTCGAAATCAACAGCATAAGTGACACCACAATGCTTGCAAGTAGCCCTCTTAGATTTGTCATCCCTCGTGAAATGCTGCAAAACCGGGCTTACTTGTCGGGCTTTCTTTTTTTATCTTAAAATTTTTCTCTTCTTCCTCAGTTGTCTCTTGTGTTTCATTAGTTTCAGTTTCTTTTTTATTAGACTGAGACACTATTTCTTTTTATTTTTCTGATGAAGACATCTATATAAAATTATGAATTAAATATAGTTATAATGTAATATGAAATACTGTTATAAATTAAATATAATTTTGATGTAATATGAAACACTAGATGCATCAATGCGTTATTTACTAATTACTATTACTTATTTTTCATTTGAAAGAAGGAACATTTCCTTATCAATCAAGTTATATGGACATCAATCAATTATCAATCAAATTGATTGATGTCATTTTTTCGGTGGATGTGGTTCTGTATCATTGAGAGAAAAGCAGCAAATAACTAGATGACATTTACTTAACCCTCAAAACTCCTTACTACAAAAATAGTAATATAGTTAGAGAACAATTAAATGGACTATTTTAGTATTACAAAAACTCTATCACACAATCTACGTTTTTTGTGATCAATCATGTGATTGAGTTTGTGTTTGGTTGTGTATATTTGAGTTATAATTTAAGATAAAAATCTTTTTGAGTTTATGTTTGAGTGAGTCAAAACTTGAATTTGTATTTATATAGTATTTTAATGAAAACTCAACGCTGATGAAAAATTTTAATAGGGTATATGGGTGGGATTTTATTCGTCTTTTCGTTATCAACGCATAGAAAAAAATCATCTCAATCAGAATTAAAATGAAAAAGTTATAGTATTTTTAAGAATAGAAAAAATATTATTCATTAATTTGAGTTCGAGTTTCTGAACTCAAGTTTAAAAGGTTATTTGAACTCGACTTTAGGCCTCAAACTCTAGTTCAAACTCAAATTTTACAAAAGAATATAAATTAAATAAAGTTGTAACTCGAGTTTAAATTTTTTTTGAGTTTCGTTATAAAAGAACAACTCTTTAGTTTCTCTGATGTTAGTGTTAGTAGTTGACGGGTTAAAATCTAAAGTTTATTAGCAGCCCGTTCACTTCGCTGATTCGAGTTTTTAATTCGAGTTGAGATTTTATTTTATGTGAGAGCTTTTTTACTGTAGTAAAAAAGTTAGATGTGATTATTTGTGAGAGCTTTTTACTGTAGCAAAACTCAAATTCTAAACTCGAATAAGCGAAATGAACGGAGCCTAGATTTACGGTTGAGATTTCATTAGACACAAATTAATATTTAATGAAATATAGGGGTTGAATTATAATTAAGGAACTTGAAAGTGAGACTGTAATCAAATGCACTTGGTTTTATTTTAGCTTTTATGAGCACCCTCATCTTTGACCCTTGCTATTTAATCTAATGGTCCGTATTACACACCATACAGAAAAAGAGAGTCACCCTCCCATAGATTTATCCATAAAAAAGAAAAAAAAAAAAAAAGATTCGTTTTTCATGCAACCCATATTTTTTCCGTTGCTTTTTGCTTTCTCTCTCTCTCGTGGATATTTCACAACAACCAACAAGAACGAGTGATAATAAGCGTCGTCCACCAATTATAAAAAAAACAAAAAAAAAAAAAAAAAGCGTCGTCCACCTAAAAGAATATTTTATGAATAAATAATTTAAAAAAAAAAAAAAAAAGTTAGTGGCCACTGAGGAGGAGAGTTCAAACCAAGCAAGCTGGCAAAGTGGCAACACTCTCGGGACTTAACTGTACAAATTGGCATTTCTTCTTCTTCGTAAAAACAACCGACCGACGACCTTTGACACGTGATCTTCTTTATTGATTCTTCTTCTTCTTCACACCACCATGTGTCTATTTTCTCCATTACCAAACACGGACAATCATATTTTAATTTAATTTATTTGAATTCAATTGCCCAAAAAACAATTATTAAAATTCCATAAATCAGTAAAATCCAAACACTCCAATCCAGTCTCTATCTTTCTCTTTCGATCCATTATTTAACCGCCACGAAGTCACTTCTCACCTTTTGTTTCTCGAGAAAAAAAAAAAAAAAAAAAAAAGACAACAACTTTTCTTTTGCTTTCTCGAGAAAATTAAACTCAATTACGCCGCTAAATTTCGAAATCCGCTAAATGTTTCTCAAGCCCAGATCTTGACCCCTCCCTCCTTCCTCACCGGAACCCTAGTTTTTCACTACCGCAATGCATGGCTACAGCCGCCTCGGTACCCGCGGCGGCGGCGGCTCGCCACCGTCGTCGCCGCGGTTCCGCCATGGCAGGAGCAAGAGCGGAGGAGGCGGAAGGGGATCGAAGCAGAGCGTGATGGAGAGGATCGTGCTCTTGCTGATTTCGGCGATGTTTCGGAGGAGAGGCGTGCTGTTGCTGGCTCCGCTGCTGTACATTTCCGGAATGCTGCTTTACATGGGCTCGGTGAGCTTCGACGTTGTCGGGATCAAAAACGGCGTTGTCGTGGTCCACAAGCGCCACCCGCCGGGCTCCGTGTATCGGAGTCCTCAGGTCTTCGAGAAGCTCTGGCCTTTTATGCAAACCGAGAGCAATGGAAGTGAAAACGCGGTACTGTTTTCTTATTTTCAGCTCAATTTGGGGAAAAAAAAATACATTTTTAATGTAATTATGAAGCAATAAATGATTATCTTTTAAGTCAAGTAGCTTCTGAGTGCTTTCTGCTTAGCATTGTGAAGGGCTTTAAAATTTGTCTGTCAATAGTTTTGGAATTGAAAATAGTGGTTTGACAAGAACAAAAAAAAGGGGTCAATTGTATCCAATTTTATAAACTGACTATTTATGGATGGAAAATGCGCAGATGATGTCAGTGTGGAATTCTACAGTGCATCAAGTTTGGAAGCCTTGTCTTCACAGGGACATCCCAAAAGCAGGTCTGAGTTTTCTGAATAAGAATCATACTTATCTTTTTAATCGCTAGATTACTGTTCTAATTGCTTGCCTAGAAGTTTCTTGATTAAAATTGTTGTATTTTTGTTTTATTACTCTTTTGTGATGTGCCTCAAAGCTTGGAGTCTTAAGTCTCGGAAGTCAGATGAAACAGCTTATTGCATGGCCGTTTACACCTAAGAAGAGACGCAAATGTAAACCAAGACGGTTTACATAAACATATCCTGCTTCTTGCACATGCCGCATGTCTCAAATTATGCTGCCCATTTATCACATTTTTCCTTTTGTTCTAATTTCTGAACGTCTACACCTTTAGCTTAATTTATGGAGTTAGAACGACAATTAGACTTTCATTTTTGGTCTTGTTTTATAATCCTTTAGGACAACAAGTTAAATTGAATATTTTGTGTTTTTAAATCAGAATAAGCTGTTGTTAAATCGCCTCTTTTTTTTTTTTTTGGGTATTCCAGAACTGCCAAAGTCAAATGGGTTCTTCATAATTGAAGCAAATGGTGGGTTAAACCAGCAACGTCTGTCGGTATGTTTTCCTTAACAATTAACAGTTATTTTCTGGTTATAATGCACCTCCGCGCTTAAAACCAACACCATGGAGAGGACAAAAGGAAGAAAAATCCATGAATTTCTTAGCGGATATCTATATGTAGCCCCTGGTCAGGATGTGCTACGTTGAAAAAAAAAAAAACATGGCAAGGCCCATATATGGGCAATCTATAAGACACCGATTCGAAAACACACGAGCAACTCAACTTAAGCACAATAAAGAAAGTAAACCACCTAAGTGACTTGTGTTATGCAAATTGTTTTGCCTAAGAATGTTGCTAGTCCGAACAGTTATTGCACTTGCACCAGCACTTCAAAGTCAAAACCTATATTGGTTTCAATTGTTGAACATGCTGATAGAATTCTAAATTCCAGTTTCTATAGGTCGTCATTATTCTTCCTTGGACAATTTTTTCTTACACTTCTATTGCAGATCTGTGATGCCGTGGCTGTGGCTGGACTATTGAATGCAACGCTTTTAATTCCAATTTTTCATTTAAATAGCGTGTGGCGAGACTCCAGGTGATTATTTCATGCTTCTCGTCTTAAAAAAATGAACTTTAAAAACAAAGACAGAGAAAGAGGGAGAGAAACACATGCCTTTAGATGCAAACTATGCCATTAGTTTCATGGCCCTGGATAATTTTGCATATAGTCAAAATTTTAAATATAGTTAAATATCCTTATACAACATATATATTTTCCTCTGGCTAAGAGAGGTTTATCAACATTTTAGGCAACTATTCAGATGGTTTTGTTTTTTGTTTTAGACAAAGGGAAGAAGAAACAGAATTCATAACTTTTCAGTTATTGTAGTTAACAATAGCTTGCTGTCAACATAAGAAAATTAAGATTAAATTCTCTGTGTTTTTACTTATGAAAAGTCAAAAGAGGTAAAACTAGAAATAAAAAAGTTCCATTAGATTTCAAAGCAGCTTTGCTCGTTTTTTGTTCGAAGCTCTTATTGGAGAAGCTAGTGGCAGTTAGCTACTTAGCTTCTATAAGAAGCTCTTTGAGATGAATAGAGCTCTTTTGATACTCATAAATGTGCTTTCGAAGCATCTCAAAGTAACCAAAAAGTAGAAAGTTACCGCATTTTGATCGTAAAGTGTACTTACATGACCTTACAGGTTTTGTTTTGCTCTGTGGTTGCTTAATTGGGTTTTGTGCTTTGGGCCATGATATCAGACAATAAAGAGAAAAATATTGTTGATACTATTACCAAATGGATGGGAAAATAATCTAAGAAGTTTCATGGTTAATTAAGATTTTTCTGGGTGGTTTATCTGATTCGTTCTGCATGAGATAACTGTTTACATCTGTTTCTCTGTTTTATGTCGTCTTATTCATTCTGCACGAGGTAGATCATTTATATAGGGTATTGTTTCTTTCCAACTTGCAGCAACTTCAGGGACATATTTGATGAAGATTTCTTTATACATACGCTCAGACATCAGGTGAATGTGGTCAGAGAGCTCCCGGAAGATATACTACAGCGGTTTGATAATAATATAAGCAACATTGTAAATCTGAGAGTAAAAGCTTGGTCAAGTCCAACCTACTATCTACATAAGGTCCTCCCAAAGTTGATGAACATGGGGTGCGTGCATTCGTTTTTTTTTTATATATATATTTTGGCCTCCTTAAATCTGTTTTGCATTGTTGCACTATAATAGGGTTTAAATTCAATATCATGCCTACTTGCAAGAATTTTGATTTAAGTACTGAAAATCATCCATTTTTTTAAGGCTGCTGCTATAAGCAATTACTTTGATCTTAAAATTTCTTATACTTTTTTACCCTGTTTCTATGATGATTTTTGCATTATCCATTATTCTGATTTTCTCTATGTACATTTGTGAGATATTTGCCATTGTGCCACTTGCCATATGCGCTGTCTTGTTGATTTTTTTAAATGGATTTAGTTTTGTCGAGTGTGTCTGATGTAGGACCCATAGAAAGGAAGAGCAAGAGGGAGAAACAAAGGAAGAGGAGATAAAAGAAGGGGATAGAAAAGAATCTAGAAGGATTAATTAGAGAGAAGAAGATAACAACAGAGAGAGAATATGAATATTCAGTATCATTAATCAACTCTGAAAATAATGAACATAGAAAGGTCTATTTACAGGCATATAAGTCCTAATAGTAATCAAACTCCTAATACTTTTGGTAAGTGGCACTAATAGTCACTAACCTCTTTAGTAGGTGACAGTTTGGTCCCTATTCTTTTACTTTTGGCAAAATGGTCCCCAACGTCGTTAAATAGGTGCAATTAAGTCCTTTTCGTCCAAATCCGTCAAATTACCCACATTAAAACCCATGTGACACCTGAAAAGGTGAAATTGCCCTAAACCCATCTCCTAAATTCGTATCGTTCTAATCTGATAATTAAAAGTTAGGGTTTTCTGAAAAAGGGGTTTCTTCCGTGAGAAATTGGGAGAGCATCTGCTTTGGATGATGGGTTATGGCGATGATGATGAAATGGGTAAGTTGATGATAATAATGATTAATGGCTCAACAAAGCATGCCCAACAATGGCAACAAGAATGGGGTGGCCAACAACAACACCAACACCAACAGCACAATCAACAACAAAAGCACGAGAATCAGCTTCTACTGGCGAAGCCCATTTTCCATGACTTCTTCGGCACCAAGCCCAATGACTTTTCCGCACTTGTCTTCAGCCCAAAAGCCGCTGAGCTCTCGCCCTCCGCCTCCTTTGGGGCTTCCGCCAGCAGCCGTGGCCCCATCTTCACCACCTCTGATCTGCCCTCCGGTCTCTCTCTCTCTCTCTCTCTCTCTCTCTCTATTCAACTCTCTCTCTCTCTCTCTCTCTCTCTCTGGAAATCATACAAGCAAACGGAATTTTCTCTCTCTAGACCTCAAATTCAGTGAATTCAATGAATTCAAACCTCTGTTTCCATCACTCTCTATTTTTCTTTTTCCAAAAATCTCTTTTTGAAAGCAAAATTATGATCAGAAGGAAAACAAAATTGCGGAAAACAAAAGAACAATGGGACGAAAAGGATATTAGCCCCAAATTGAATACACACGTGATTTTATGTAAATAACCCTTGTAATCGGGTCACATGAAGGGTCACATGGGTTTTAACGTGGGTAATTTGACGGATTTGGACGGAAAGGACTTAATTACACTTATTTAATGACGGTGGCGACCATTTTGCCAAAATTAAAATAATAGGGACCAAACTGTCACCTATTAAAGAGGGAGGGACCATCCGTGCCAATTACGTTTTAATCTTAAATAATCCTAATAGAGGTCAAATAATCTTAATAGATAAACATTAAATAAAATAACTCTAATTCTAAATAGAATTCTAATCGTGTTCTCCATCAGTGTCATTGCTAATGACCAAGATTAAGGACATGGTGGCCCTGCATAATGCAGAATATTGAACAAAAAAGGAGGCTGATTCCAAATAGATAAATAAGTAGGTATAACTGTTTGCATGGTGCGGTCTTTGTTTCCAAATCACTTCTCTTTCTGTCGCTCTTGACATATCCTTGTAGAACATTGTACGGTAACAGCTATATATAGATTTCCATCCATGGTGCAGGGCTGTGCGCATTGCTCCTTTTTCCAATAGATTGGCTCATGGTGTTCCTTCAAGCATTCAAGGACTTAGATGCTTAGCGAATTTTGAAGCGCTAAGATTCTCAGAACCTATAAAGAGACTGGCAGAGAAAATGGTAGACCGTATGTTTAAGAAAAGCTACCAGAGTGGTGGAAAATATGTATCCGTACATCTCCGGTTTGAGGAGGTAAACTCTAAATATTTTCAAGTACAATCAATTTGGAGGCATTCATGGATTCCTTCTAAAAGGTGGTGTCCTCTTTCTAAAGGATATGGTTGCCTTTTCATGCTGTGAATATGATGGAGGGGAGGAAGAGAAACGCGAGATGGATATAGCTCGAGAGAGAAGTTGGAGAGGAAAATTCAGGAGAAGGGGTAGAGTTATAAGGCCTGGTGCGAACCGAGTAGATGGAAAATGCCCTTTAACTCCTTTGGAGGTATACACAGTCAACTTAATAACTTGTGTTCGAATTATATACATCTGATGATTGATAAAGTTTTCCTTTGCACTTTAGGTCGGAATGATGCTCAGAGGCATGGGTTTCGACAATACAACCTCAGTATACGTTGCAGCAGGGAAAATTTATAAAGCAGAAAAGTATATGGCCCCACTTAAACAAATGTTTCCCCGTCTAGAAACGAAAGATACGCTGGCTACCCCAGAAGAACTTTCTCCATTTAAGGTAACACTTGTCATGATCTGTATTTCCCCAACCATCATTTTGGGCAAAAGAATATAGGACTTTTGTAGTATCTTTTTACAATTTTCTTTTTTATCTGGTGACCCAAACTACCAATCAATAGTTTGGCTGTTCCTTTTTTTTGATCATTAGATTGAAACTTCTGATGTAGGGCCACTCGTCCAGGTTGGCCGCTCTTGATTACACGGTGTGCCTTCACAGTGAAGTCTTTGTGACCACTCAGGGTGGCAATTTTCCCCACTTCTTGATGGGCCATAGGCGCTACCTGTACAGCGGACATGCGAAGACTATCAAACCGGATAAGAGGAAACTAGCCGTGTTGTTCGATAATCCCAAAATCAGGTGAACTGTTGTTAAAACACTCTTTCTTTTGCCAAAGTATACAAGCATCATAGGAAAACCATGTCACCATTTCATTTGTTCATTTGCTTACTGATCTTCTCCAGATGGGAAGACTTCAAACGACAAATGCGCGACATGCTTCGCCACAGTGATCAAAAGGGTATTGAATTGAGAAAGCCCAGTGGGTCACTTTATACATTTCCTATGCCAGATTGCATGTGTAAACAAGCAGAAGCTAGGACTGAAAATAGTAATACTACAAGACGCTTGTAACTTACAACATAGCTTGTAACTTTCAACATAGAATTGCTCTCAATTACTTTGTTTTTTGTTTTTTGTTTTTTTTTTTTTTACAACACGTGTAGTCTGTATTGTATTATTTCTTAATTCTTTTAGGGGTCTTGTACATGGAACATGATAAATTATGGTAAAAATTCTTTCTCCTATCTTCTGGTGCTATTTTCTTTTCTTTCGGTGACTGGACTGCCAAGTTCTAATTCTATATTTTCCAAATCTCAGCTTTGCATGCACATATCCCCACCGCTTTATTCCTTTTGTAATATCAGGATCTAATCAAAATACTAGGATTCCAACAACCAAATTTGAAAAGAAACTTTATTGGTCCATCCCATTTGAAATAGGGCCAACCGTAATCTTAAATGTTCCCATTACAAATAAAGTCCGCCCTCAACGAGAAGAGAGAGAGAAAGAGAGAGAGGAGTGAAAACAACAACTTCCTCACATCACGTGAAACATTGCTTAATAACATAAATTTGGCAAAAGACACCTAAAAAAAAGGTCCCAGATAAGGAGAGTCGCATTTTGCGTGTGGCACACGCATCTACCAATAGCGACATGTACATAGGATGGGGTTTTTAATTAAACAATGGACTGCTTCTGAAAGAAGCAACCCTCTAACTAGCATTGAATTGCATGACTATGCTTGTAATGCCACCAAACTAGTCTTTCTCTTGTGGGACTTATAGTTAGGTCTTTGTAATAAATGCCCAATTCCACCAAGCCTCTTGCAAACCAAACTAGACCTTTATACCACGCTTTTTGCTAGTTTTTCTTTTTGTACACGAATAATTTTGGAAAATATTGAAACCAAACATTTGTATCCAATGAAGCAACTACCCAATGGCATTAGAGAGTTTATACCACTTTGATGCAGTTTATTTGGTCACAAATCAGCTAGACAAAGTCCCAAATACTTGCTACCAAAGCGGCACGCAATCAATTGAATAATAACACCTCTATCGACAAAGGTGGTACCAATTAATTCGTATTCTTGACTTGTTAATTATTTAAAGATTTTATTTAGTTATTTATGATTTACTTACGTCATTTGTTGGAATCAAACACTCTATATACTTGTTGGTGTTTATCCCTCCGGAGTTTTTTATACAAGCCTTATTCCACCGGAATTATACTTCCACTACGGCAAGTATATAAATTGATACACATCTACGTAGTCATGATTTTTAATCCCTTTTCTTTTTTAAGGGAAATTTCAATCCCTTTTAGATATAGCTAACCTCAATTGTAATTCTACTTTATTTGGCCTAAGCAAACTCTTTCATATAAAGGGGAAAATATGGGAGAAAAAAAATTCCATTTCCATTTCACGTATTCAATTTTTTTCTCATGCAGACAATATAAAATAATAATAATAATAATAACAATAATAATAATAATAAAACAATTGTTATTGTGATCAAAGCCATCCATAAATAGAAGGGCTATATCATTAACGAAAGTAGGAACCGACCTATCTTATCTAGTTGTCCATGCGTGCGAAGATGAGGAATTTTCCATCCAAAATTCGGTGACGCATAATTCTTATTAGAATTTATAGGAATGACCAAAACCGCTCCTATGTTTAAATGCTAGAATCAATCTTGTGTTCTTAAGAATGTTGAGGTTATTCTGTGTGTTTTTTAATAACACAAAGTTTACACTTTCTGTTTTCATTGTCACACAAAATTCACTTCGTTCATATTTAGGCAAACTTAATTGTGAGAAAATATACAATTATCTTTATAATAAAAGATATAATAGCGCTTTAAGAGAGAGTAACCTTGATCTTCAAATTTTCTTGCATTTGTGAATAATTGACTTTCATTTTTTTTCTTTTTAAAAGTTTTTTAACTTTTTTTTTTATAGTTGCAAAGTTCATGTACTTTGTTGTCCTTAAAATAAAATTCATGGTTTTGTATTGCAAAAATATACATATATATATATATATATTTACGTAATTAAATTTGACTAATTCTGGCATTAAAGGTGAATTTTGTGGGATAAAAAAGTTACCGGGGTGAATTTTGTCTTATTAAAAGAACATCTAATAACATATTAGTCGATTTTGTCTGATTATAAAAGACAATCTAAGTATTTTTAGACAATCTTGACAGATTACAATAGTTCAATCTGTTCATTACCCCTACGTTATATTCTTATAACGGGTGCGTTGAAAATTCGGAATAACATGCTCAAGTTCTTTTTTTTTTTTTTTTTCCATGGTATACGAGATAATAATATTTCTCTTTATCCTAATGTCAAGCCGAAAAAGGGCCGAAAGAAAAATTCTTTTTATCCTAAAATATTTAATCAGCGACAGGACTTTTCAGTGTTATATATCTTATTCGGAAGAAGGAAAAAGGTGGCTTCGTTTCATTTTCATGAGAAATGTTTGCTATAAAATAAGTTTTGCTTTCATATTAACGTACATGATAGGAATTATATTAGGAAATATGAAAGATACCCGCCGACCATGATAAGGCAAAATTCTCCATTTATTCCAGTTTTATCTTTTTCTATCAGATAAGACCATGCTAAATATTGTTATAAATAGCTAATTCCAAAAAAAAAAAAAAAATTTTAATCCCGCATATGACATATCTCCTTATCCATGAAAATATCACAATCCGTGTTTAAAAAAAAAAAAAAAAAAAAAAAAAAAAAAAGGGGGAAAAACCAAACTTTGCAACCTACTAATTATTTTTACTAGTTTGTTGTATCAAAGTTAATTAGTACACTGTTACATCATCACAACCAGATACTTCCAAATGCCATCCAAGTATTTGATGGCACATATATACCTTTTATGATTATACTATTGCATGGAATCTACTTGGCGTTGAGAGTTAAGCCAATAAATGATGTATTTTGACATTTTCCACACAACAATCTTCTCTTGGTTATTATTGTTACATGACAACGTAAATACCGAAAGTAAGCAATCAATTTTTTTTTTTTTTTTCTCTGGTTGGTAGAAACCATGTGGCCAAGTGATGTTCGATATCTTGAACTTGACTTGTTTTTCCTCCTCTCTCTCTCTCTCTCTCTCTCTCTCTCTCGTTTTTCTTCTTAAAGGGTCTCATGACTCACCCCGTTTAGAAAGAGAGAGAAAAGAGGAGCTAAGAAGACAGGCCCACAAAAGGAGGCGAATATGACGTTAAAAGTAGAGCTACCTACCAAAACTCAGCCCCATCTGTAACTACTAATTAACCACTTGTCTTTCTCACACCAACAAATAATAAAAGGTCAAATCTCTCTCCCCTCTTCCGACTCCTCTTTCCATTCCTCATTTAGAGCGAGCCCTTTTTTCTCTCTCTGTCCATCCTTTCCCTACGAATAGATCATCATCATATATAAATCCTTCTCTCTCACCCCCCCTTTCTTTCAATCCCAAAACTCTAAACACACATTCACTTGCACCTTCTTTTTTTTCATCTCTTTCTTATCCTTTTTCAAGTTTGAACCTGGTAGAGACAAGACAAAACAAATTATGGGGGTCAAGAGAAGGGAACGAACGTCCTTATCCATTTACTATATCATCACCCAATAGTACTATTACTCTCTTATAATAATTTTGTGTCTTTCTGCTGATTAGATCTCCAAAGTTATTGCTCTATACATAACCATCCCTTTTCTCTCTTATCATCCATACCAAAAAAAAAAAAAGAAAGAATTATGGGACGGTCTCCTTGCTGTGAGAAAGCCCACACCAATAAAGGCGCTTGGACCAAAGAGGAAGACCAGCGCCTCATCGACTACATCCGCGTCCACGGCGAGGGATGCTGGCGTTCCCTCCCCAAAGCCGCCGGTATTTTTTTCTTCTTTTTGAGTTTTGAACCGTCAAGTTTTCATTAAATTAAATTATTTTTATTAATACTCTAGAAATGAAACAATTATTAGTGTCGCTTTCTTTGACTTTGTTGTTTAATTTGGTTTGAATTTTCAATACAGGATTGCTTCGGTGTGGAAAAAGTTGCAGGCTGAGATGGATAAACTACCTCCGTCCTGATCTGAAACGGGGGAATTTCACCGAAGAGGAAGACGAGCTAATCATCAAGCTTCACGGTTTACTCGGAAACAAGTATAAATTTTTAAAAAAATTTGTACCCTTCATTTCTCTCTCTTTTTCCTCCTCTTTTTAGTCACATAAATTGATTTTGAATCTTCGGTAATTAAAAAAATGCTAATTATTTGGTTTCAGATGGTCCTTAATCGCCGGAAGATTACCGGGAAGAACAGACAACGAGATAAAAAACTACTGGAACACTCATATCAAGCGCAAGCTAATCAGCCGAGGCCTTGACCCTCAAACTCACCGTCCCCTCAACGAGACCGCCGCCGCCGTTTCTTCTCGTTTAGACTTCAGAAACGCCTCTCCACCGGCTCTCCCGGTTGCCGAGATCAGTCTAGTCAACAAAAACGCCAGCATCACCACCACCAACAATCGCGCCAAATTATCCGCCACGCCAAAGTTGTTACAGCCCAAGACAGAAAGCATAACTACCCATAATCACGCACTTGATCAAGACGCCAAATCCAACTGCACCAGCAGCGGAACGACAACGGAAGAGGACCAACGACATGATCAAGAGCTTAAGAACATCAACTTGGAACTCTCCATTGGGCTGGCTCCGTTTCAGTCACGTGAGCAGCCGGCTCGGTTGTCGTTTGCGAACACGGCAGAATCCAAACCCTCCCGAGTAATCAGTATTACTAGTAATAATAACAACAATATTCACCAGTTGTTTGGTGGTGTTTGCTTGTGTTGCCAGTTGGGGTATCAAGGTAGCGAGTTGTGCAGAAATTGCCAAACCGCAAATGGCTTCTTCAGATTTCACATGCCTCTCAATTCATAGCTTTTTTTCTTTTTTTTGAAAAAAGAAATTGGGGGGTCAAAAATTTTATGTAATTCTCTGTGTTTTATATATAGATTAATTAATTGATATAGTATTCGGTGTACGAATTTCATCTGCCAGTGCAAATCGGTTCGTTATTGTTTTTTTTTTTTTTTTTTTTTTTAAGTGTTTACCTACTAGTTTGGCAGAAGTCTAGCATATTATGTGGATCTTAATCTTTTGTACAAAATTATTCATAGCTCAAAATCATACCTTTATCTATCAACAACCAAAATCTCTCTCTCTCTCTCTCTCTCTCTTCAGTTTGTAAAGATTTCGCTTTCCGCCTTCTCAATAGGGTAGGTTGATGTTTTCTTTTTTACCTGGTTTTTACCAGTTACGGGAAAAAAGTATTAACGACATTGAGTACTTGTTAGATCTATTAGATTTTATATATAAATATATATATATATATATATATATTATGCGCTAGGAACTTTATTCTAGAAGGTAAGGTATTCCAAAGAAACACGATTGACGCTCTACCAAACATATCGAATATAGATATCATAAGATCAAGAAGAGACCATACTGTACTATACTATACATTTTCATTTTGTGCGCATTATGCAATGCACTTTTTTGATAAGGATACGTAGACCTTATCGCATTATCCTAACCAAGTCAACCAGTAGGCATCCTCCTCACATTACTACCTTCCCATTGACATGTAAAAGTTTGGCACCTATATATATATATATATATATATTTTATATGTGTGGTCATTTTCTGTTCTTAATTGTCATGTTACATCAATTCCATTAGTGGGAGATGAACAATTTGAGAAGCACCATTTCTGTTAGACTGATTATGTTAGGGCCGGGTACCAAATAATAATTATGTTGCTTGAATATCACTTTTAGTTTATTAGTACTTAATCAATTGAAAGATATACTATATTAATTAAAATCGTGTATATTATAGTACTAATGTGTTTATAAGCATATTCTTAATTTCACTTTTAAAAGCAAAACTGCTAATTAATAATTTGAAATTTGGGCTTTGCTACGAAGAATATACGCTTTTCAAATCCATCCCATAATCCCAACCTGCCAGAAGTTTAGTTGTCAGCCTAATTCGTTTCTTTCATTTTAAATCTGCCCAATTCAAGTGCAAAGTACTGCCATCATATCTTGGCTGGATTTAGGTGAAGCTCGACAATAATGTAATCACGTCATCTTAAACACAAATAATTAATAATTAATGTATGACCCAAGTACGATATCACATAATTATGCATACCTAACAAACATTTGCAGTGTCATTATGGCTTGATTAATATCCAACTTCCTAAATTTTGTCTCTAATACCGACTCCATTTTATCATGATTAATGGGTGTGGGAGGTTCTAGGTAATTAAGTTGATGAGATTAATAAGGTTAAATTTCTACACGCTTTAACTTCTTCATTTTCTTGTTTCTGCTTTGTTTCACATTCCCTAATGTAATTTTAGATATATTTGAATGTTCAATTCCGAGTAAACATGAACTCTTATAACTATAAAATAGTTTCCGCTAAAAAATTATATAATAATTTTATCCTTGCGAGGGGGTGAAGAAAGGGAGAAACAATTTTTCAGAGAAAAAATGAGAAATAAAATACCAATATATAAGTGTCCAATGGAGATTTTTTTTTTTTATTAATTTTTTTAATCAATACAAACGCACGCTGAAGAATGATTAAATCCGGCCTAAATGACGGTACCTAATTATCAAAGAAAAAAAAAAAAAAAAACTATCCCTTGTTTAATTTGTTATGAACTTTCTATTTCTAGAACCTTAGGAGAGCCAAAAGTTTAAATTTTATAACGTGGGGGAATGGGTAGACCAAGCTACCAACCACATTCAGTTGGTAATTAAAACCTTACTAGTTTAATTTGATAAACCACGTGTATGAAACTTATCAAAGGGTCCATATAATTCAAAAAAAAAAAAAAAAAAAGACAATTATTCAAGTGAAAAAAAAGGGTCCACACAAAGAATGGTGGATCTGTCTCCAACTAGAAACACCAACTTATGTAAATATTATATATACACCAGCTATATTTATTTAATGTAAGAATGAGGGTTGCAGGTATGATATCGGGACTACTCTGATTGGAGCATAAATATTTGTAAGAAAAGCTCTCCTGGGTGGCAAGTTCCCCATCCCAACTCTAGAAGCCTGCCCCTTTTCGACAGCTATCAAATTATGCATGTGCTAGCTGCATATAATATATATATATATATATATATATAGAGAGAGAGAGAGAGAGAGAGAGAGAGAGAGAGAGAGTTATCATGATGAATACCTTTTTCCTTCCATATATATTCTTCTGTTATGTATTGTGGAACTATTTTGACTTTTAACATTACCTAGGAACTTCAATTAATCTAATTTATATTCTCAATAATTAACATTGTTCATCAAAGATAAACAAAGAAAGACGTACGATAATTAATGGGGTCACTTACATATACTTGGCTTCCATGTGCCCAAATATATACATACTGTGAATCAATTTACTGTAGACTATGATCTATACAGTGATCAAAAGGGATTTAGAATCTTGTTATATTTAATTTTCTTTTTCTAAGGAGAAAAGAAAGGAGCTAGAAAGAGAACATGTGACATGTTTGGGAGGTAGGTAACCGAATCTCTTAGAAACGGAGTGGAAAAGAGATAAAAATAGTTGGTTAGTTAAAGGTGGGTGGTGGTGGTAGGGTTGTGTGGTGAGTCAGATCAGAAGAAAGAAAAGAGAGAGAATGGTAATCTCTCTCTCTCTCTCTCTCTCTCTCTCTCTCTCTCTCTCTCTCTCTCTCTAAATATATAGCTTATAGCTAGCTCTCATGTATGTGCACATGCAGTGAGGTATGGGATTCCTGCATTAATTCGAGTGGGAATTTTAGATTTAAGCCAACCAAACGTGACCCCCCTTTTTTCAAGATAAGTTTCATCTATAAAATATATATATATATATTATGTTTGTTATGTAATGCATAAACATCTCTCTATCAATCATTGTTGTTATTATAATTATTATTGTTATTAGCCACTTAAGTTTGCTTCCTTCTATTAGCTTTTAACTTAAATTCTTTAGCAGTTGGCATATAGTCACATAAGAAAAGTCTTAATTATTATTAATAGGAGTAAATTGATGAATGAACATTGCTTGCGAAACGAGCACAAAACATATGCATGTTCAAATGCGATTGCATGGTTCGTAAAGTACCACTTTTAATTCGTCTTTTTGTCAACCTGTAAAGAATAAGATAATGTACAGTTAGTGTTCGTATCAATATTATTTGTGATAGCGTCCAGTTGGAGTTTGATGGTCTACCAACATAATCAAGTCTAGAGAAGAAGCAAGTACAGAAACCAAAAAAACCGCACTCTCTCTCTCTCTCTCTCTAATTATCCGTCTTTCACGGGGCCAGTTAGCCAATTACCTAACGGTGATATGTAGAACTGGTTAAAACTTAAAATATTGAGAAAATTTTATTTTAGTACTTTTGTTATATCGAGTATCTTAATTTTGAGACTAAAAGGATCTTAATTGCATGTCAGTATCTTAATTTTTTTTTAAATCTTATTCTAATACCTTAGGGCAGTTTTTGAGACTAAAAGGACAAAATTACTCTTATTATTAAATATATAAAAAAGCTTTTTAAAAAATTTTAAACCTGCAATCAAGATTTTTACTTTATGTTTGGGGCATAATAAAGTTTAGTTGCTTAGTTACAGGTCTAAGACTTTTTAAAAAGCTTTTTTTATATTTAATAATAAGGGTGATTTTGTCTTTTTGTGTCCCAAAAACTATTCTGAGATACCAAAAGAAGATTTTTAAAAAGTCGAAGTACCGATATGAAATTATTAAAATCAGAAGATACTAAATTCATATTTCGATATGATACAGGATACCAAAATTAAATTTTCTCTAAAATATTTGCTTGTCATTGTATATACATATATTACAAAGGAGAAAAGAAAAATACTAGGGTCTGTTTAGTTCGCTGATTCGAGTTTTTAATTCGAGTTGAGATGTGATTTTATATTAGAGCTTTTTATTGTAGTAAAAAAGTTAGATGTGACTGTTTCTGAAAGATTTTTACTATAGCAAAGCTCGAATCAGTAAAATGAACGGAGCTTTAAATTTTTTATGTTTAAAATGTTTCAATAATTTTCCAAAACTATGTCAATATAATTTTTGTATCGTTCTCCTTTTTTTGCCCAAAAAGTGGCGAGAGATGAAATTAAACTATATATTGTTTCAATTGGAAGCACACCTTATAGTTTTTAAAAATAAAGAGATAAATTGAGAAAAGATTGAATTAGAAGGTATAATTATGTAATCACTAAGATTAAGATACCTCAAAAGTTATATATCATCCATTTGAAACAATAAGCTGGAGATATATTATATTGATCCACACGTAAGATTCATGCAACCACTCCCCTTACTTTTATTTAATTTATGAGATAAAAGAAGGAAAAAAAAATGTATGTGACCCTTTCATTATAGATTTTGCAACGTCAATGAAGATTAAAATGTGATCATCGTTCAAATTAAACACTGTTTATGGCAAACTATTCTTGCCCTTTTTATTTTATTTTTATTTTTTAAGAAAGTCAATGCTCATGTACATATGTCATGACTTTTGTCATGGTGAAACTCTGAGACGACGCATGTGTTATTTATAAGCTCATGAGTTTGCCTGAAGTCAATGATCATGCAAGTCCGGTAATTATAAGGATTTACTATTTAAGCCTACTGAGTACTGAGCTCAATTCTCTCTAGCTAGCCTTTCCAAGGCACTGAATAAATCTGGAATAAATGTACGATCAGCAGCAGGTATTGGCTAGCTATCTAACCGTTGCTGTTGAATTGTTTAAGATTAATTAGTACCAACACTTATTTAAAAATTTTGTAAGGATAAAAGTTTTAGGTTAAGTATTGAGAGACGTAATAAAATCCCTGAAAGTCATTAGGTGGACAATACATGTGAGTAGTGAGTATAAAACTCGACAATACTGAGATTGTAGACTTCTCGAGAAGTTGAGGCATTACAGTCATACAGTTGATTTTTCTCTTTGCGCATCAATTTAATTTAAGGATCGGTAAGAAAATAAGGTCTTATTCTTTTCACAATTTAAATTTTATTATTATAGTATTTTTTCTCATAAAAAATTAAATTAAATTTTTTTGTTATAATATTTTTCTCTTATATACACAACTCATGTTCTTAACTTGAGTCATGAAACAAGAAATTCAACTTCATTTGTTATAGTGCATGTAGATTCAGCGCTTTACTTCTCATATGTAAACTTTTTATTTACAGAACCAAACGCGGTATACGTGCCTTGCTTAAATTTAAATAAAAAAAAAATCATATAAGTGCATGTTATAGTTCTTGGGAGAATTCACAAGTAAAATACACGTGACCTCATAACGGTTAATGTCTTTCAAGTGACTCATATATATATATATATATATATATATAATATGTTTGATTATAATATAGTTCCCTATCTAAGAATTAGTTCCTCCTCTTTGATTTTCCTTTTTTTCCCCGGTTTTAAACTACTCACCCATTGAAACTTTTATTGACTAAACGGGGACAAAAAAGTTGTTAGAAATGAACGAACAATTCAAATTTTGATGGATCATTTAAGAAAAACCATTTTCTAACTGACCTAATAGAAAAATAACGTATGTTTGCCTTTTATTTCAAAAACTATTGTTTTAAATTTGAAAGTAGGAAGAATGAGGGAAATAGGCCAAACTAATGGAGAGATTAAAATTAATAGGCCAAATTTAAAAAATGTTAATAAATAAGGCATTACTAACTAAGTGAATTACAAAAATACCCTCAATTTATAAACCCAAACCATCTCTTATGCCTCACTCTCCTCCAATCCTCATCTTCTTCTTCTCTCTCCAAAACTATATTCAATATAATTTTTGTATTATTCTCCTTTTTGTTTGTCCAAAAGTGGCGAGAGATGGAATTAAACTATATTGTTTAAATTCGAAGCATACATTATAGTTTTTAAAAATAAAGAAATAAATTGAGAAAAGTTTGAATTAGAAGGAATAATTATGTAAACACTAAGATTAAGATACCTAATTTTCAAAAAAAAAAAAAAAAAAAGAAAAAGAAAGATTAAGATACCTCAAAATTTATACATCACTCATTTGAAATAACAAGCTTGATATACTATGGCCTCGTTCGCTTCGCGAGATGTAATTTTTTTAGAGCTTTTAATTATAGTAAAAAAATTAGATGTGATATTTTTTTAAAACTTTTAGGGAGAAAGAGGAAAATAGGCCAAAATTTGAGATGAATTAAAATTAATAGGCCAATAGTTTAAAAAATAGTAAATTAAATTAGATGAACCATAACTTGATATTTTATTCATAAATAACTTGTCCGGTTATGAATCATAACTTGACAAGTTTGTCCATAACTTATAGTTAAAAAAATTAATTAAATAAAAATTGGCTTTTTTTTCTTAAGCTTTTTATATTGGTTTTTTTCTACTATTTCCCAAACTTTTAATTGTAGTAAAAAAATTAAATAAGACTTTTTTTAAAAATTTTTAACTGTAAAAACTTAAAATTAAAAATTTAAATTGATAAAATAAATAAGGCCTATATTGATCCACACATAAGATTCATTCAACCACTCCCATTACTCTTATTTAATTTATGAGATAAAAGAAGGAAAAAAAAAAAAACGCAAATTTAATGCTTCCATTAAAGATTTCGCAACGTCAATGAAGATTAAGATGTTGTGATCATCGTCCAAATTAAATATTGTTTATGGCAAACTATTCTTACCCCCTTTTTATTTTATTTTTTTATTTCTTTTAAGAAAGTCAACATTCATGTACATGTCATGACTTTTGTCATGGTGAAACTCTGAGATGACGCACGTGTTATTTATAAGCTCGTGAATTTGCCTGAAGTCAATGGTCATGCAACTCCGGTAATTTTCACTGAATAAGTCTGGAATAAAAGTACGATCAGCATCCGCCATCCGGTAATTGGAAATTGGGTTATTTACAAAAATAATACTGATTAGAACAATAATCTTACGATTAACACCGCTTTGTCAGATTTCCATTCCTACACCGCCACATCAATAATTGCGGGTCTCTCACATGTTCATTATCTAAAATGCCCTTAGTTATTAAGGCCTCGTTCACTTCGCGGATTCGAGTTTTTAGTTTTAGGTTTTTACAGTAAAAAATTCTCAGAAAATGTCACATCAAAATTTTTGCTACAGTAAAAAGCTCTCAGAAAATGTCACATCTCAGCTCGAATCGAAAACTCGAATCCGCGAAGTGAACGAGGCCTAAATTTGGCTTTTGGTCACATCCTCTATTTATTTTTATTTTTATTTTATTATTATTATTATTTGTGTGGAAAGGCGTCTGTTGCTTTTTCGCATGTATATGAATAAGGTGCGTGTGAAGGCTGATTAGCCCAATATCATGGAAATTCATTTAACCTTCAATGTTTCTTCTCTCTACTCATTGAACTGCTGCTCATTCCTCCCCCGTTTATACTCGCTTCTCTCTCTAAATGTCTCCCCTATTTATACTCCCGAGTATTTGAATGAAAAAATTACTAGGATGAGTATATTTGTCTATTAGGCAGTTTTGATTCAAAAAATTGATTATTATTATTACAAAAATTACCTGAGTAGTAATTTTATAAATTACTGTAGTGTTATTAATTCAATTATTTTGTTATATTTGTAGTATAATTTCTTTACCATTTATATATCGAATAAAAAAACCATCAATAAAATCTAAAAAAAAAAAAAAATTGCTTAGTGAATAATTTAAGCAATTTTTATTCAGAAAATCAATTATAATTATTACAGAAATTACCGAGTAATAATTTTAAAAATTATTGTAGTGTATCAATTCAATTACTTTATCTTGCTGGTAGTAGGTAGTAGAATTTTTTTTACCGTTTATACATCAAATAAAAATACCACTGATAAAATATATATATATATATATATATATATATAAAGACAATGAATAATTTAGGCAGTTTTTGTTATGGTTCTAGTCACTAGAATAAGAACCATTTCCAATTAAATCAAGTATCAATTCAATTCGAGCGCACACACAAAAAAGTAGTAATTATTTACCTTTTGTTAAATAAAAGAGCATTTTAAGTCATCACAGTTTTGAGTAATAGTAATTATAATAATGACTTAATATTTCACTGACTAATTTTAATACAATGTGTGTTCTTGTTAAATATAAAAAAATTGGCACCCCCACATATTAAACGCTCATTTAATTCCGTTCATTTACATAGTTTTCTAATTAATAAAGAGCACTTCGACCTTTTCTCACAAAAAAAAAAAAAAAAAAAAAATTGTACAAAAATGTTATATGGCACAATGTTACAAGAATGACCATGGTGTTTGGGTTTTCTCCTTAATAATCCTCTAGTTTATACATTTGAATTCTTGATCAACTTTAATTTACTTCAACAAATATTTAAAATTATAATTAGATCAAAATATAATAATAACTAGCGAGACATAAATTTATGAAAGATTGAAATTCCATTGTGAAAACACAAATTTCCCAGACCAAAAACTTTATATGCTACAAAACAAAGAAGTGATGCTACTAGTATCAATATACTCATATGATGAAGCCTGTCAATTGGTAATTGTTGCAACGACATAATTAAATATTTCGTGATGATTCAAAATTAAGATGCCCATTTTTTACAATAAAGGGTAATTTACAAGATACCCAAAAAAAAAAAAAAAAAAAAAAAAACCCATCGTGGAAGATCATGATAAAGAAGAAAAAAAAAACTAATTAATTTCAACTCCACCTCTCTAGTTCATTTCTTTCTTAGTCCCAAACCCCTCAAATCCTTTCCCCAATAAAACTCACATACCTTCATCACCTTTCTGACCCTGCACATGAAGGTCCTGGCTTATCTAATTTCCTTCAGGCCCGCCTCTAACAAAGAGGTGAGGTTTGTTGAAACTAAACATTGAACCAATTGAGAAATGAAGCATGTATAAGTGGGTTATCTCGTGGTAGTGTTGGTGGGCAGTTGAAACATTGTTGGAAATCGCTAGAACCGAGGGTTTAATGAACTCGCCTCCTTCTCTCCCTCTACCACACTATTCCAAGCACACCACAAAATGGCAACACCCTAAAATATATAACAACAACATTTCTTATTTTGGGCTCACACTTTAATTGTCATATAGTTCTTATTTTAATTATATTGAGTGGTTATTTAATCTAATGGGTTGATCAAAATATTTATGAGAGATGAAGTCCATACATCTCAAACTAGTCAACAAGCCGAGTGTCTATCCCATTATGCACCGATGTTTAACATACATGCATCACTAAATTTACATTAACAAAGTTGTCCATAAGATGCTTTAACAATAAATTATAGTGAATTATTATGATTATAAAAGTCCACATAAAAATATTCCAACAGTATCCACTTGGACGGCATAATCATACAACAAGCATTCACTCATCACAGCATAAGCATAAACTAAGAATCTCACATAATAAACACAAGCCCAAAACAATCATGCATAATAACATATCAGCAGGATACAATCATTATACACAATCAAGCGCTATAGATTCATTAAAGCATAATGGCAACTTGAAATTATGGATAAAAAACAACTGAGACTAATAATCAAATGTCTCATTTCAACTTTTCACGTTGCCAATTAAAAAGTGTGCCAACACAATATCACACGTAAAGTGATAGATCCATGAATATGCATGTATTGTTTAAGGCATAAGCAATCCTTATCAATAACAACATATCACACACAAATAGTTGTAAACTCTCACTAACTCAATACAACTACAAGCTCCTCATTGTCCCGAGTGGGATGCGTAGTCCTTAGTGGAACTGTCAACATGTTGTTTATAGGTGTGTTTTCAATCATAACTAGGCATCTTACATCTTTTTCTTTCACAAAATAGAACACAATATCAATACACTTGAGCGATAGATGTTCCTAGTGTTCTAAGAGACACAAAAAAAAAAAAAAAAAAAAACACTATTGTAGAACTTTTAAAATATAGTTTCAACATGTCCAAAAATGGAGTCAACTACTCCTAATGCTGAAATAGGGTTCCACAATTATATCACATAAGACAATCTCTCAATACGCCACATACTACGCATCACGGTCGAGGACGTTACGAGTGTCTCCTTGACACTTTTCAACAAAGTAGATCTTCCTTTTATCATCTATGTAGCCTACATAATCAGGATTAGAAGATCCAACTAAAATAAGAGTGTTGGTTTGCCGATATCCGTCTATCTCGCACTTCATTCTCAGTTAATTCAGTAATAATAACAACGATCACTCAAGTACCGAATTTACACGTCAACAACAAACATAATAATAAGACATGTGCATACTTGAGCATACATTAGGCTGCCAAACACAAAAGCACAAGGGACAATTTAGTTTGATCTATCTTATTATTACCATAAGGACATTACGCCTTTAAGAGTTTGTCACTTTAACAAACATGGCTTACTAGGAGAATAAGAATGCATAACCTATTCAAAACAAGAATAATATAGGTTCTCCGAGACGACCAGAAAATGCACTTGAACTTGTCATGGAGAATCCGCATGCCTAGAACGTAAGAGGCACTTTCAAGATTCTCAAACTAAAGTGACTAGGCAACATGTTATTCTGTCTCAACCAACAAGTCAGAATCACTAGGCGCAAACAAGTTGTCATTAACACAAAAAATCATAAATATACAATTACTCCCACTGACCTTACACATATGTATTTATCAACAATGTTCTCCACAAAGCTAATTTCATTAATGACTGTCTATTCCAAAATTGAGATACTACTACCTCGATCTTTTCCATACACTCCTACTCATCATAGAGTTTCTCAACACATTAGTTGAGCTATAAAACACATCCACTGTTAAGGCTATGTCAGTTCCAACACCACAAATTCATAAAGAGAGATTCACACCATTAATGATAACTTGTCCCATTTAGCATCAAGATAGTGAAGATACAAAGATTACTCAAGGCTAAGAAAACAATAGGGGCAACCAACAATAGGCATGTAAAACAAGATCATGCAATTTGTCCTTTACTTAGCCTTTCCCAATGATCCAAGCCAACATAATCATTGTGTACTAGAGTCCTTTGAGCAAAATAGGAGTCCTACGCAGGTAAGGACAATTTAACAAACATCACAACCAAATGAATCAATCCACCATCGACAGAGTAGTAAAGATTATGCAGTTCATGACATTCAACAAATTTCCTTCACCGGTCTAAGTATCCTACCAAACAATTAATTATTGACAAGATAATTTAATTAACCATATGGATCTCAGCAATATGTAATACATCTTTATCCATAACACTCAAATTTATTATTTGACCATAATATGAGTTTAGTGATTATGCAAGTCCATATATAACTGTTTCCAATATACTCTCACTTAGACTGCATAATAAATAACAATAGTACTCATATAAAACAAAATTTCAAATAATAAAATAAATAGCTGAAACATGAACAAATATTACATGCTTAAGCTTTAAGCAAGATTAAAGCATCCTACCAAGTAAGAACTATCGACATGATAATTCTACCACTTGTATGAACTTTCATAACATGATTAATAAATATAAGTTTATCCATATATGGCTTCAATTTATTATTTAATAATGTATGTAGGTTAGTGATTATGCTAATCCACAAATATATATTTCTAATTCTCCTACTTGGATAGCATAATCAAAAAATATAACACTCACGTAAAATGAGTATCAAATAATTACAATAATACTAATAAATAAAGTATGGACAAACTTGTAGCTTAAGTTTTACAATAGCACGTGAGCTTCTAATAAATTTTTTAATTCTCACTTTAATATTAAGAGACCACATATGCCTCAATAAACAACAATTAGGCATTAAAACAGTAAACACTAAATGGGCATTTTAAAATTTAAACAAAAAACCATATTATATGTCTAAATTTTATTTATCAAAATATCAAATTATGTGGGATAAATAAATAAAATATGACCATGTAATATGGAGAATAAACATGCTCTAAAATTTTAGGTCTCAAAATAGTGAGAATTAAAATACCCTGAAAATATATGAAAATCATTACAATAAGCAAATATTTAAATAAAAGTACTTTCTGGTAGCTTATGTGCATCCATGTATGGAGTGTCGTGCATCTAAAATCTCTCTCAAAATGAAATATAAAATTTGGACGGAAAGCTTCGTAACAGAACAATCTAGACAATTTGACATGTTTAGACTCATGACAAGTATATAAACATTCACTATTGTTGAATTCTCACAATTAAATATGTCATATAAAAACAAACAATATAATTAAAATTTTATGGTATTTGATCATCAACCAAATTATATATAAAATTCCAAGGAAAAATTTGTTTGAAAAATTATGAGAATTAGCCGCCAAAAAAAATATAATCAACTTATAAAATATATAAACATGATTTTATGTTGGTTCAAACTAAAAATAAATCATTTTAATTGGCTGGGGATGAAAAATAGAACGTAACGGCAAAAACGGCACTCAAAACGGACTTCGGATGAGTTCGTACGGATCGGTCAAATTTTGGTCAAAATTGGGGTTTTTTTTTTTTTTTTTTTTTCAATTCTTCAGCCCTAAAAACGACATGTAGTTTTGGTTAATAAAGAAAAACGACACAAAAATTTCAACTTGAAAACGACATGTCATTTTTGAAGCAAAATCAAAACACAATGTCGTTTTTCTTATCTTCAACCTCATCTGCAACACGACCCGTTATGTGACCCACATCCGACCTGACCCGACTATTTCTTGGCCTCTAGAACTCAGCTTTTGACGATTTGAAAAGTCACTTTTCTCATAATTTTGTCCTCTTTTGATCTATAACATTAAATGGCCCAAAAACAATCAAAAATTTTGAAAATAATAAAAATCCATTTCGGCCATTTTTAGACCTTAAAAAAAAAAAAAAGTTTTTCAGCTATACAATGCACAAAAAACACAAAATCCATGGTATACAGTTCGTTTTCAAAATCCACAAGACGAAAACCAACTTAAATCAAGCCAATAAACAATCTTGATTCGAGTTCTTATCTTAGTATGACCATGGATAGAGTTTGAAAATCCAAATCGAAAAATCATCAAAACACCACAATTCTATCAAGGAAAATTCACCCACCAAATATATCCATAATATACATACTCAGAAACAAAAAATTAGAGCAATTTTAGGGATTTTGAAAAATGGGTTTCGATAACCTTGAAGAAATCCGAAAATGCACACTCTCAAAACTCAAATTAGAGGCTCTGATACAAATTGTTGAAACTAAACATTGAACTAATTGAGAATTGAAGCATGGACAAGTGGGTTACCCCGTGGTAGCATTGGTGGGCAGTTGGAAAGTCGTTAGAAATCACTGAAGCTAAGGGTTCAATGAACTCTTCTCCTTCTCTCCCTCTACCACACTATTCCAAGCACACCACAAAATAGCTACCCTAAAATATATAGCAACAACATTTTTATTTTGGGCCTACACTTAAATTGACCTATAGTGCTTATTTTAATTGTATTAAGAGGTTATTTAATATAATGGGCTGATCAAAACATTTATAAGAGATGCAGTTTATATGCCTCAAGCTAGTCAACAAGCCGAGTGTCAATTTCATTATGGACTGATATTTAACATACATACATAACTAAATTTAAATTAATAAAGTTATCTGTAAGCTACTTTAATAACAAATTAGAATGAATTATTATGTTTATAAAAGTCCACATAAAAATATTCCAATACGTTTATGAGGAAAAGAGAGAGAAGAGAGAAGAGAGAAGAGAGAGAAAAGAAAGGCGGTAGGAAGAGAGAGAAAAGAGAAGAAAAATGTATCTAGAGTTTTGTAAAGGATATTTCAAACAATATACATTTGTGGGTTCTCAAAATCAAACGTTACAGTATTAAAATAAAAGTATGAAAGTGGTGTTAGTCATAAAATAATTATTCTAATCAATGTTATTTTTATAAATAACCCTTAGAAATTCAATCTCATTTGTTATAGTGCATGTAGATTCAGCGCATTATTTCTCACATGTAAACTTCTTATTTACAGGATCACAAGTGGTATACGTGCCTTGCTTTGGGGAAAAAAAAAAAAAAAAAAAATAAAATAAAAAAAAATAAATTATAAGTGCATGTATAGTAGTTCTTGGGAGAATTATTAGTATTTGAACCAATGCATGAATTCATAAGTAAAATACACGTGACCTCATCAACGGTTAATGCCTTTCAAGTGACCCATATATATCTATATAAAATATGCCATGTGTGTATATATATAATATGTTCCCTATTTAAGAATTAGTTCCTCTTCTTTGATTTTCCCTTTTTTCCCCGGTTTTAAACGACTCCCCGTTGAAACTTTTATTGAATAGAAGAAAAAAAAAAGTTTAGAATGAAGGTTAACAATTCAAATTTTGATGGGTCAAGTAAGAAAAACCACATTCTAAGTGACCTAATAGGAAAATAACGTATGTTTGCCTTTTATTTCAAAAATATTCTTATAGATTTGAAAGTATAGAAGCTATCCATAAATCTAATCCTAAAAATAATAATAATAAAAAGCCCTCTTTCATTTTTTTTTTTTTTTTAAAAAAAAGCCTCTTTCCTCATATTATTTTCTTCTCTATCTTATCTTTGTGCCATCGACATACTCTCGTATGATTTCTCTGCTCTTCTAACTCTAACGTGATCTCTCCGGGTGAATTTGTCTTAAAGAGCTTGGAATAGCATGTTAACTATTGGTTTATAAATTATACACAACGTAAACCACTGGTTCACCTAATTTTTTTATTTGGTTCTTTCAGAAAAAGTAAGAGAAGGGAAAGAAAAAAAGTTAGCCAAGAGTTTACTTACTAGATAAAAAGTATACTGTTGGTTTTCTTATATATTGAGCAACTTGCCGAAAAAAAGTTAGGAAAAAAAATTAAAAATACCACTCAAGTTAGTAAAAAATATTTACCATTTAATTAATAAAAAAGAAAACAAAACGTTATAATGACATTCAATTATTTAAAATGATATAAATAATATATATGTACAAAATTATGACAAATCATGAACTTTTGTTAAAAATTAATTTATTATGATATTGGGTTGCTTCGAGAGTAAGAGAGAGAACTAATGAAAAATAAAATAGAGAGTTATATGGGCCTCATTTATTTCACCGATTCAAGTTTTTAGTTTTAGATTTTTACAGTAAAAAGCTCTCAAAAAATGTCACATCTAACTTTTTTTTACTACAGAAAAAAAAATTTTCAGAAAATGTCACATCTCAGCTCGAATTAAAAACTCGAATCCGTAAAATAAATGAAGTAATAATAGTTTACTACTCAATAAATATAAAATGTAAATTAGTAGTTTATTTACTAAAATTCATAAAGATAATAGTAATCTCTACAGGGCTGAATTCAGCCCGCTCCGTTGATGGAGAATAATAATTTAAAATGGGGAGAAAATCTTGTCACTACTCACTAAGATATGGTGGGGCAAGGATGGAGAAAGCAATTCTACCTTTACCTCTGCCTGATATATATATATATATATATATATATATATATATATATTTTATATCAATAAATATATGCAACATTAAATTTTCACCAACAATCAACAATTCAAACTCTGAGTACGTAGCTAAGTTGAAACAGATTACAATGACTGGAGACGAAACAAGGAAAGTAAATTGCGTGAAGACAATGAAGAAATTAAGAAAATGGAAGGAAGAAAGCACAAATTTATTGATTAGTTTATGGGTACGCACTCAAACTCTTACATGCTCTCAAAATACAATTTTTGCAGTGTAACCCTAAGGTAAGAAAGTTTTCCAACCTCTCATTCGTTTCTTCTCGTATTTATAGAGCTTCTTCCTTTGAGTATGTAAAATTTAGAAATAGGAAGAAAGAGTTTGTGAATTTTTGTGTATATCTGTGTATTTTCACGACAATGAGCAATTACAGACATATATACACTTGTTACAGGTGTGAAAACTATAATCGTAGGCCCCATTCATTTCGCTGATTCGAGTTTAGAATTTGAGTTTTACTATAATAAAAAGCTCTCAGAAACAGTGACATCTAACTTTTTTGCTATAGTAAAAAGTTCTCACATAACATCACATCTCAACTCGAATTAAAAACTCGAATCAGCGAACTAAACAGACCTGTAGTAATTACAATTGATTCTATAATCACAGAAAAAGGAAAACTAATCCTAAATTGATTTGAGTAATTTCATAGAATAAAATCAGTAATGTTGGTCAAATATTACAATGAGATTCTTTCTTTTAATACTCCCCCTCAAGTTGGAGCGTGGATGTCAAGAACGCCCAGCTTGCGAACAAGTCTATGAAATGGAACTTGACCTAATGCTTTAGTGAATATATCTGCAATCTAATTCTCACTTGATATGTAGGCCGTCTTAATTTCCCCTTTATCAATATGTTCTCGAACAATGTGACAGTTTATTTCAATGTGCTTTGTTCTTTCATGAAAAATTGGATTAGCAACGATGTGTATGGCTGCTTGATTGTCACAATAAGTGTAGTGAAGAACCTTTCTGCCACCAGTCAGTCGATCTGAACTATAGGTTGACCGGCTCTGCGTTTTTGGCTCAATCCAATTAGCAGTGTGTTGTCCAGCGGTGTCTCAGTCAGCGGCCACTTTGGCTTGTCTCTCATGTTGCAAGGTGAGGGCATGAACTTTCCGAGTGTCAGGGAGAGGATTCATAAAGAGTATGGAACCACGGATAGTAGAAAAAGAATCATTCAATCCCATAAGGAATTGCATAACTCTTTCCTTATCTTCTCTTTCGGCAAGACCCTTGAGACCCCCACAGGTGCAGGTGATTGGGTCGTGATAAGAGGCCAATTCATCCCAAAGAGCTTTCATCTTGGTGTAGTAAATTGACGCGGATTGATGTCCTTGTCGGAATTCCACAATTTCTTGATGGATCTCAAAGATCCGCATGTCATTCCCTTGTGAGAACCTATCATGTAGGTCATCCCACACATCGGCTGCAGATTCTGTGTAGATAATGCTGACAGCAATTTCAGAATTAACGAAATTGAGAATCCAAGAAAGTACCATATGATTGTAGCCCTCCCATATCAGAAACTTGTCATCGATTTTCGTCGGTGGTTAACTGTGTGTTGATAAAGCCAATTTTGTTCTTGGTACTTAGAACTATTCGCATCGCGCGGCTCTATTGCCCATAATTATTCCCATCAAGTAGTTTGGAGACAAGAACCAAACTGGGATGATTGGAATGGTGCAAAGTGAGAGGATCCGATTTCCCTTCTCCGTCTTCGAACTTTCATCTCCCATAGTTGTAGCGGATTTTTTTCCAGAACCTTTGACGCTCTGATACCATGTAAAATTTAGAAATAGGAAGAAAGAGTTTGTGAATTTTTGTGTATATATGTGTATTTTCACGACAATGAGCAATTACAGGCATATATACAATTGTTACAAGTGTGAAAACTATAACTGTAGTAATTACAATTGATTCTATAATCACAGAAAAAGGTAAACTAATCCTAAATTGATTGATTTGAGTAATTTCAGAGAAAAAAATCAATAATGTTGGTCAAATATTACAATGAGATTCTTTCTTTTAATAGAGTAGCCATTAATCGTGAGTGTAACTGCTTCCTCCCCCCCGCTTGCCCCCGCTCGTCACTTCTGCACCTCCGCTCCTCTTCAGACGTGACCCATTTTCTTTTCCATCTACGTGTGATGTGGCGGTTCTTCGAGCATACCCCCATACGCAAATCGTGGGGTGGCTAATGTAGCGGTCCTTTTCATTTCCATGCAATAAACTGTGGAGAGGTTGAGCTTAATTTAACTTGCCCTACCCCAAGTTATTTGTCTTGGAATTAATGTGTTGATTTTAATGTATCAAGCTCAAAGTATTGAGCTCAAGGTACCAAACTCAAAGTATTGAACTAAAGGCACTGAGCTTAAGGTATTGAACTTAAGGCATTGAGCTCGAAGTACTGAGATTAAGGTATTGAGTTGAAGGCATTTGAGCCAAGGTATTTAGTTAAAGGCATTTGAGCTCAAGGTATTGAGCTTAATGCATTAAGCTTAAGATACTAAGCTTAAAGTACTGAGCTCAAGCATTAAGCTCAAGGTATAGAGGTGGTCTGTGTAGGATGCTACTGTAGACTTGAGGAAATTCTTGGTATAACAATTACCAAGTTTGATTTGCAAATGCTTTGTTTTGTAGAACCTACTATGATTTTGGTTTAAATTTATACTTAATTTTTGTTTTGAATTAGTATAATTTTGAAATGTTTAGTTGTTTTAGATGAGAAATAGGATGGTATGAGGGAGAATAAAATTCTCCTCAGTGGAAAACTTCCAATTCCGGTCTCATTTCTCCCTAAGTAGGGATGAGGATGAAGATAGGGATCGCTTTGGGGCACAGGAATAAGGTCGAGAAATCATTCCCTATCCCACCCACCCTATTAACATCCTTAAAAATAGATTAAAATAAGTGTAACATATGGAATTTATAACTCACATATTGAAAGTATTAAAGGGAGCATGGAAATATAAAAAAACTAAAACTCGCCACTTACTTTACGTCACCTACTTTTTCTTTATATATATATATATATATATATATTTAAGTAACCTATATTTAAAACTTATGGAAATGGTAAGAAATATGCCTATATTTAAAATTTATAAAAATAAATAATAAATTTATCAATATATAAAAATTAATAGATCATTTCATGTTTTTAATTTTTAATTTTCTAATTTTAAATATTTGTTACTATTTTTTCCATTTTCTTACTATGTTTTTCTTCTTTTTTTTTTTGATAAATTCATGTATATTTTGGATTTATTAAGTTAGAATCACTTAAAAAATAATAGTATAAATTCTAAAGATAAATTTTAAATATACTTAGTAAATCTTAGATTTACTAAGTTATCAGTACTTTTTTAAAAACTATACAAATTCTAATTGTAAATTTTACATATACAGAGTAAATCTAAGATGTACTAAGAGAGTATTTTTAAAATTTCAATTGATTTTTAATCTAAATTTATATCATATTAGTTTATTTATTAATTTTTTTAAAAACATTAACCTATTAATATTTATTAATTTTTTAAAACATTAGCTTATAGAAAGGTTTTAATTTTTTCAAATGAACAATAAATTAAAACCCCTCCATTGTTTTTGGGGTTTTTAAAATCTTGTCTCCAGAAGTACAAATTGACACAGCAAAAAGACCAAAAGCCACCGCTAAAAAACCCTAGTCTCCGAAATCGGTGCCTCCTCCTCTCTCTCTCTCTCTCTCTCTGTCTCTCGGCAGTGAGTGTGTGAAAGAATATAGTAATCAATGGCTTATAAATCGGAATATACGATTATAAGACCAAAACAATTAATAATAAGACTAAAAAAACCCTAAATTATTCATTTTCCCCGTAACCAAAATCAACACAATCCCCAATTTTCAAAACCCTCTCTCTCTCTCTCTCTCTCCGACAGCAGATTATTGTCTTTCGCCTTCCCGCCCTCTCTATCTCTCTCTCTCTCTACTTTCTCTCTCTATACTTTTTTTTTTTTTGCGCCTGAGAAAAAGCAAAGACGGTGGACAGAGAGCTTCTTTGAAATGCTCGGAAGTGATGCAGAAGCTGTTGCGCATAAGCCCTTCTTCCTCAGGCCCCATTATCTGCACTCTGGGTAAAACCCCTTCCTCTCTCTGCAAAACCTTTCTCTCTCTAACCCCCCAAAACCCCCTCTTTCTCTCTCCTTCCTCTTCCGCCCTGCATATAATGCCAGCCGCCGCTACTTTCTCCTCCTCAGCCGCCGCCGCCGGCGTGGTACCCAGGACGCGCGGCGCCGCTTTGTCCTTGCCTTCCAGACACTGCCGCATTTGCTTCTGCTCAATCGAGGCCCAATGGGCCTCTCCGGCCCGTGCCTGGGTCGGGCCTAGGGTCGCGTGGCTGCGGGCCAAGTCCGACGTGCCGTTCTCTGCCTCCGCCGGCGTGGACGGCGGTTCGAATATACCGGAGAAGGGTTTGGAATTTTACGGTGATGGCGGAGAGGGTGAAAGGGGTTCGGAGGAGGAGAAGCCGACGGTGAGGCTTAATAGAAGGCAGAGAGGAGGTTCTTCAGATGGCGGTTCCTTGGCTGGAAACCCGGACTTGTTGACGATTCCTGGTGTGGGCCCCAGGAATCTGAGGAAGCTCGTGGAGAATGGTATTTCTGGGGTTGCTGAGCTCAAGCAATTGTATAAAGATAAGGTATTTTTTACTCAACTTTTAAGCCCTTCTGTTTTTGCTGAAGGTCTGTATTATTTCTCGGGATTGAACATTGTGTGTGTGTGTGTGTGTGTGTGCTTTTATTTATTTATTTATTTATTTATTTAGAGAAGTGCTGCACTTTTCTCTAGAGTCAAATAACATGTTTTTTTATGTCTGCATTGTCTTAAACTAGATCGTACTCAGATGAACTTTATAATTTACTTATGGCTTTAGTTTGCCTGGAGTTTTTGTACATTAAATCAGTGGCAGAGGTGTCCCCAAAACCAGTTACGTACTTTTGACTTGTATCTGTTTTTTGCTCCTTGTTTGTGCCTAGTAAATAGTAAGTAATGTCATTATATAACCGGTGTATGCTTTCGGAGAAAATTTAAGTTGACGAGGAATTTTGGTGATGGCGGTTGCAGTTTTTCGGGAAATCTAGCCAGAAGATGGTTGAGTTTTTGCAGAGTTCTGTAGGAATCATCCACCGAAACCATGCCGAGAGTATAACCACTTACATCAAAGAGAGTGTTGATGAAGATTTGAAGGAGGATGGTTCAAACTCTGATTTGATGCGAGCCCAGAAGAAGCGGCTTACTTTCTGTGTGGAGGGGAATATCAGTGTTGGAAAGACAACTTTCCTTCAGAGAATAGCTAATGAAACACTCGAGCTACAAGATCTTGTGGAGGTGGTTCCCGAACCTATCAACAAGTGGCAGGATGTTGGACCCGATCACTTTAACATATTAGATGCTTTCTATGCTGAGCCCCAGAGGTATGCCTATACCTTCCAGAATTATGTTTTTGTTACAAGGGTAATGCAGGAGAGAGAGTCATCTGGTGGTATCAAGCCTCTCAGGTTGATGGAAAGGAGTGTCTTCAGTGATAGAATGGTAAGGATTTTAATCTTTGTTATATTGTCTGTTTGGTATTTTCTCATAAGTGTCCAAGTCCAACAGGGATTCGAAGCTGATGGAATTAAACCGTTTGCAGTTCTTTCATTTTCATGGTTGGTTTCCGCCAGAAGTAAAACCAGATTTAAAAGGATTTTGGGGCTGATTCATTTTTATCTCCTTGTTATTTAATACAAAGGTCTTTGTGCGAGCTGTTCACGAAGCTAATTGGATGAATGAGATGGAGATAAGCATCTATGACTCCTGGTTTGATCCAGTGGTCTCATGCTTGCCTGGGCTTATCCCTGATGGTTTCATCTACCTTAGAGCAAGCCCCGATACTTGCATGAAAAGAATGAAGCTGCGGAAGAGAACTGAAGAAGGTGGTGTGTCACTGGACTATCTCCGCGACTTGCATGAAAAGCATGAGAGCTGGCTTTTCCCTTTCGAAAGTGGCAATCACGGGGTCTTATCTGTCAATAAGCTACCTTTACATACAGACAGCTCTTTGCACCCCGAAATTAGGGGCCGTGTCTTCTTTTTAGAGGGTGACCATATGCATTCAAGTATTCAAAAGGTATATCTCCGTCTTGTCTTTTGCAAACTTAGCTAACCAATATGTAGAAGATTTTGGCTTATTTTGTTCTGTTATTATGACCAGGTACCTGCTTTGGTTCTTGACTGTGAGCCCAATATTGATTTCAGTAAAGATATTGATGCAAAGAGGCAGTAAGTTAACGATTCCTTCATCTTTGTTGAATTCTATATTTTCTTTCTTTTCTTAAATCAGTTCCTGTCTCAATGTAGCGTATTGTACTTTATTGTTGGCATTTGTTTACTTGCTGATGTTTTCCAACTTCGCTTTGGATGAAGGTATGCTCGCCAAGTTGCAAAGTTCTTTGAATTTGTTAAGAAGAAGAAAGAAGTTGAACCTACAAAAGCTGGTGAGGATGAGAAGACTAGACAACCGCAAATACTCTTGCCACGTGAAGGAGAATTGTGGATTCCTAACAAGCATTTTCCAGAGTCGGCCCTTAAATCTCTGGATTTCAGGCGAGCGATGTCCTTCATGTCTGGCTAGGCAGTTTTTCCTCGGGCATATATTATGGTCTGGAATTCATAGGATTAGGATTCATCTCAGAGGGTTTGTTTCGCGGGGTTTGTGGCTGGGTGAGGATGTATTTATTGAAGATTTCTTGTGCATGTACAAAAGTCTCTTTAGTTGTTAACCTTAACCCCAAGAGATGTAGAGAATAGTAGTGCGGTTTTGAAATGCTTGTCTTTTGCTGTTCAAGTTTGATGCTCTTAATGGGATCACTTTTATCCGACAGCTGTCTATTAACAGAAGTTGTTGGGTCTTGTTTCGAAGGATGCCAAAGGACGCTAATAGAAGATGGATCACATAATAAGTTGTTGGGCCTTCACGGGCTAGGGTCAGGCTTGGGCCGCTGGCTGAGAAGCCAGAGCTCATCAAACGTGCCGGGCCGACACGGCTCGTAACAATATTGTACTGGACTGTGTCAAATCTGACACTGTTACAGGCCAGGCCGGGCCGTCAACTCTAATAATAAGGGGCTTACGTGTATAGTATGCATCTTTTAGTTGTGTGCCGCCTGTCCCAAATATTTTTCCTTCCATTGCTTGCCCACCAGCGTTATTGGCCAATTTTTCAATTTTTTCTGAGCCGAGTTTTAACCACTCGGCATTAGAAAAAGAAACAAAAACGAAAGGTCATTCTATAGTCTATACAATGGTACGTTGCAGATTTGAAGGAAAATACAGTGGAAGGACCGCCGAAAATAGAATGGAACAAAAGACCAGACTGGAGTGGAGGGAAGAGAATGGAAAAAGTGGATGCTTTGACGAAAGATGGTTTCTTTCTGGCCTTATAATGACTGTAGAAGCAAATAAAGTAGAGAATAAAGGAGAATCTCTTCCAGTCTAGTATACCATTCGAATTAAATTGAAACTCAATAGTAAACTGGACTGCCAAAAAGTAAAAGAGGAAAAGACATTTTGTCTATATGGGCAATGGAACAGGAGAACTCATATTACATGAGAGATTGCTGGCGAGCAGAAATTGAGACTTTAGCTGATATGAAGAGCCACTTTCATATATATAGTTGATGTGAAAAAACAATGGAGCGTAATTCAGCGCATTCACCACATCATCGTAGAATCTATCAAGAAAAGAGGATACCATTCTTGCTTTCTTTTCCCGTTTTAAAGGTAATTTACAAGATTCTTAAAAAGAAAATGTACTTTACACGATTCACCACTACATAAATTACAACTATTTACTTTGGTGAACCAAGATGCCCTTCCCCAAGCTCACAACAATCTTGAAAATGGATCTTCACAGGAAAAAAAAATGATAAACAATACTTGCCAAACCATTGTCATCATTATTGCCTATATTAAGTTGCTCTATAATTCTCCTTAAAACTTCCGCAGGACACTGCTTAGAAGCGATGTGCATTTCCCTTCAGAATCATTATCATATCCCAAGATCAAATGACGGGAAATCAAAACCAGGACTCTCTGGATTTGCTGGCATAATTACCTCCTGTTTCTGCGTCGTCAACAACTCTGATTTTTGTTTGAGAAGCAAAGTAGCCTGTGCCTCGAAGGCATCCAAGTCAATACGATCAAAAAAGTTATCATCATCATTATTATCACAAACCATTTCACACTCGCGCTGAAACTCTTGCTCCAAATTGATAGCGGGCACAGAACTCGAGGACAAAAGCTTAATTTTCTCTTTTTACTGACGTTACCTCCTTCACATTTTGAGGAAACACCAGTAGCTGAACAAGGCACGGCTTCTGTTTTGTGATTAATTTGAAAGGAGGGCTTGGAACCCCTGCTGTTCTTTGACTGATTTGTTGAATCCGTTAAAGGGGTCTGTAAACAGAAAGATGCCTTGCCGGAACCACTTCCCCTTTCGCTTGTTCTGGGAGTGGGGGCCATAGAATTAGGAGTTGTTAAAGTGTCAGAGCCGCTTGGTAATCTAGGCATTGGTGATTGGCTGAGCAACGAACGCCTGTTGGAAGTGAATCGTTAGAAATCTAAATATGTTGAAGAGTTTCAAAAGCCCACAAAAAACAATAAGCAGTATTGTTGATGAGAAGATGTTAGTTGGACTTTGTCATGACAGCCAGCACCAGAGAGAGAAGCTAAAGACCTGTAAATCGCCATCATATCAGTCCCACTAGTTGCTGACTGAGTAGCTGCAATTGTAGGACATGTCCTGTCATCTATGAAACTATCATGTGAATTGTTATTTTGGTCATCTTCCTCATCCGACGTATCACAATCTGTGGATGCCCTATACAAATAACCACCATAGTAAAATCAGCCACCACATTCTTCATAAGACTGTCCAAAAAAGTGAAGATAAGTGGAAGTGGCTTACTCAGCTTCCTCGTCAATGAAAGCTCGAACCATGTCATTATTAGGCTTCTTCCTACCTGAAAGTATCCATGTAAGGGGTTAATAGCTCATACAAGTCGGTGGTTGGATACGCGATCTAGGATTCCCACCAAGGAATGATCAAGAAGACTAATAATAGCATTGGACCTCAGATTTTAGTAGTAGTAAACAACTAGAAAACGAAACAGAAAAGAAAATTCAAAAGGAACACGTATAGATGCATGAAATAGAGCTCACAATATACCTCTTCCACTTGCTCTTGGCTTCAGGGAACTATCTTTCTCTCTCTGCAGATTCTCATTCTTTCCATCATCTCCAACCTTGCGCAACCTTTTAAACTTCCGTGTCCGTTTTACACTTTCTGACTGGTCTCCCATACTCAAACACCAATTTCTGCTGCAGCTATCATTTGTGAGGTCTGTGAAGGGACTCTCAGATTTTCCTAGAATAGGGGATGTGGAAGTACACCCTCTTACACTGGCACTGTTGTCCTTACAAAGAAGAGGAGTTTGAACTGCACCATTAATAGGAGAAGCAGAGGCATTTCTTCCACAGGCGTTGCTTTCTATGTTGACTATATCATTTTTCTCCGGAGTTGAAGACTTCAGTGGCAGCTCATTATAAAATTGGACTGACGAGACAGGGTCAGCAACAAGATACTCTCTCTCTTTCCCAGGTGACAATCCTACAAAATTGAAATATAAAAAACGAAAGAAAACTTTGTAATTAGATTACTACACCGGAGAAATGAATCAATATATAACCTTATGGATATAAAAAAGAATACCAACCTTTGATATTGACAGGAGACTCTGGAACAACACCACTTATGATCATATTAGTTAGACGAGGGCTAAGCTCAATATCTCTGGACTCATTACAGTACTCATCAGGCAAAACTCTCAATGCCTTGATTTTAGCATCAGGTGTCTCAGTGATACTATCTTCATCCTCCAAATTTGACTTCTTAATAGGAGTTTGAGGAACTCTTTCAATTCCATGGATTCCCTTCTCTTGCAAGGCATCAGAATCACAAATAGACCTAGGACTTCCATCCTTTGGGCATCTTGTTTGAGAGGTAATTAGATCCTCAAGAGCTCCAGCTTGGACAGGTAAATCCTTGTCAACTTCAACATTATTTAAATGCCAAGAAACTTGTTTTAAGCAATTTCTTTCACTTGTATGCTTAGGATGTGATACTTCTTTGAAAGTCAGTAAAGGGACAGATAGAATTAAAACATTTCCAAAAGCATCAACAGAAATATAATCTGGACCAAAGTAATATGAATGCCCATCAGGACTTTGTTGAGAGAAAGCACACACACTAGGCTTCTCATTGGTTTCTGAGGTCTCAGTACGAGGTGATGCTGCAGAATCCAATAATTTGCCTTCCAGATTTTGGTTTGAAAACTCATCAACAAATAGCAAATCTGCAACACAATTTAGAAGAATTAAATGAATCTAGATCATTTCAGCCCTTCCATGCATTTATTCCAAAGAGAAGAAGACTTTTTAAAATGATAATACCTTCTCCGATCTCATGTTTTTCAACATTGCCCACTCCCGGATCCTTCTCTAAGGTGACTTCATCCTGAATCCATTAGATAAATCAAATAAGTAAACGCACCAGGGTAAAATATGAGAAAATCCTCAAGCATATCAACTGAAAATTTAACCTTAATCGGGGAAATTTTGCTATCACCGCCAAAGGACCGTCCTTCCAATCTTTGCATTACATCAATCAGTAGTCCCGTTTTATATGAATGCCTTACATTATGAACTCTTGAGGGAAATGTCTGGAAGTAGGGAAAGGCAATAAGAGACGGTTTCCATTTGATACCACTGGATGGGTAGAAATACTTGGCAAGTAAATTACTCTCAGCTTCAGTTAGTTTCTCTCTAAGCACTGGTGTGATTCTCTGGTCATCATCCTTCACTTTCTTTCCACTGCGGATAAAATCTTCAATTGAAAGCTCAACATATTGGACTTCAGGTTTGTATATATGGGGAACCTACAATATTATGTGACATGATTAATACGTACACAGCAAAGTTATAACAACAAAAGAAATAATAAGGCAACTTGTCCTAGAAGACCTTACCATTCTTGGACTAGGATGGAAATGGAAGCTAGTTCTCCCCCCATTTCGCATATGTTTCCCCACAGTCTTGCTATTTGCTTGTTTTCGCATGTAACCTTTCAACTCTGGTCCTTCACATGCTAGAACTAGTAAATCTTGTAAAGGAAAACAAAAATTTGATCGCATAAGGGGGGCAAACTCAAGGTCTCGATATTCATTGCATGTTCATACTCATCTAACCTATATTTCACCTTGTAACTACATGCTCATATAAAAAAAGGATATCAACTCGGCCATCATGCTTCCGTCCAGTTCTCCCCATTCGTTGAATCATTCTCAATGGGGAAATATTAGCATCAAAGGATATAACAAGATCCAACTTCCATTATATCCAAGCCTTCTTCACCAATTGATGTGGCAACAATGACATTGAATCCACCTGCCCGAAATTTCTGTAAAGCAACTAAAGTAAGCAGATGCAAGGTGGTGGGAAAATGAGTGAGAGTGATGTAGTTACCTCCAAAACAGCCTGTTGTACTTTTTGTGACTGGCCCTTCGATGTTTTTCCTGTCAGAAACTTGGATCAGCATTTCTTTCGCTGCTATGAACCATACATGGTTGAATTTCTGGCTATTTTACTGCTAGAGCGGATGATAAGAAAGTAGTGTGAAAATGAAGGTGTATTAAAACATTTTTACATTTCTTTTCATTAGTGCTGAAAGGCTTGTTTTAGTCATATAGGAAAAGAGAAGCCATGACAAAGGAATTATTTATTGTTTTCCTTTTCTTTTAAAAAGTGATATGGGACGAAATGGTCGCAGTATTTATGTTGTAAATATAGTTATTGACACAGGAATATTAACAGTGAAAAATGTCTTGGTATGAAATTTACTTTCTGTTTGCTGACTTCTTAAAATAAACGCATAGCTAATTCACATAGCAAAGAGAGGGCTAGGTCTCAAACTTGTTTGATGATGACTATTGGAGTTCCAAGTGATAGCCAAAAAGAAACAAGCAAAATTAAACATAAACTTCAATTTTACTTGTTTCTTTTTGTTTAACTGCTTATCAAAAAAAATAAAAAGTAAACATTAACTGTAATTTCTGAACCCCCACCCCCAAAAGCGGTGGCTGGCTTGGCCCTTTGCCAGACGCAGAATGGATATTATCTTTTTATCTCAAAGCATACTGAATATTAACATGACTTCTGACCTGAACTTTGCCCAATAAATTCAGTAGCTCGAACAAAATTCCCAATAGTGACCAATGAGTTCATTATGTCCCTGTACATTTGTTTCATTGGACAAAAGAATTTAAAAATTTGAGGAAATAAATTCAATGCAAAATGTAAAAGAAAAATTCTTATACCCTGAAAAGGAATAATTTTCTAACGAAACATGAAGACAGTATTTTTACCTGACACTTCCCCTAAAATTTGAGAAAATAATGACCCTTGAATTTTCTGGATCATTTTTTTCTGCAGCCACCACATAAAATGACTATATTTTCAGACAAAGACAAAATTATAAATCGCATTTAAGATTTTACTTTAAAGATTAGATACAAACATAAATTATGCACCACTGCCTGAACAGTAATAGTATATCTAAAAGAAATCATCTTAACCAAGCTCGCAAAAATAGTAACTGGAATGGTATGCCATAAATCAATAGTATGGATATTATGCTACATACTGAAATGATCAAGCAGTACTTCTAACATTTTGGATAATTTGGGACTCGGAACCTTGCGGTTTAAGCTTTGCTCCATTATGAGCTTTGCTTTGAATAGGTCTTGATTTTTACTCAAATATCTTGCAAAATACCTGAAATGGTTAAACGTGAACAATAAAAAAGGCAGTCTTTCAACACTTCTGAATATTAGTAAGTGAAGACAACTAGACACAGGGGTTTTGTAGAATTTGGTTTACAAACTAATGCAGCAGCCTACACGGCCATTCTAATATGTCAAGGCTATAACCAGGAGCATGCTACCAGACCACACATACCAATTTGGGGTTTTGTTATGTGTATGGCAGAGTCAGCAGCCATATCAGCTTTAAAACAAAAATTGTTAAAATCCATGGAAATTTATTCATTCAGTATAAACATCAATTGGAAAATTTCTACTTTAAGAAGTCATAACCAGACCATCTTCTGAAATATTAAAAAGTCACAACAGAACAAACCCTTGTTTTAATTTATCTTCAAGCATCTCATGTGCTGGCCTTATTCCATGGCTTGAAAGTAACTTGCGTATGTGGTAAAGGGTGAGAAGTATTCCAAATAAACTTTCTGCCACTCCGCAATCGATATCAGAAATGTGTTGAGGAGGCGCTTGACGAAATTTCTCCCTTGAATTTAATAATTCACATGGGCTCAGCTGTCAAAGAACCAAAAGGATCACGAGAGCAAAAGAAATTAAAAATTTCTCAGGGTTAGGCAAACAGAGTACTGTTGAAGTTCTTCACTACAGCCATCAAAACATGACGACCCTAGATAAATCTGTCAGCTCAGCAACTTGATCAAGATGTGCGTTGAAAAATACATGTACAAACACAAAATAATAATACCATGTCTGAAACCATTTAAAACCAGATGAATTCGTAAAGAACTCACAAGAGGCATATATTCATCAGCAATCGAAATTGTTACAGGAAAAGTGAAAGAATTAATTCTAGCCAATGGAGTTCAATGAAAACAATTCTATCCATCACAGTAGAGTTCAGCAGGTAATGCGGGAATATGAAATAGAAGAACCATACAGTCTTATAGTCTCTATCATGGAGAACTTGCATTCCACGAAGCCTCAGAAAATGTGGGCGTATTACTTCCAAAAGTTTATCATTTATCTCAACGGCATCTTGTCCCATAGGAACCTAGTAAAATTCAGAGGAAGTCAAAGCAATCATTTTCCAAAACAACAGACTTCAAAGAGATGTATGAACTATACGCATACTTGAATCAACTCTATCTTCCTGTTGTGAACATATTTTCTGACATCTTCATCACTTTCATTACGATATTCAAGTGTTGATATTCGCAAGTTATCAATAATTTGCTGGATGGTTTGCTGCTTTGCTGAAATGTGCATTTAACTTCACAATGTAAGATATAAATACAACTTTATATAAACCAAGTATATATTAGTAACTTACATCCCGGTGTTGCTGTCAAAGCTAATATTCTCAGTTCCACCGGTACAGCCATTAACTACAAATTTAGAGTTATCTTTTATCAGTCGAGTTGCTTTATCCACAAATAATGAACAGAAGACAAATAACAATTATAAACAATAATTAAGACAGATTGGAAAGAAATGGAACAACATACCTCACGAACGGCACCAGAAGAAGCATAGTTTCCCAGAGCTCGGTGAGCTTCATCAATCACCAAGCATACCAAGTGCTTGGCCAAACATCTGCCTGCACAATTTACTTCATTAAACCAATCTAACACCATAATGCAACTTAAAAAAGAATTATCAGGTAAAATTACTGAGCATAGAAAGTGCAATTTTATATGGAAAAATAATGAAGAAAAGCTAAAGTTAAATCCTTCAGGCCAAACATGGATATTGGCAAAGGACAATGATGTCTTGGAATCTCTTAATTTAAGTGAGAGAAATTCAGCATAACGTAACTGTAAGACAATTGACCATTTTCCAAATATACGGGTACTAGAAGCCCCATATATGCAGGGAAATATGATATTATATGTTGATAGAAAATTTTTGGACAAAGAGTAAGCATAAGTTTAGAAGATTTAGTGAATGGTTAAAGTTGCAATATTGGGTAACATGGCTATCCTTGTTATACATGCACAAAAGGGACAAAGATACATGCATCACTAACAGGGATAAAGCTTTTATAATTACAGGCTTTATTCACCATATTGTATATCTTTCTCCAGCACTTGAGGAGTAACGAAAAATACTCTTTTAGATTTCCAGAAGCAGGCTCTTTTTGAGGGACTTATTTGACCAGTCATATCAATTATCAAGTCCTGCAATTCATTTAATTAGGATCTTGTCGAAATATTTAAATGGACCTAGAAAAAGAACTGTGCAAGGAAAAACCATACTTGGACAGATTACTCTGTTAATGAGCCAAAGATGGTCTTACTTGTGGAATTCCCACAATATTATGGCATGCTTCTATTTGTTGAGTGACAAGCGGTCGAGATGGTGCAGCAAAAACAATTTTTCCTGTTGTGGGAAGACCAATGTTAATATTTTCAAAAGCTTTAGTAATATACTCAAAAAGCCGTAAGGCTGGCTGGAGTAGACAAAATCTCATGCGAGTCACTAAACTAACTAACTGTGAATGTACTCTTGCAAATCATATTATCAAGTACAAATAAATAAATAAATTATACAATCATCATCACAAAGTAATCAAAAACAAGATCAACACGACCTTAATTCCACAGATCGGCCTAGATTAAATAAGAGAAACTAACAAATCAGAACAAATTATAATATATATATATTTATATATTTTTTGAATTTGAGCCGGAGTTTAACAAGTTTCAAGCCCTCATTCTCATCCAACAAAGCCTATAGCACTATACCCAACTAATAAATTAGTAATATCTAAAGCATTGTGACAGATAAACAAAAATCAAATATGCAGCTGGTTAAGAAGCATGATGAAAAAATAATATTACCATCTGGGAACCATCTGAAATAGTTATACATGACAACTGCGGCAATAAGAGTTTTTCCAAGTCCTGTTGGCAGTGCCACCAATGTGTTTGAGAATAAAGCCGTCTTCGCAATAGCAAATTGATAGTCACGCAGAGGAACATTAACTGCATCAAGCAAAAGAGTTAATTTTTCTTTGCAAGTTGAGCTAACCACGTAGGGAAAGAAAACCCAAAAAAAAAAAAAAAAGAGAGAGAGAGAGAATCTTCAAGAGAATCGAAAAAATCACAACCAGCGAGCAAAATCATGAAATAACAATCGATCAAGAGTCTGATAAAATCAGTGGCAATATAGAACAAAGAATTAAAAATAAAAAAAAAAAAAATAGGTCTTTATGTTCAACAAATTTAAAGATTTAAAAAAAAAAAATCCTAGATCACCTTGATTTCGACCCAAAATTTGATATTTAAAAAAATAAAATTTTCACAACAGATTGTGAATTGAACCTGGGTATATCCAAGTTTTGACAGCTTCAGGATCAATCTCAACGCCGGGCACTTTTTTATCGACCGGTTCCGGAACATCCGGAATCGGCAGTGGAGGCCTCGGGACAGCCTTGAAAACGAACTTGTCGAGCGTGGATTGCTTGGAGGTCGTCCCATTCCTCTTCTTGTTCTCAACACTATCATCGCGAGGAACGAAACTCGTAGGCTTCACGGAAGAAGAAGAAGAAGAAGTGGAAGGGAGATTGCGATTTTGGAAAACGACATCGATTTCTTCACATGCTGCTACCCAATCAATGCCCTGGAAGGAGAGAGAAATAAATCGGCCATTTCAGAGAAAGAGAGAGAGAGAGAGATGAAAGTGAAGAAATGAACTCACATCGTCGTCGTCATCGTCGATGAGGTTAACAGTTGAGTTCATTGGATTAAGGGAATTGGGTTTCTGGAATTCGTGACGGCAAAACCCTTGGCCAAGAGCGGTAGAGAGAGAGAGAGAGAGAGAAATCAGAAATTGGCGGCAAAAGTTGAAGAGAAAGGAGAATATTTGATAAAAGAGACCGGAGAAAATCAAAATTTGGGGAAATAGTCCGGTTTTTTTTTATAACAAAAAAATAATGACGTGTATTTCACGTGGCAAAAAATAGGTCCTATTAGTCTCAAAATGGGTCATTTTTTCAAAAACTTCAAAAAACTCTCAATCTCTCTCGACCGACCCTCTCTCTCGTTTTTCCTCCCACCCGATCAAATCCTCTCACGACCAACCACCGTCCAACACCACCTCACCAAACACCGATACTTAAAACCCACCAAAACCGACCTCCATTCCCACTAAAACCGACCAAAAACCGATACACTAAAACCGACCCGACCACGAAAACCGACTAAAACCGGCAATTTGGCATCACAAAATGATTCTTCCTCAACTAAAACGATTTCCCGACACACACGAGGCAACGGAATCGATTTAGGTAATATTCTTATTTGACATTTTCTTATACATTTTTTTTTTGCAAGAACAAAAACTTTTATTAAAGCCGGTTTTGGTTCTAAAAAAAGTTTTAAAAATGGTAGTTATATTTAATTTTTTTGGCCTATTTTAGGTATACCTATGTGTTCGTCTTATTTTTACAAGTAAAAACAACAACCGGTTTCATACATCTAAAGATTAATCTCCCCAGAATTTTCCCAATTATAAGTCAAAGATTGAGGCGTTGGAGGTAATTAGGCGTCTAGACCCCGAGACCCAATCTTCAGAATATTTTATTTCAATGTCAAAATATGATTCATTTGACACACTATCTCGCTTTTAAAGCGAGATAAAACAAGAAAAAGACATGAGTTGTGGTTCAAGGTTAATGGAACCATAACTCGGTTTAATGAGGAAATTTGCTTTAATAATTGGATCGAATCGTGGGGATTCTCCCGGCAGACGTGATCTTGAAAGCTTCAAAGAGTTTTTGGAATTTGAGTTTGTTGCGAGAAGAAAATTGTGATTTTAAAAGGTGCGATAAAAAATCGCTATCATTTATTTTTAGCACAAGTTTACTATAATAAAAAATTCTTCAACAACTATCCATGGGGCGGGGTGTCTTTTGAATTGGCTCAAGAAGAACTTGAGAGACCAATACTTAAATGGGTTCGGAAAGGACGCAAAACTTAAATTCTAATGTTATACAATTATGTTAATAACTTTTCAAATTAATAAATAATAATAATTGGTTTACTAGACTTTAAAAAATTTTTAATTTGGGCATTTAAGTTTTGCAAAATGGTTGAGGGACGTTTTCCCGCATTAATAAACGCCGGTTTCATTGGTCGAAAACTCTCATGCATAATTTGAATACAAAGTTTTTGTAGGTGTAAATTTTACAAATTTGGCATATTTGTTTTTTTCTAAATATTTTTTACCTAAATAATCATTGAATGTATGTTTTTTTAAAAAATGACCGTACGATTCTTTATCCCATAAAAAATTAGTATGTGCATATCAATGCCTTATGAAAGAAGATTAAAATTGCATCAAAATGTCCATAAGCCGAAGCCCTTAAACAAACAACTACTTCCCCAACAACAACAACAACTTTCCCAAAACAACAACAACAATAACAACAACAACAACATCAACAACAACAACAACAACAACAACAACAACAAAGAATGGTTATGTTTATGGACCAATTTATCACAAGATGATTTGGTAGACATTTTGAAGAATATTTTAAATGTTTAAATTAATAAAATAGGTTATATGTCTAAATTTCTCATACTGTGATACTTGCACTTAGCCCAACAAATCCACCAGGAAAGAAAGAGAATAAACTTGTCATTTATTTACATTGGGTTGGCGATCCTTATACTAATTTACTCAGAGGTTTATCCAAATAAAATCTTAATAACAATAAATATTTTTTATGATTCTACTTAATAAATATCAAACTTACCATATTGTTATCCTTTATATTTTGCCAAAAGATGAAAGCGCGATACTTCATCAACAAAAAGAAATTGGCAACTTATACATTTGATGACGACACGGATGAATATGTCCGTAGTAAGTTTAATTGGCTATGACGAAGGGTTCACTTTGCCTCTAAACATTTGAAGCATTGGGTCAATTGATTTTCTCCCAAATAAAAGGTGTATGACTCACTATTCCAATGTATTTCATTGGAGCCAATACTAATGATGCCCATGTTCTTGATTTTATTCAACCATCTAAAAATGATTCGGGTAAGGGGTTGGTATTGATCAAAGACTTTTTATTGAATACCTTTTCCATTAGACTTTTAGAATACCTTCTCCGCGGACTTCTTGGGTAATTCTAAACTTTTTAGTGTGTGCAATAAAAAAAAAATTGGTTAGAAATGGAAAAAACCTAGAACAGACCTAGAACAGACAAAGAACCGATCTTGGTCTGTTCTAGATTTTTTTCTGCTTCTAACCAAATTTTGTTCTTCCTGTACAAACTAAAAAGTTTAGAATTACCCAAGAAGTCCGAGGAATATGAAAAAATATATCTTTTATATTTTTTTACAAATTTTGTTCTTGGTCTGTTCTTGGTCGGTTCTAGGTTTTTTCCATTTCTAAGCAAATTTTTTTTTCCTGTACAAACTAAAAAGTTTAGAATTACCCAAGAAGTCTGAAGAATATGAAAAAATATATCTTTTATATTTTTTTACAAATTTTGTTCTTGGTCTATTCTTAGTCTGTTCTTAGTCGGTTCGGGTCTGTTCTTGCCAATTGGGTCGGTTCTTAGTCTATTCTTAGTCGGTTCTGGTCTGTTCTTTCTATTTTTGGTCTGTTCCTTTATGTTAGTCGGTTCATTCAGCCCTTGCATGATTCAATTTTAATTTGGTGAAAGTTTAAAAAAAAAAAACATAAGTTATTACACACAAATTTGGGCAGCATTTCCCCATTCCATAGAAAATAACTTGTTGAATTTGATAAATTCTAAATGCAACTCAATGATTTGTTTGAAGTTTTCCTACTTAAAAAAAAAAAACCATTATTCTACGCAAATTTGGGCAGCATTTCCCCATAAATGTAAGCTTCCTCAAAGCCATAATAAGCTGTTGAATATAATGAGTGTGAACAAGAAATTTCTCATGATAGTGTCCATATTACATTGTAAACAAGAAATTTATATGTCATGATTATTACATCGGTGCGTTCTTACATTTCTTCCGATAGTGTCCATATTGCCCACACCTAGCACATCGATTCTTTCTTTCTTGTGAACTCACCTATCTTAAAAAGCCTACCCCTCTTTGGTTGAACTCACGGTGGAAGAAGGTGAATTTCCTTTATTCGAATATCCCATTGGTTCGGCAATAGATTGTCTCAAAGACAAGCAAGAGCCCAAACTTAATCCTATAGTATTTTGAGCATACGTCATAGAGTGACATTCTGCTTCTACAACATGATATTGCATGCTCGCATGGTATCTGCTCAAGGTCGAACACACGACAAGTGCAACTCCTCACGCCAATGTTGACAATTACTGTTGCCTCTCCCACCGAAAACTCAATATTAAGTTTTGTGGCTTAAAATTTTGTTGTGCCTCTCATTTTTTCAAATGGCGTTAATAATGTTTTAGTTTTAGAAGCATTCCACTCTCTTCGTTATAAAATTAAAGAGGGCAATGATAATCTTGAACATCCTTGAGCATTTTCATTGATTCAATATGTTTGTGGTCATAATATTATATCGATTTCCTTTAAAATGAGCACCCACATTTCAAAACGAACTTGCTCCTGTAGGTATCTAGCAATACTTTGATATCTTGGACAACTCATCAAACAAGACAGAAAACTTGCGGTAATTCTAAAGAATAGTGGCAAAACACCGCTAAAATTACTCTTGATGTTTTGAGACACATGCCATGTGCAACAACCGTGATGTGCTAATGAATAAAAATGCATTACTTATACTTTGATTCCTATCGAAATAAAAACTAATTCCTCGAATCGGTGACAATCACCTTCAAGTTCGAGAAGAACCATGTCTAGGATGCATCATTCTAAAAATGGCCCATGCGATGGGATAACAATGATGTTCACTATCCTGTGCGGCAACTAACAACGTACCTCTAAATTTTTCCTTCAACCACGTTCCATCAACACCGATAACTTTCCTCATGCAATGGGAAACCTCGTATACAAGGTCCATATGCTAACATAAAACAGTTCTTTCATCAAAATGAATATTGGTGATGCTTTTGCCGTGATTAGTAAGAGACACTATATGAAAGTATGATGGGAGCTTTTCTTGGCGTTCCTCTTACGAGTTGAAGTGCATGCTCATCCTTTGTAATAATCAAGGCCGTCCCGAATTGGTCACGGGCATATTTCTGAATTGATTTCGAACCGGCCCCTGTTTGACGCCTACAAATTGGTTTTTCATGCAACTTCCAATAATTACATTGCTTGCCTGTGTTCGCTTTGAACGCTTTTCTAACGAGCAAGAGTGAACACCATTATACTTATGGATTACAAACATGTTCGACAGTCTCAATTTGCGAGTGCTTTGATCGCCACACACATTTCGGATCCACACACTTACTAAAGCACGCCTTTATTTGATTTTGTTGTCCGAAACTCAAACTTCCCTTTCAAAGCTATTAAATGCGTCATTCTTACTTGTAAAGTAATTGACCAACTTCTAAACTAGATCCGTCACTTGAAGGTAGATCCATGAGATGATCCAAACTCAGTCTTGTCCATACAAACTAAAGGACCAGCAACTTCTACTTCATTTAAAATGGCAAGCGGTTGTGGCTCTAGCTGTGGCTGTGACTGTGGTGGAATATCATTACGAGTCGACAACTCATCTGTAGCTACATTACCCATAAAATCATGATAAAAAAAATCATCATGCAGAGGATTTCTCTTAATTTTTACTCCATCAATATGTTCTTCGGGATTGATAAACTTCTCATCCACTATCATGTGTAGCGGTACCTCGTGGGCTATATCCCTGAAGAATAACAAATCATCATTGTCTTTTATTACAACGGGCAACGATTTCTGTTTCAAATTCGGTACCCATGATAGCTGCAAAGAATGTTTTTGTCCATCAATTCTGCATTTTCTAAAATCTTATCAACAAAGGTTTCGAGAGTATCCTTCTCATCCATATATATGCCAATTAAATTACAATCTATATGCCACACCCAACAACTTTCGGTCTCATTCCATTTTCCTCCAATGTCAAAAAAAAAAAATCCTCCATCGAGCCATTATTTAAATTTTAAAAGCTGGAAAATAATACGTCATTAAACCATACCATATAATGAGAACAAACCAAGAACATACCATATAATAAGAACAACCCAAGAACATATCAAGAACAGACTAAGAACCGATTGTGCAATAAGAACAGACTAAAAGCTGACCGTGCAATAAGAACAGACCAAGAACAGACCACGAACCGACTACGAACCGACTACGAACCGACCATGTTATAAGAACAGACCAAGAACAAACCACGACCCGACCATGTTATAAGAACAGACTAAGAACAGACCATAAACCGACCACGAACCGACCATGTTATAAGAACAGACCAAGAACAGACCACGAACCGACCATGTTATAAGAACAGACCACGAACCACGAACCATGAACCGACCATCCTGTTTTTTTCTAAACTCAGCAGATCTTCATCATATCAGACGATGTAAACTAGTCTTTTAACATGTAAAATTACTATTTTAATGGATTTTTAACATTTTTAACTACATTCTCATCTTAAAAACATATGAACAACAACGAAAAACACCACAAAAGATATATAAAATGAAAGACTTACTTACTAGCTCTTCTTCAAACTTCGTTTTGGACGAGAAAAAAAAAAAACGTTGAATGGGCAAGATAATAATGTTAATGAGGTTATGCGATGACGATGACTTGAGAAGAAGAGAGAGAAATTGAAGGCGGTGGGAGAACAAAATGGCGCGAAATGGTAGGGGAGGAAGAGAAAGAAAACCTAAAAGCATAATTGATGACGTGGAATCTTGATGTGGAAGCATACTTAATGACGTGGAGTGCTGATGTGTAAGTTAGGTTATTTACTCAATTTATTTTTTTTTGTGGTTTATTTACTTAAAAACACATTTTACTTAGACTATTTATACAAAGGGCCCAAGAGAAAGCCCGTTTTGCAGTGTCCAACACGATACTGAATCCACTTTTATGGGCTTTGTATTAACTCCCCTTGGTAACAATCTTTAGAATATCACTGTCATGATTCGTTCTACACAATTACACGCATAATGAGACGTAGAATCTGTTTAGTTTGTTGATTTAAATTTTTAATTTAAGTTAAAATATAATTTTATGTGAGAGTTTTTTATTGTAATAAAAAAGTTAAATATGACTGATTTTGATAATTTTTTACTGTAGCAACACTTAAATTCTAAAATCGAATCAGTAAAATAAACAGAATAATAAGTCGTTTATTTTAATGATTTAAGTTTAACATTTGAGTTTTATTATAATAAAAAACTCTAAAAAATAATCACATCTAAGGCCTCACTCATTTCACCGATTTGAATTTTTTTTGCTACAATGAAAAGTTCTTAGAAAATGTCACATCTCAACTCGAATTGAAAACTCGAATCTGCGAAGTGAACGAGGCTAAAATTTTTTTTTACAATAAAAAACTCATATAAATTTATATATCAACTAAAATTAAAAATTAAAATCAATAAATTAAAGGGGTTCTAAGTAATTATGGTAATAAATTTAGTTTCTCTTATTTGTAGAATATTTTAAATGTTTAGTAATTAATAAAATAGGTTATATGTCTAAATTTCTCATACTGTGATACTTGCACTTAGCCCAACAAATCCACCAGGGAAAGAGAATAAACTTGTCATTTATTTACATGAAGAGAATGCCTTATACTAATTTACTCAGAAGTTTATCCACAGAAAATCAATAACAATAAATATTGATTCTAGTTAATAAATATCAAACTTACCAGCTATTTATATTTGTATAATATTTATTGGTTTATTTTATTTAGTAGGTAAAAAATAGTAAGTTTACACTATGAAAGTTGTACTCATTTTTCAATTTATCTCCCAAAATGACACCCATAATATGTTTGTAATATGATTTGATGGTTTAAATAATATTATATTGATCAGACTTTTTTAGATTTTTTACACAGTTACCTCTCGAACTTTAGTTCATCTGTTCATGTAATAAAATGTCTCTTGAATTTCAATTTATAACATCCCTTCTCTTTAAATTTTAAAAATATTGCAAATTTTTCCTTTATGTTAAGTTATGGACATAAATTGACATGTGAGCGCTCACATGATTCAATTTTAAGGGTATTTTAATAAATACATTAATAAACTTGTTATTGAAGTTTTTATAACGTTTTTAATTCCTCATTTTTTTTTTCCAATTCGATCAAAACCTTATAACTGAAGAAGGAAATCCAGAGCAAAAAAAAAAAAAGAGCGAGAGTCTCACTGCATACTACTACAGCAAAAAAGGAAGGAATGAAGAAATTTATATGGGTAAAGGAACTTCAAAGGGGATTGAAATCCTTAATCACTGTTGGTATTAATTTAAGAACAGTGCTCTGGTTATGAAAATAATAGCTAAAATTTAATAAATAAATAAAAAGATTGCATTCCTCTATTATTTGTATAAGTTTGCTTAGTCAATATCAACTACTGCCATTAAATCACCCCTTTCCCTTTGTAAGGTTTTTTTTTAATTTAAAGTAAGAATTTCTCGGCATTGCACTCAAGGGCATGAATAAAAAAATTAAGGATAATGTAATGGGCAGATATTCTCTTTCTTGGCATTCTAAAAATTCAGAGTGTTGCCCTATGTTGCCACAACAATTTTCTCGTTCAAAGATTGTATAATGGGAAACTAGTTTTAAGTCTTTTGGCAACATTTTTTTCGTTCAGAGATTGTATAATGGGAAACTAGTTTTAAGTCTTTTGGCAACAATTTTTTTCGTTCAGAGATTATATAATGGGAAACTAGTTTTAAGTCTTTTGGCAACATTTTTCTCGTTCAGAGATTGTATAATGGGAAACTAGTTTTAAGTCTTTTGGGAGGGGGAGGGAGGAGAGAGAGAGATAAAGAGGGGGAGAGAGAGTAGAAATGTTGTAGATTTGCATACGAGAGAGAAAGATGGGAGAAGTGCAGACTAATTTCGTATGGTGAACCCGGGTGAGGGAATTGGATAAAATTAGATTTTCGTAGCGGGAGAGAGAGGAGAGAGAAGAGTCAATTTTGTAAAGAGAGAGAGAAAGAAACCAAATTGTTTAGAAAGAGAGAGTTGTTTCGCAGCTTTTGAGAAGAGAGATTTTTTAACAGACGTGGACCTTTTCTCTTTAGTCGTATATAATTTTATATTATATGAAACTAGTTTTAAGTCTTTTAGGTGGGAGGGATGGGAGAAGTGCAGACTGACTTCGTAGCGGGAGAGAGAGGAGAAAGAAGGGTCGATTTTGTAGAGAGAGAGAGAGAGAGAGAGAGAGATACCAGATTGTTAAGAAAGAGAGAGTTGTTTGCCGCTTTCGAGAAGAGAGATTTTTTAACAGACACAGACTTTTTCTCTTTTACCGTGTATAATTTTATATTATACGAAACTAGTTTTAAGTATTTTGGGTGAGAGAGAGAAAGAGAGAGTAGAAATGATGTACATTTGCAGAGGAGAGAGAAAGATGGGAGAAGTGCAGACTAATTTCGTTGGGTGAACCCAAGTGAGGGAATTGGATGAAGGAAATCCTTAAAACTGAAGAAGGAAATCCAGAGCAAAAAAAAAAAAGAGCGAGAGTCCCGCTACATACTACTAAAGCAAAAAGGAAGGAAGGAAGAAATTTATATGGGTAAAGGAACTTCAAAGAGGATTGAAATCCTTAATCAATGTTGGTATTAATTTAAGAACAATGCTCTGGTTATGAAAATAATAGCTAAAATTAAAAAAAAAAGATTGCATTCCTCTGTTATTTGTATCAAGCTTGCTTAGTCAATATCAAATACTGCCATTAAATCACCCCTTTTCCCTTTGTAAGGTTTTTTTTCCAATTTAAAGTAAGAATTTCTTGGCATTTGCACTCAAGGACATGAATAAAAAATTAAGGATCATGTAATAGGCAGATACTCTCTTTCTTGGCATTCTGAAAAGTCAGAGCAATTTTTCTCGTTCAGAGATTGTATAATGGGAAACTAGTTTTAAGTCTTTTGGGTGAGTGGGAGGGACGGAAGGAGAGAGAGAGAGAGAGAGAGAGAGAGAGAGAGAGTAGAAATGATGTAGATTTGCAGAGGAGAGAGAAAGATGGGAGAAGTGCAGACTGATTTCGTAGGGTGAACCTGGGTGAGGGAATTGGATAAAATTAGATTTTCGTAGCGGGAGAGAGAGAAGAAAGAAAGGTCGATTTTGTAGAGAGAGAGAGAGAGAAATACCAAATTGTTTAGAAAGAGAGAGTTGTTTCACCACTTTCGAGAGAGAGAGTTTTTAACAGACGCGGACTTTTTCTCTTTTGCCATGTATAATTTTACATTATACTTAGGTGATGATTTATTTTAAGAGTTTGTCTGATTTATGATCATAGTTTTTCATTTTGTTACAGTATTTTTTCCATAAAAAAATTAAATTCTAAAAATTAGAATTATGAATTATGAATTTGAACTTATTAACCAAAAGTCACCTTATTTTAGAGATAATTTGTAATTGCACACTTAATACTCTCATTCTTACTGCAAATTCATACCACGTGTCAATTTCCCTCCGTGATATCAATTTCCCTCCATGATTGAACAAAGGAGGAAATTTTGCAACATTTTTAAAATTCAAGAAAAATGAATGTTACGAATTAAAATTCAAATAGCATTTTGTCCATATTTTTTCCATACATGAAATCTAGAGGAATATACCCTTCAAATTCCTATCCTAATACATTCCTTGAATTTAAAATGTTTAATAATTTAAACACAAAAGTGCGTTTAGAACTCGTTTTAAAATAATTTTATTTTTTGTATGAAAATAAAAATGAAACGTTTTCAATCTCAAACATAAATCATTTTTGAAAATGCATTTGGTAGTTTTATCAAGTGATTATTTTCAGTAAAAAAAATCCATTAATGTCTCTCTTTCTCTGCTAGAGGAAGAGAAAACGAAAATAAAAAATGAAAAACGACTAAAAATCATTTTTCATTTTTCTCCCATTTTATACTAAACTAAAAAATCATTTTCATTTTTATTTTTTATCTTTAATTGTGTCAAACGCTAATTCTCTCCTGTTTTTATTTTTTTTTTCTCAAAAATGTGAAAAACAAAAACAACTCAAAACACAGCCTAAAATTTGTTTTAATAATTGTGAAACTTAATTTACCTTAGTAAAAATTCAATAAATATAACGATAAAAAGGTTACATTAACAGGAGAATACAACTGCCGGACTTAAACCTTCGCCTAAGATTATCACGCCATTGAATTTTCTTGAAACAGCTTAGCTATGAGAGAGAGGGAAATTTCGAGGAATGCTCCTCAGCATAAAGATTTACATAATTTGTTACACATTATGAGAGAGAGAGAGAGAGAGAGAGAGAGAGAGAGAGAGAGAGAGAGAGAGAGAGAGGAAAATTTCGAGGAATGCTCCTCAACATAAAGATTTACATAATTTGTTACACATAAAAAAGCATAAAGAAGATATAGTCATAAGCCATCATTAAACAATATCTTATTCACTGTAGCAGATTTCGAAACTTATGGAGGTGCATTTTGAAGCTCTCATGTGCATATCCGATCTAAAATACAGCAGCAAACTTGACTCCAAACAAAAAGAAAGCATAAAGAAATTTTACTATCGAGCAGTCTAAAAAAAAAAAGATTGTAATTTTGTCACTGCGAAAAATGATGTGCACAAGAGAGGCATCTCAAATCCACGGGATGTTGATGCTATACCTTTAGAAGAGCATATAGTTGAAGCCATCATTAAACAATATCTTATTGACTGTTGCAGATTTGGAAACTTAGTTCAATCAAATGCAAAGAGTAAGAACACCAAAATGTATGGGAGCCGCAAACCGCTCAAATCCACAAAATATTCTACTAGAAAGGAATCCGAAAGCCACCCCTATTGTTGCAGATGACACAGCATTTTATGAGAAGCTAACCAGATGCAGTCTTCTTTTGCTGAAAAATAACTGCATAGACGGGAACAGCAACACCAATGCTAAAGGCAGTGAAGACGGCAAGAGGCATCTTCACTTTCTGGTACTTCATCCTGTCCAAGTTGTACATGTGTTTGGCGTGTAAGTAGTAAGCCTCATCATGGCCATGTGCATGTCCTTCTCCCATCCTTTTCACTCCAGTTGAGTGGAAACCTCTAGTCCCTGTCCAAAGACGAAAATTCCTAACTATTCTAGTGAGTTCACATATCTAGTCTAGTGATTCTAAAAGGATCAATCCATCAACACCAAATACACAATACACAAACAGATTACATGACTTTTCGGAGAACAGTTTTCAATTCTAGCTACAAGCAATTCTTATGGAATCCAATCATGCTAAGTTCTAATTTCATAAGAACGAATGACATATTAATATTATACAGAAAAGCAGAACTTTTAAGTACACAAATAGTAAACAAGAGCAAAATATCAGATATAACGAGAAACTACAAATGACTGGAATCCATATGCTTTCATCATCTACAGATAGACCATTCGTCATAAATTAGCTTCAACAATGGAAACAGATTGCTTCACCCTTCAAACGATCAACTATAATTGTTATTGATCTCCAATCATTCAATCAAAAAGTAAAAAAAAAAAAAAAAAAAAAAAAAAAAAAAAGAGGTTCTCCCCAAACAGCGCAGAAACCCTGCGTAACAAGTTTCCAATGCCAATAAACATATAATAACAAACGAAAATAACCATAATCCAGAGCACAGTAAACAGCACTATATACTACTTCCAAATCAGTTAACAAGCTTGGTAGCTCTTATGAATTAGAATCAACAATAAAAACACAGGTTCTCTTCTAAATTTTGCATCTTCTACATACGATAATTTTTTAGGGGTATTGTTCACAACCAAAACCAAAAGCCCCAATTTTCAAACTCTGACCAATTTTATCCCAATCTTCTACCTCTTATTACGCTATTACAGCCCCACAATGTACATATTCTGATAACCACAACTCCGGAAAATTAAACTCCAAATCCAAAAGATAGCTACACACATTTTAATCCCCAAAACACCCATTCAAACATGATAAAATTCCCCTTTTCCAAACCCCTAATATCTCCAAATAGACCCCTAAAGCCATAAAATGAAATCTAAACCCTAATCCCACCTAAATTGACCATATGCCAACAGAAATTAAGGAAAAATCACGAAATAAAATTCATTCAACCGCAAGTCAAGAATTCAATCGAATCCAGTCCTCTAGCCAAAAGAATAAAAAAAAAAAAATCGTTCTGTAAAATGGGAAAAATAGAAATGAACAAAAAATCGAAATTGTTCTAAACATGGTATTAGGGCAACAAAAAAAAAAAAAAAAAAAAAAAGCATTTTGAACCGAAAGCCATAAACAAGAAATCGCGAAGGAAATATTATTGACCTGATTTTGACAATAGAGAAGATTCGGAGGTAGCGAGAAGCTGCTTCGCGACGGATCTGAGACCGTTGTTGAACGCCATGGCCGGTCACTTGTTTTCTTTGATTTGGTTTAAAGCTGACAGCGATAGCGAGGAAGCGACGGCTAAAGCTCCTTTCTGTTTCTAATTTATGGGAGGTGAAGGGAGAGAAGAGATCAAGAGAAGGGGGGGTGTTTTCTGGTTCGTTTGGTTCATTACCATTTGTGAGTTTTTATTCATCTTTTACATTACTGGACGACATGTCGTTTTTGTTGATAATAAACGACATGTCGTGCAATCTCTTTAAACGACAATTGCGTTGTGACAAAAAACGACCTAGCATTTTATTAGCATGAACGACAGCTCGTCCCTCATATCCGTTTTTATTTTTAAAAACAAAATAAAAGATAATTAACATCGTTGCTACTTTTATGAGTATTATGTTAATAAAAGATTATATATATATATATATATATATATATATATATATATATAGTGCAGTCAGATATGGAATCAGGAATTTTGGTTAGGTTACACCTACAACTACCAAGCATTGTATTACTTCACTCTTTGATTTTCTTTAACAAATTATTTTTTAAACATTTTATTTTCTTTAACAATGTTAATCTCTAACACTAAAATTTACAAATGTTTTTCAAAATTTAATATGGGACAATCACATTCTCCTTACATAATAATTGACATTGAATAAAACATATTAGCTTCCATATAATTTTAACAACAATCAGTTTTTAACAATAATCAGTAAAAGATTTACATAGATTAAATTTTTTTTCTAACTCAAGTTTTATTATTACAATGTTTTTATTCATAAAAGTTTAAATTCAATTTTTTTATTGGAGTGTTTTTCTCTCACGTACAAGTATGAAACAAACATATACTTAAAGTAAGATCAAGTCCCATGTATAACTAAGACCATAAATTAAAATGTTACACATTTAATATTAACTATTTCTTTTAATAATAAACTACATGCGGCAAAAAAATGATAATTGGCACATATGGTCTCTAACATATTTAAATGGTGACAGTTTTATTTTATTTTTTTTAATTTTGGCAAAAGGTGCAATTAAGACCCATTCCTTTCATTTGCGGTCAGATTCAATTCTTTCCCAAAAACCTTCCAAATCATCCGCCAGCCATCAAGTCTGAATTTATGCCAAATCTCTCCATCGAGCCTTCGCCCAGCCATTGCAAGATCATCGCAGCCTTACACCGGCTGTCGCATCACGTCCGCTAATCGTCGAGTTTGGATAGCCGTCGCAAGATCAACGTAACCTCGCCCCTAACCGTTGCATCTTTCAACTTGATTGTTAATCCTTTTAGGGGTGTTTGGTATGTAGTAATTAGTAGAAATTATATTCTTTGTAAACTAATAGGGGGTAATATAATTCTTAAGAATAATAAATTATTGTGTTTGGTTTCACACATAAATCTTGTCTCGAATTTTCAAGAATAATGTATTATTGTATTTGGTTGTATAAGGAAATATTGTGTATTAAAAAAATTAAAATTACAATTAATACTCATATATGTTAATAACATAATATTATATTTTGTAAATATTTAGCCTATAACATTAGCACTAATATTTTAAAAAGTATTAAATATACTCAAGGCTACGGATAAAATTCACTTCTTCATCGCAAAAACACTCTTTTTTCTCCACATGAAGCTCTTTTACAGAAATGGGAAGAAATGTCTTGTCTCCCAAGTTTAGGAAATCTTTGACCGACACCTTAAATCTAGCTTCAAAATTAAAAATCAAATCCTTCTTACAAAACAACATGTTAGGAAGTAAAAAATTTCATCGGTTACCCTTCTTAATCGAGGTTTGCTTAATTGATCACCGGCATTACAATCTTTCACGTTAGGAGATTCTCTTCGAGCATGTAATAAAGTAAAGCAAAAAAAAGTAAGAATTGGCTACACGCCAGAGTTTCGACGAAAAAGAACCGGAATGAAATCGCACGTGTGTTAGGTGGAAAAGCTTCTAAACAAGGCTTCTCGAGAGCTTCGGGCAACACTAGACGACCCATTTTAGTGCCATGGTGGCGGTGGATTTCGAAGCTTGGCGGACCTTTATGTCGTTGTTTTCTGCTCCGGCGATCGCCTTCCCCAAAACGACGCCGTTCACAGTGGCTGTGTACGGTGGCAAAGTGAACCATTTCGTGCCGTTCTTCTTGAAGGGGCGGAGTAGTGAGAAAGATGAGAGTGGAAGGTTGAAGGAGAAAGTTTGGCAACGCCATGGTCGGCAGTGTCAGTTGCTGGACGACGGTGTAGTGGATCGGAAGGAGGCGGCCAAGGCATGGTCGACGGTAGAGCGGTGCTCATTGCTGGACGAAAGAAGGACAACTGGATCTGGGAAGAGATGGGTGAGAGAGAGATTAGGGTTGTATATCATGATTTTTAACTTTCTCTTTGATATTAAACTTTCATGAAAAAGTAAATAACACTCTCTAAGTGGGTTTAAGATTACCTCAAAATGTAATGTGAAACCCATGAGTTTAACTTTCTTGGGTTTAAAAAAAGTCCAATAATTATACCAAAACAAGAATCTTTCAAATTTATATTTCTACCTTAAAGATTACCCCATACCAAACGCTCTTTGTGTTCTTTAGGAAGTTTAGGTTCTTTGATGAGCAATTTGGTGTTTCACAAGAAAAAAGTGGAACGTGTTGGTCTTATAGGCCATTAAGCATTGATTTTTGTGGGTTGAAGAGATTTTGGTGATGTTTTGGTAGTTCCTCTTTGTGGTTGAATCTCAGTGTCTGGGTTTTTCTCTTTGCTCGTCTAATTTGATAAAAAAAAAAAAAAAAAAAAAATTCCCAATGCCCAGATAGCAAAAAATTTCCTTTAGCTGTGAGAAACTGTCAAACAAAGAACTAGAATTGGAAAAACCATCACACTCAACTAAATTACAGCATCAATTTCCTCAATAAAGAATACTTGAAATATCACAAATTTCACTGCCCAGAAGAAGAAATTAGATCAAAACAGTGCTTACAACGTTTTTACTAGGCATAACCCAAAAATCTTTTGCACAAATGCCCTCAAAACGAAAGTCAAATCTCATGACAAAGAACTCGTAAAAAAAGGAGCAAAAAATCAATCAATTTTCGCCATCTGATCGAATCAATGTGGTATACCCTCAAAAATTGGAGGAATTCAACGAATCAAGGGAGAAAAAAAAAAAAAATTTCATCACCTTCCGCAACGGAAAAACAAGGAGAAATTGGGAAAACCCTACCAACGCAAATGAGAAAAAGATGAACTCTCACGAACCCTAGATGAGAAAACAAGAGAAATCAATGTCTAATTTCATGATTTGCAAACATATGAGCCCAATTCAACCCAAATATACACTTTTACCATTATACCCCTACTCAAAATATCTAGTGAGGGATCATGTGTGAATTTCTACGAGAAAATTGATAGATATGGACGAAAAGGTCATTGTACCTATTTAAAGAATAAAAAAAATAGATTAAGCTGTCACCATCTAAATTGGTAAGGGATCTCAATTTAAAAAAAAAAAAAAAAAAAAAGTTAAAATAAACTATAGGTTTAATTTTAAAAATTCCTCCTGAAGCATGACCCTTGTAATACTTTATCCTTGAAATTTTAAAAAGTAACATTCTTTTTTCTCAAACTTTGTTCCGTTAACAAGTTTTTTCCTTCTGTTACAATGAGTAACGGAATTCACTACGTGTCAGGACACATGATTCATCTATAGAGGGTATTATCGTAAATTAACCTGCAACAATCCTTCTAAGCATTAAAGAAAGAAAACTCAAATCTTGAACAACATAAAGATCAGGAAAAAAAAAAGAACAATGAATCCAAGACAGAATCATCATAGTTGAAAGGCTTGAGACACATACTGCAAGAGTCTTTTTTGAAATTGTCGTCGGAAGGAGGCAGTAATTGCGATGAAGATGAAGACGAAGCTATGATCGCCATTAAATTCTCTGCATAACTATAAGAAGACGAAGATGAAGAAGAAGTGAAAGCGGCCATTAAATAGTGAAAGTGAAGGAGTGATATGCAATGTTGAAGAGAGAAGAAGTATAAGAGAAGTAAAGAAGAAATGAACCCTAAAAAAAGAAAGAGAAAGTGAAGACGATGGTCAAAAAAATATGATGAATTTTTTTAATAAAAATAAAAATTATCTAATTATAAAAGTATAATATAATTTTAATTTTAATTTTTATTAAATAAATGACATATAACAATTCTCTTATATAATAGAAAAAAAAAATTTATTAACAGAATAAAATTTAAAAGAGACGAATTTACTTTTTAAAATTCGAAAGTATTATCAGGGAAGGGTGAAGGGGTCAGGTTATAGTTGAGGAAAATTTTTGAAATTAATCTTAAACGATATGTCGTTTTCTAAAGAAGGTTTTGCTAAAGAACGCCGCAAGGGTTTTACAGGCCGAGGAAACTGGGCATTTCAATTTCTGATCCTGTGCTTCACCACCACCAACACCACCATGCTCTCCCGTCTTCTGCCCAAACCCTCCCATTTCCGTGCCCTAACCCTAATTTCCTCAAAGCTCCACTCCTATCCCCAACCTCAATCCCAATTCGTTTCCAAAACTCCAACTTTCACTTCCTCTTTCGCCCCGAGATTCTTCTCCTCCGATCGCGGAAGCAACGACGGCGAAAATGGCAGAAATCAATCCGACGGCGGCGTCTGGAACCTTTCTCAGGATACCGACGGCAACTTGGAACCTTTCTTCGGCGCCGAAAACTCTGGAAATGCCGCTACGATGACGAGGCTCGACGGCGGCGATGAGTGGCCGACGGCGGAGGGATACAAGCCCTGGAATTTAGTGGAGGAGGAGAGAAGCGACCTGTTTGATATTGGGGAAGTTGCGAGAGATGATGGTGAGAGTGAGGCTAGTAGTTTGGAAAAGCAAAGAGAGAATGAGATTGCCAAAGCCGAGGAGGCGAAGAGGCTTGAGAAAGAGGAACAAGTGCTCACTGCCATACTCAAAGGTTAATTCCCAGATTTAATTTCCATTTTTTTTTCAAGTATATTGGATATTGGACGAATGACGATGACGTTTAAACCTTTACATGCTATGAATGAACAAAAGTTATTATCTTTTGTCTTGTGTCTGTGAATTTTGTTTTCCAACAATCGTCTTGTGAGATGGCGGACGTTAGCTGAAAGCATTGGAAATTAGACATGAGAAGACTTTTTATTGATTTTATTTTTCTTCAAGTATTATTTTCTGAAATAAAGGTTCATATATGTAATTGAATCAATTATGTTATTGATGGGCATTAGTTAAAGTCTTTTTATATTCAATGTGAGAACTTTCTAGTGATCAATGATTAAGTAGAGTGTCGTACTGATTTGATGTGCTAATATTAGGTCCGAATCGAGCATTTGGCGATCTTATTGCTTCATCCGGGATCACGGATGAAATGATTGATAGCCTGATTGCGCTGAAGGACTTGGAAGGAGTGGCCGGGTTGCCCCCTTTAGCTGAAATAGAGGAATTACGGTACGAGAAAAGTTTGAGGAAATCTCCACGAGCGGAGATAGAGCGCCAGAAGGAGGAGGAATTTGCCAAAGCTAGGGTGAGAAAAGGTGGATGATAAGGGAAGAGCTTATGCGACAGGAAGAAGGAAATGCAGTGTAGCCCGCGTCTGGATTCAACCTGGTGATGGCAAATTCATAATTAACGATAAAGATTTTGATGTATATTTTCCGATACTCGATCACCGGGCTGCTCTGCTTCGGCCTTTCTCTGATACAAAAACATTGGGGCTTTGGGACGTCAATTGTACTGTTAAAGGAGGTGGTACCACAGGTAAGTCTATCTGCTTGTAGTTCAGCTCTTAACTCTACCATGGTTCACTTGCTTAATTACCTTCTCCCATTAGCAAATATGATTTTACCTATGAGAAGAGAGACCTTAGCTCTGCAATTAGGAAGCAAAATATTGGCATCATTTCTTGGTCAGGCTATTTTTTGGCTGGTTTGGGTCCTTTGGGGGCCTCTCATTATGTCATTATAATCGAGAGAAAATTGCAAAATTTACTCTTGCGAGTGCATGAGTTTGGATTTTTACCCCTCATTCTTTATTAATGCCATTTTACTAGTATAATTATTTGACTAAAAAGGTTATTAATAAAGTGTGGGGTAAAAATCCTGACTCATACACTTAAGGGGCATTTGTCTCCTGCCCCCCATTATGGAGTGTACCACTTCATTTTGCTCATGTAGTACACTCATCCAATGAAGAGATAACATTTGGACATTTTGTCTATATCGGTTTTTATATTTGCGTTTCTTTTCTTAATGTACATTGCATTAATTGTTGAGTCAAAATGACCCTAATTATTCTGTTAAACTCTCTTATTCTAATTAATTAATTTTTAATAATTATATTTTTATTTTTAAAATAGTATTATACGTTTTGATTTTTAATACGACTTTTGCTATTCCATCATGTAGAGGATATTATACGTCTTCTATGTAGCCGCTGCAAGTTTTACCATAAAAGTTAAAAACTACGCTTGCTAAATTATTATATGTGATTTACTTTTTCATTTTTTCCTCTTTGCACATTATGTGTTATGAGAAATTAGAGGATGTACAAACAAAAGAAATTGGAATAAATTTTTTCATTGGTTGCATTAAAGTTCAGCATGGATACTTTCAGACTCCAATCTTTACAAACTTCAAAGGTGGATAGTGTACGAACTTCAAACCCCCAAGGGGTTGGATGGAGTCGTTGTGGGCTCCTCCTTACGCTCTCACTAAGGGAGAGATTCAAGGTTCAAGCTGCGGCCCCCCAACCTTAAAGGGTGCTTACCGATTAAAAAAAAAAAAATATACAAACTTCAAGCGTTGTTTTTAAATTTTCTTGTAAAATTTAAAGATATTAACCCTTGCAGTGCTGATACATATACGACACAGCAAGAGTCGTAGTAAAAGCAAAATGAATATATATTTTTTTAAAAGGCAAAACGAATAATACTATTTTAGAAACAAAAAATATATTTATTTAAAATTAATTAATTAGTATTAGAGAATTAAGTAGCTTAATTATGGTGGTTTTAACTCAATAATTAATGCAATGCACATTAAGAAAGAGAAACACAACTATAAAAAGTTGATATAGAAAATGTCAAAAGTTATCTCTTCATTAGATGGATGTACCACGTAAGCAAATTAACTTGGTACACCCGATCCAATTAATAATTACTCCATCAGGAAAGCCAAGTTGGGAAGAACTTGCTTACATGTTAGTTTGGCTTGTAGGCTTCAGATTAGATCCAATTGTTAATGTAACGGGCGCCCATGTGTGTTTGCGTTTTGTTCCCGTTTGTGAATCCAATGCTGATTAAATTGTATGAGTTTTGAGTTGTCCTGAAAGGCTTTTGCCCCTCCTTTTTTTGAAGATGAAAAAAATCATCTCGTTTAATTCCAGGTCAAGTTGGAGCAATTCTTTTAGGGATCAGCAGGGCTTTGCAAAACTGGGAACCAGACTTCCGTCCTCCACTAAGAGCAGGTATATTCGTTGCCCCTGTCTGATATGTTGTTATCAGCCTGCGTTGCGTGTTACCTAGGAAAAGGGGGGTATTGAAGAGATTTAGTTTGATTTCGATTGTTTATGGTTAGATTGAATTGAGATTCAATGAGGCTTGAAACAAATAGAAATTGAAGACGCCTTGTTTTACGGTTGAAAAGTTGATTGTTATGCACTCTGTAGGGACTAGGGAAATATGTCTATTCTATTTTTGAATGTGTTTTTGCTTGAGCATTCTCTAAACCAATTCATTCCTCTTAACAGCTGGTTTCTTGACGAGGGACCCGCGTATGGTTGAAAGGAAAAAACCAGGCAAAGCGAAAGCAAGAAAGAGCTTCCAATGGGTCAAGCGTTGATCAGTTGCTACGACTTTTGTATTTCTTTCCGAGCAGTTTTGTATGGAACTTCAGTTTTGCCTCAATGCATCTCTTAATGCACTCATCAAATTGGGCGGAAGTGATTATTTCTTATTTATGCTCAAAAGTTCTATAATTGAATACAACAGTTCATATAAGCATCAATATATCATTATCATTCTTAAATTGTTTAATCATGCCGATTCCTTTTCTTTTGGCGCCTTGATTTGATGACATTTTTTTAAAAAAGGGCTTAATTAGTAATAATCAATTAATGGCTTTTTTTAAAAAAAAAAAAATTTGTGAGTGTGTTTAATTCGTATCAAATAGAAAGGAAAAGTGATGATTTTCCTTCCCATCCAATAATGTATTTACTTATAAAATCATAATAAGTATTAGTGGCCTCTATATAATATAGGAGAGGAGAAAAGGAAATGTTAATTCTTTCCCTCTTAATATTGATATTATGTTAAAGAGAATAAATTCAAATTTACTTATCTATCCTTAATTAGTAACTATATAATTTATTTAATTGTGTAAAAAGATCTTTTAGTGATTTATTGATAATTATTACTATTTCAAATTTTAGTAAACACTAGAAAGGAATGCGATTGTTTGCTATTACATATCTAATAGTCAATTAAATACTTGAAAGAAAATCAACAATCTTAATTCCTCTTACTCTACTCTAGTTTCCTTGCCAATTCTATTGCCTTTTCAATTGTATTTTTTTATGGTTTGGTAAACATGCCTTGTGTGCACTTTGTTCACCTTTGCAATAACTCAAGTCAGCAATTGTCTAGATACGGCCACTTTGGTCTACTTGTGGAATAAAGAGAGAGAATTGAAGCATTACTGAAGGAGTTGTAAACATCTATATAACTTTCCCTTTGCTAATAAAAAAAAAAAAAAAAAAAAGAGAGAGAGAGAGAGAGAGAGAGAGAGCTCTGCCGTGATCAAAGCCCAGTATGCAACGTGTTAATGTTGGTTTCTTCAACATTTCGAATTATCCAGTCTTGCTAATGTTAGTTCCTTCGATATTGTTGCTTAATGAAATCTAAGGCTTTAGTAATAAGCGTGCCACGATTATGACCTCATTTAATTCAAGGATCACACCTATATCGGCCTTATAAATTTTATTGCTTTCGTAGAAGCTTCGTTCTAGTTGACTTCTCACAAACTGTAATCCCATCCAAATATTTCTTTATATGAAACATCTTCTTATGAAAGATCGTAAGAAGCATATAATCTGATGCATTTATAAGTGACTGAGAAAATCTAATATAAGTTGCTCTTAATTCCTCGAGATTCATCGGACAAAACCTTTACACCCACAGTTTTATGGTGGTCTTAATGTATATTGCAACTAAAAAAGTAGGAACCTGGTTTTCTCTTGCGATTGATTCCGCATATTAATGCCAAGTGCAAAAGATAGAAAAATGGAAACTAATCCGGATTTGATATAGATATCTAAGGCATTCTCACTAGAAAGAAGTTCAGGCCAGTTTTATAGATACTGTGATCAAAACGGATCTTTATGACCATAAAATAAAAATGAAAGACAACTGAAAAGGAAAAAAAAAATAAAATAAAATAATCAAACCTTAGTTAAACACCACTTGTATATGTACAGGAAATGGAAGAGAGGAGGCCATCCAATTCCATATAACAATCCCTTACAAATCATCACTCTTTTTGCTGTTGGTTCTGATCTGGTTAACACCAATGGTGAGAAATCTATATACATGCCTTTCACTATATCTAATGACCTTGTATTCTTTTGATTTTCATTCCTATGAACATATATATATATATATATTTATGTATAATGTACGTATATACTAAAACACTATTATTGTCAAATTCTTCTGCATGCAGGACGTGAGAAGCTTCTTTCTTGGTTTTATAGTCATTGCTTACTCATGTTGTTTAGGAATTGGATATAGCCAAGACATTTACAACGTGCAAGATTTTGGTGCCACAGGGAATGGCCAAAACGATGACTCCCTAGTAATGTTTCTGCACGACCGTTTATTTTTTGAAATAATTACATAAAATGCTTACTTTAACATACTTATGTCTAAAAATGAAATAATTTTATTTATTTATTTGTTTATGTGCATGGGAATTATCGAGTAAAATATGTGACACAAATTACCGAATACTAATACTGGTTAAATTGTGCACGTACGTATATGTTAAAAGGCATTCTTAAAGGCTTGGAACTCTGCGTGTGGAACGAACAAAGGCACACCAATTATCCGAGTCCCAAAGGGGCAGACCTATTTGCTCAACCCTCTTACATTCAACGGCCCTTGTAAGTCCAACAGCATTCGAATTCAGGTAAATATTTTTGAAGATATCTAGAGAGGTGTTTTTCCCTATCATGATGCGTGATTTTTTTTTTTTTTTTTCATTTGTCATCATTTCCACACTATTTCTTCTCCTGTCATAAAGTTGATTGTCTTTTTGATTGTTTTGGCAATTAGGTCGTTAGCACTAATAGAATTAGTAGAGGGAAAATTGAAGTCTGATTAGCCAATGTGTTTGTGCGGATTAATTTGGTGTCTCAAATAATGTCTTAACCATTCATATTTTATCAATGTCATTAAATAGACTCAAACATTAAAGCACTAAAAGATTAGTCAAAAAGCGTTTCAAATTTTTTTTCAAATTATTTAAATGATGCGGCATTCTGTGGTTTATTAGACACCTTTGAGACACGAAAATTGAACGGAAAATCTGAGTCAATGTGTAAATAGGCGGTGAGAGATAGAAATCATGGCATTCACTTCTAAACCAAGCACCGCATCTCCAGTTTCTTAGAGCTGACTTGTAATTGTAAGATTTTCTTTGATATTTGTCTGTAAATCATAAGAAAGAGATCAATGAGGAAGGGCCTCATGACAGATAAAAAGGGAGAAAGAAATACTGCTGGTGCTTTTTCATGTAGGCGGTAACACCAAACCACATAAATCCTTGTTTGTTCATTTCTTGCAACAGAGATTTGAGTTTGATATCTTGGTGACAAATTCTTTGTTACCATAGCTTTTTTTTTTTTTTTTTTTTTTTAACATCTCATAGGCAAGGGTTAAAGGATTTTGGGATTTTGTATTAACATCTTATTATTATTATTAATTATTAAATTATTTTATTATAACTTATTATTATTATTATTTTATTATTATTTTTTTTTATTTTCTTGATTTTAATTTAGTTTTTTTTTCTTTTTCTTTTTGGTGGCTAGATCGACGGGAACATTGTGGCACCACAAATTCTTGCTGGATGGAAAGCAGGGTGCCAATATGGAAGATGGCTGCATTTTGTACAAGTGAACAATCTAGTCATTAGTGGAACAGGAACATTTGACGGTCGCGGCTCAATGTGGTGGAGAAAGGTGAAAAATGTACAACAAACACATAATTTTTGCCATTAATGATTTAATTAGATTAGTACTTTTCCTTCAAGAAAAAATTACTAAGATCTTTTTATTTTCCCCATGCAGGCAACTTATCCAGGCTGCAACGCACCTACGGTAAGTAGTGGAAGTTTCTATAATTGTCATTATATTTAAAATAACAAGAACTCTACAACATGACAATAATTTTCGTCCACAAAACTAACAATATATATCGGAATGCATTTGAAGTTTTATCACAATAGAGAATGACATAATTAAATTATAGTGTTTATACGATCTCTAATTTATTATCTCATCGACTGTTTTTATAATAAAAATACATCATGTCAATTAAATTTACTAAACACTAAAGATGTTTAAGCAATGAAATGAGGTGTCAAAATATGATCGGTGCACACGATAGCCGAATTGAACTCGACCTTATACGTTGATATTAACTTGAATATTGAAAAATAATGTATGTGGCAGGGTCTACGATTCTACCGTTGTGACAATCTTCAACTGAAGGGATTCACTTCAGTAAACAGCCCAAACAAACACATTGTCTTTCAGAGCTGCCGTAGTGTGTTTGTTGACCACCTTCATATACGTGCACCTAGCACCAGTCCAAACACTGACGGCATTGTCATCTCTGGTTCTTCCCAAATTGACATATCTGAATCTTTTATCGGAACTGGTATTCTTTTTTTTTTTTTTCCATTCAATAGTTACTTGAAAATACAACATTAACTGTTATCATTAGCAGTTATATTAATTAACAAACATTTACTCTACAGGTGACGACTGTATTTCTATTAAGAGTGGCTCGTCCTACATCAACATAACTCATGTAGTATGTGGTCCAGGTCATGGAATTAGGTATAACATTTATATGTGTACATATATAAGTTAATTACATTTTTAAACAATTTTTTTTTTTTTTAAAAAAATAAGATAATTGTGATGCAACTTATTGCCATTAGTACCTGTTTATTCTTAATCAATTGTCTGCATAGAGACTGAAATTATGCCTTTTATCGACCTTGCCGAACATAATTTAGGCATATGTAACTTTAAACTATGTGAATACTAGTTAATGAAAAGCATAAGTCATGTTCATTTCTGTCACACTTATGATTCCAATAAATTATAAATGACCGTACGATACATTTTTCCTAAAAAAAAAAAAAAAAAAAAAAAAAAAAAAAAAAAAAAATATGGTCTCACAAGTAGTATCTCTGTATATTGAGTTCAATTATTATTATTATTATTATTTTTTGCTAGAAAAAATATCGAGTTCAATTATTATCTAATGGCTTCTAATTCTTTGCACTCGTCACTGCATGAGCTGTATAGCATTGGAAGTTTAGGAATTGGTGGAGGCAATCACACAGTGGAAGAAGTGCACGTTCGGAATTGCAGCTTCAGAGGAACAACAAATGGTGCCAGAATCAAGACATGGAAGGTAATAAGCATTGGTTATAACCACAACACATGATCTCTCGACCCAAAAAAAAAAAAACACAATTTTCTGACTTTTTTTTTTTTTAAACCCATATATATCAGATCCAATTCCTGATATTTGTAAAATTTCTGTTTAAATATATAGGGAGGTTTCGGGTATGCTAAGTCCATTTCTTTTGAGCACATCAAGATTATAGCATCCAAAAATCCCATCATTATTGATCAGGAATACACTGCACTTCAAACAAATACTACTAAGGTATATATTTCTTATCTTATGTGATTTAAAGATATAATGTAACGATTTATAATTGTATCTTACACTTTGATTTTGAATTTTTTTTTTTTTTTTTTATAACACACTCATAGAGTTTTCCAAGATATAAATTAAAGTATCATTTTCTATTCGTAGAATCGTTACGCGAACCGCGATGTGAAGATCAGTGATGTAACGTATAGAGACTTTACTGGAACTTCTATATCTGAGGAAGCAATTACTTTGGATTGTGCATCGTCGGGTTGCAGCAACATAGTTATGGACCGGATTAGTTTAACGCCGGCGCAGGGAGGGAAAAGCGTAACCTCATTTTGCAAAAACGCCCAAGGAAAAGCCAGTTCTACTTCGCCTAGTGTGCCGTGCCTATCCAACCCAAAATAACTTGTTTATTTCATCATTTTTTTTTATTATTATTATTATTTTTTTTTCAGTTGAGCTCCTGATCGCGTTGGATAATTTGTTTTTCATGTTTCATGCATATATGTATCGGTGCAGTACTCATGGTGTAATATTGCAGTGATTCGTATATGAATACAATAATATCTTTATGCTTCTTATTATATCACTTTATTTAGCACTAAAATTGACAAAATGTTCAAAACGAAACAATATGTAAATATTCCTATAGTCTGGCTTAGAACGGAAAATTTTACAAAATTAGTTATACAAAATATTGCAAAATTATTTGTTCACTATTGTTAAAAATTTTTGAAAGCTGAAACATATGTTGCGCTTAATATTATTTTTGCAAACTTTTCAGTTATAATGCAATGGAAATGTGATTAAATCTTTATTGAATTTCAAGAATCCTTTTTTCAATTTGAGCATTAGCAAGGGACTGAAATTGAAAAAAAAAAAAAAAAAAAAAAAAGTTCAGTAATAATTTGTCAAAAAAAGTTTAAGAAAAACAATGCTAACTACTCCGAATTATTAATTACATCATGCACCCCAATTAATTTGAGGTTATTGAAACATGAATTGAACTTTTGCCCAAAATTGTTTTAAAAAAAAAAAGGAAAACATCTCGAACATATGTTTTAATTTCTGATAGACGTTAATTTAAGTATCTGTTGGGACTTAGGAATAAGTAGCAGCTTAAGAATTGGGATTTCTTAGTCCGAAAAATACTTCTGAGAAAGGGAAGAAAAGTATTAGAAAACTTCTATCCAACACGATTTATTGGGGAAAATAAAAATCATTGTATAATTCCATAAAACCAGTTAATATGATAGTTACTAAGAAAGTGCACTAACTTTTTTGGGGGAAAAATACGCTATTTTAATTTTATATGAAACTTCAAGTGTTAAATATAATAATTTTTGTTGTATTCCTTTTCGCATATAACAACACATTTTCTGCATCTTTTCATTATCCTTTTATGTATAAGATACATAGTTTTTTTTTAGAGAAAAATAGACTAAAACTTGAGATGAATTAAAGTTAATAAGCCAATAGTTTACATAAATTAATAAATAGGTAAAATTACTATTTTCGTCCATAACTTGTCTGGTTATGAATCATAATTTGACAAGTTATTATCCATAATTATCCATAACTCGTCTGATTATAAATCATAACTTGACAAGTTATGGCCTATTAATTTTTATAATTAAAAATTGACTTATATACTTTCTTAAGCTTTTCATATTGGTCTATTTTCTACTATTTTTCTTTTTTTTGGGGGACAAATTCACGTTATTTACCCTCCAAATTATAGGCATTGTCAAAACATACTCATAAACTTCAATTTGTAACATTCATTCTCCTTAAACTTTAAAACTCTTGCAAATATTTCTCTTTTGTTAAATTTTTAACGGAAAATGGCGTGTCATTTTCATAAAGAGTTATGGTATTGATGTGCAGTAATGGAGGCTTTTCCTTCATTTAATTTGGTATTGAAGCTGAGATTATGCCGAAGCTGTTCGTTCATTTTGGTTTTTCCTTCATATATTCTGACCGTGATCCTCGTAAATATTTTTCCTTAATGGTTCCCCTTAATTATGCCTTCTTAAATGTATATCTATTTAAACATTTTTTTTATACAAGCCTTTTAAATACTTTTTTATATGTACCTCATAAATAATTTATTTTTTTCTCCATTAAAACTTTTCTCCCTTTTAAATGTGTTCTATTAAACTTTTTTTTTTTTTTTTTGCGCTAAATTCAACTATTAGGATGATAGTAAATGGGTAAAACTAAATTTTAAATGAAATTTTAATTTTTTTTTTTCAAGCGCAGGGCGATCAAAAATAATCCTACGTACATATATTGTATATAGAACCAAAAATGTTTGTAATATATATTATGCCAAATGTCGAAGGATAGTGGCAATTCTCTGAAAAAAGAAAGATAGGGACACCTAGCACTAGGTGATCATAAACTATAGGGTGCAATAATATCAATATATCATCCTAATAAACAATGCCCTTATTTGTTTAAACAACTTGTTTAGGATTCAAACCTCAAGTCAGAATTTAAACTGGTATTTGAGAGAGAAAAATTTAAGGACAATTCAAACCATTAACAATGGTTTAAGAACAACTCAAATTGTTGATTTAGAATTCACCTTTTCCCCTAAATTCTAACAATTCATTGTCAACAGTTTACTAGTTTCAGATTATACTTTTTCTCTTTTCAATTATAATCTTAAAAATATCATAATTTCTTTTCGTTTTAATTCCAATTGAGATGATTTTTTTTAATGTGTTCATAATGAAAGAGATGAACAAATCCCCACCCATATTTATATTTTTTAATGTCATTTATAATGAGATTTTATAAGATTTGTTATAAAACTCTAATAACAGTTTTCAACACTTTATCTAAACACAGTTCGGATTTTATTTTCAATTCAAATTACAATTTATTTGTATATCTAAAAAATAGTTCGAATGACAATTTAAATCACCATAGTTCAGATCTACAGTTCTAACTAAAAGGTTCAAATCTCCACAGGTTTAAGTTGTTAAACCAAACAAGCCTAATAATTAATAATTTTATCGCTAAAGGATATTGGAGATGTAGTTTAGCTTTTTCAGCCAAAAAAAAAAAAAAAAAAAGTATTCTTAAGATAAAACTAATTAATATTAATTACAAATTAGGATGTTATTACTCATTGAAAGCCAAAGTCTCTCGATGTTACTTCTCTGAGGTTCAGAAGATGCACTAAAGAAGTTTCTTTTTTTTTTTTTTTTTTTTTTGGAACAAGGAAGTTTATAATATAAGTTAAAGAATCATGATTGGCTAGCCTAGTATTATTCTGTAAATGTAACATCGTAGAATCGTTAGTCTTATTTACCCGTTTCTAGGTAGATACACTAAAAGATGTTCAACTAACCGTGTTTTTTTCTAATTAACTTGGTGTTTAACACTAGTTGAGCATTAATCTCATCTGAGACTAAACACTAATCTCCTCACTCCATTAATCTATCGGAAGCATAATTAGGAAGTTATTAATTCAGAGGCTCTAGATTCTTCTGAAATTTTCGAAAGCGTGCATGCAAAGTATTTTTACATGGAAGGTTTTTTTTTTTTTTTTTTCATTTGTTTATATTATGGAAATTAATTTTCTGTTTATCTGGAAGTAATTAAAGGCTAGAGAATAATGAGTTAATATTTACAACTACATAAGAACCAGATACAAATTCTCTGTTCTTAAATTATTAGGATATATAGACTCCGTAACATGATTACCAATTTTATATTGTTCTTACGTGGAGTTTAACGATTGGTCATGTTCTTCACCCAGCAACTACAATACTTATTTCGTCACTCCATTCGAAAAGCAAACAAAATTGGAATGTTATTAATTCTAAACCAAATTAAGGCTCTAGATGCTTCTGATATTCACGAAAGCGAGTTAGCGAAGCTTTTTTATTAGAAGAAAGTAATTAAAGACTAGATAGTTATGAGTTTGTTCACATTGCAATGATTCAAAAACCACATACATATTATCTGTCTTCTCTGCACGGCTCCTTACATTTTTACGTCACACACTAAAACAGGATTTCGGACAAATTTGCCATGCGCTATTAACACTAATGGCCTTAATTCCATTCTAATACAAAATTAGAGTATTAATCCTTCCTTGTAAAGAAAGGGTTACCATTTTTATGACCTTTGAGCCGGTATATAATAAAGCTAAGCAGTCCGACATCACTTCATCGCTCATAAAAACAATTTCCTTTCATTCTCCGGCACTTCTTTTTTATTTTTCAGTCTCACATTTTATCGCTTTCTCCACCAACATGTCCAACTACAAGATAACTCTAGAGAAGCTCCAAAAGTACCACAAGACGGACCGAAAGATGTTCCCTCGGCTGATTTTGGACATGATGAGGGAGCCAGGCGAGTCATTGCTCATAATCGCTGCATGGTTGTGGCTCAAGGAGAGAAGCTTCCCGGACATCATAGGAAAAACTGTGGGAGTTTCCGACATCTTAGTCGGCATGCTAGCCGATGAGGCCGTTATATTCCTCAAATCCCCCGACGTGTCCACCCCGCGCATGCAGCAGCTCAAACCCGGCATGCATTTCACCTCTTACGTCGTCATGGACCAAAAGCTCTCCCTCCAAACTTTCGACTCAGCCAATGAGAGGTCTATGGCCATTGCAGGTATAAAGACCATCCTCCAAACTGTCTGCTCCCAATGACATCTTGTTGTGTTTTTTCTTCGGCACTCCACACGTGGTGTTGGACCGCCCTCTTCTTGTCCCCAGATTCCCACACCCATTGTTTGGCAGGCTAACTATATCACTACTCAGCTCAAGGAATATGATATCTCTCCCAACAGTACATGGGAGTATATAGTGGCATATACAACAAAGGTTGGACTCTGCAGAGTGGTAATTCTGGCCATGTATACAACAACCCTTGTATGCTCGATTGATTCTAAGATCCTTCAATGACATTGAAATCATTCTTAGAGGACGGCGAGTCTCCAAGTTTTGAGTTAAGGGGAAACTTATGTGGGCTAGGAGAGACTAGATATGGATAATGATCGTGACTTTAAAATAGTTGAAATCAAAGAGATAACTCTGGCCTGTTCCTATGGTTGAATATATATATATATATATATATATATATATATATGTGTGTGTGTGTGTGTGTGTGTGTGTGTGTGTGTGTGTTCTATGGTTGAATGGCCTCGTTTTTAATCTCTCCATTGCGCGACCTTTTTTTTCTTTTTTTTAGAATTAATGTTTTTTGAGAGTTGAGAGTCGTTCTTCGAGTTAGCTACGCATGCATTATATAAGCATGGTTATGATGTTGACATATCTTTTTATGGGTTTTTACTTTTTCTTTGAAAACCCCTGTTTATTAATTTGTAATTCATATCCATGGTTCATCTTTTGTTGAGTCAAATACATTAATTGATTTTACTTTTTTTTATCAATATTGTACTTTATGAAAAGTAATCATTTGTGCAACAAAAAATTGGAGAATTGGAAAATACTCACAAGGAAATAGACGAGAAAAGGTAGGATCGATGTTATATTGCTATGTATCACGAAGTACGTATAGTCCTGCTTATTTCACTAATTTGAGTTTTTAATTTTAATTTTATTACAGTTAAAAGTTCTTATAAAAAATCACATCTAATTTTTTTACTACAATTAAAAACTTTCACATAAAGTTCTGCATAAAATCAAATATAGTTTCAAAATATTAGATAGAGAAAAGGGAGCAAAAACCATGTCATATGCATTTCCGCTTTGTAAAATAACCTCTAATCTTACATTGTTAGTTGATGTCTGAAAGTTGGTCCATATGGAATGAATCAAATGGACATTGTTCCTCCGTCCACCTTTTTTCCATAAAAACTGCACACCAATACAAGTTAAACAGTTGAGTTTCCTTTAAGAAAGAATGAAAAAAAAAAAATCCACATAAAATAAATAAAAAAGTAAATAAGAAATTGCAGGAGCTCACATTGGCTAAGGCTAGTAATTTATCTGAATTTGGAAAATTCTCATGATACCTGCACTTTGCCTGGAAACATATATCACATTCATACGTAAGTAAAAGAAAAGATGGGATTACATAAAACAAGGAGTTAATACGTGAAATGGATTTATGTTAAAACCATTCATATATCTCTTGGAGGCAGGAATAGAGGTATCATATGTCGTCACAGCCATCTGCAAGTGCAATCCACCCACAAATTAATCAGCGTCAATAACAACATCCTTAACGCCTAAGATACTAGTCATGAATAGGTTTGCTCACCTGCACATAACGCAAGTCACCTGTTCCCTCGTCTTCATCATAAGGCTCAATGCTTAGTTCGTGACTAAATATTATAGTTTCACCATGCATGAGATGTGTCAACTATCAAGTTGTGATCTGCTAATGAATAACATATGTGTATTCCCAATCAATTTCTAGAAGTCATATTTCCTATACATGGATTGTTAGGATATTAAAAAATGTTTTTCAGAAATCTTACCTTGAATCCTCTCTTGACGTTAAAACTTCTTAAAACTTTCTTTTAGTTTGAAATCCAGTTAATTTAAGACAAAAACGGGAGAGAGACAACTGAGAGAGAGTAAGAGAACGAAGAGAGAGATAGAGAACAGAGAGAGAGAGAGTGGGCACGGGATGGAAAACAAAAAAGAAAGGAAAGAAAAGGAAAAAAAGAAAAAAAAAATAGACAGGTGTCAATATTTTAAAAAACAGTTTAGAAATGCGCTTATATACATTTCTGGATTAAAATAAAATTACTGAGAATATTTAAATACCTTGAAATTATTTAAATTACACGTCAGAAACATTTATTAATCAAAAACTAATTAATTAAATCAGATTAGGCACACTAATAAATTTTAATTATCTCAATTATTCTCATTTAATTTTTCAGAGTGTTACAAAACTAGTAGTTAAATGAGTTCAATTCAATAATCTCTGAGTTCAGTTATAGTCGAAGCTCTCTTAATTTCTCAGAGTTAAGAAAAAATTAAAAAAAAATGGTTTTTGAGATGATTCTTCTATTAAATTTGTGGTTTTGATTTATGTATATGTGTATTATTAGTGGGGATGGAGATGCCGAGCAAAATTAGCAGTCCGTGGTTCGTCGGAGAATCCTCTGATAGGATTGTACTGGGAGGACACCCATAACGCCGTAGATATTCCTAATTGCAAAGGTTCCAATCATTACTTCTTTTTTTGTCATTCTTTTTTTTTTTTTTTTTTCACTCAAATGAGTTGAGAACTTGAGATTAAAAAAAAAAAAAAAAAAAAAAAAATTCTTTTTTTTTTGCCATTCATTTACTAATTCAAATTTGGTAAATCTTTTGAGATTCAAGATTTACCAGGTATATTTAAAATTTGTCATTAGAATTTGGTAAATCCTGTAAATCTAAGATTTATCATTTATATCTAAGATTTACCATTATAATTTGTAGTATTTTTTTCCCTAGTAATATGAACTTGGTAAATCTAAAATTTACCATTAGAACTTGTAATATTCTTTTTTTTAGTGATTCTAACTTGGTAAATCCTAAATATACCTAGGAAAAATACAAAGAAAAGGGTAAAATTAGAAAATTAAAAATTAAAAACATGAAATGGTCTATTAATTTCTATACATCAGTAAATTAGCCATTTATTTCCATAAATTTTAAATGTAGGCTTATATCCTATAATTTCTCAAAAACTAATAGGTTTGGAACACATTTAGGAGGGGCAAACCTGAAACGTGGTGGAGATATTATTAAAGGATTATTATCACTAGTGTCACTTGAACTTTAGAGTCATTCTTAATTTGTCTTTCGAATTTTTAAAATTCTCACTTTATCTCTTAAACTTTAAATTGTTTTAATTAATCCCTTATGCTGTAATTTTTGTTAAAATATATATATATATATATATATATAAAAAGGAGAGTAATACAATTACATGATCTTCTTGTTTGAATTTATGTTAAAATAAATAAATAAAAATCACATGACCACATTTAACCTCATTTTTTTATGTCTGATTTCAACAAAAATTCTTGTAAAAAAGAGTTAAATGGGACAAATTGAAAAATTAGAGGATAAAGTGAAAACTTTCAAAACTTAAAGAGTAAAAGTGAGAATAACCTTAAAATTTAAGGGTTCCAATGAGATTAATCTAAAACATAAAATTGACTACAAATGCAAATAGTTGGAGTGGTTTTTGAAAAAGACGAACTTTAAAGTCATTCTCAATTTACCTTTTGAATTCTAAAAACTCTCACTTTATCTTATAAACTTTAAAGTGTTCTCATTTAATCTATTATGTTATAATTTATGTTAAAAATATATAAAAAAGAAAGAGTAATACTGTTAAAATAAACAAACAAAATGCCAATAGATTAATCTAAACATATAATTGGCTAGGAATGCAAATAGTTGGAGTGACACCTTTAAAAGGAGGAACAAAAACAATGCGTTTGCCGGGAGTCGAACCCGGGTCTATTGCTTGGAAGGCAATTATCCTAACCGTTGGACTACAAACGCTTGCTAGAGGAAATTTTATTTCTAAAATTTATAGTGAAAAAAATAGGAAAAATCAATCTTCTACCCCTGTGCTTTTACAAAATCACAAGGACAGCCGATATGTTTACATCACATCCCTATCTTTTAACAGTGTAGCGCGTAAATATTTCATTTACTAGTAAAAAAATATTTTTTTTACATAAATCTTCTTTTTACAATTGATAAAAAAAAATATTATGTAAATAAATATTTTTTATCACGTAAATAATTTTTTATCAATTATAAATTATTTTTAACATTTTCATTTCTTTTACTTATTCTCTTTTTTTTTTTTTTTTATTCTTTGACCGTTCATTTTTTTAATATCCTTTCTTGAATACTTTTTTTTCCTCTATTTCTTTTAATTAAAATAATTTCTTTCAAATATCTCTCTACTTAATTTTTTAATCAAAAACTCCTATATAACTTCAATTCTTCTTGTTAAATGAAATCTCACTAGAACTTTAATGGAAGTTTTTTTTTTTTTTTTTTGAAAAAAATCTAAATTAAAGAAGTAATTAAAAAATGATTATTTAGTTCTCGAGAATATACTTGTAAAGAAAAAGAAAATAATTTACAAACAGTGAATATTAAACGACATCGTTTAACATAAACCAATATCGACTCCTGGCTTCAAAAATGAAATTGTGATTTTATTTTTTGGAAAACAATATCGGTTAGCGAAGTAATTAAAAAAATGATCATTTAGTTCTCGAGAAAATACTTGTAAAGAAAAAGAAATGAATGAAGAAAAGAATCGTAACAGATCCTTAACTCTTTTGAATTTTACATTTCAAATAAGCAAAAGACCATTGAACAAGGACAAATGTATTTTTCTTTGTTTTCTCGGCTAACAAGTATAAATATAATTCGTACTTCTCTATTTGAAGCTCAGTATAGATTATCTGTGCGAAGCCTAAAACAACAAGGAGAAGGAGACTGTTTTTTTTTTTTTAGAGTTATTGAAGATTTCTGTTTCTTCGCAAAACTGAAATTGAAGAAGTAGAAGAAGAAAAATTTCAAGCTAAGCGCCACTATTCTCGAGTTAAATGTAATTGAAAAAAAAATGATTTTTTGAATGAAATATTATTAAAAATATTAAAAATTTTCCACTTATTGTACTTGGGATGGGCAATTTGGTTGGGCTTTTGACTATCAAGTAAAACAAAAATGGGAGAAAGAAAAAAATAGATTAAGATTTGAGATGAATTAAAATTAATAGGTTAATAGTTTACACAAGATAATAAATAGGTTAAATTACTGTTTTCGTCCATAACTTGTCTAGTTATGAACCATAACTTGATAAGTTATTATTCATTATTCACGATTTTTATCCATAACTTGTCTGGCTATAAACCATAACTTGATAAGTTTGTCCATAACTTATATGGTTATGAACCATAACTTGACAAGTTATGGTCTATTAATTTCTATAACTAAAAATTGGCCTATATACTTTCTTAAGCTTTTCATATTGGCCTATTTTCTACATTTTCCAATAAAAATTTGAGTTCCGTTTATTTCATCTATTCGAGTTTAAAATTTGAGTTTTACTACAATAAAAAAACTCTCAGAAATAGTCACATATAACTTTTTTACTACAGTAAAAAAACTCTCACATAAAATCACATCTCAACTTAAATTAAAAACTTGAATCAACGAACTAAACAGACCCTTTAAAAATGCTATTCTAACCTAGACTCCGGAGAGAGATGATTATAGTTGTCATGTAAATGACATTTCTCCTTTAAAAATGATTGTTTTAAAATTGACAATGATGTTCCCTGAATAATTTTAAAGTGTCCGTAACTAATTTTTTAGAACATAAATAATGAGTCATTTCATTTCATACCCTATTTAAATTGGACTTTGAAATCTAATTATCAAATTTGCCCACAAAATCTAAGCTCATTTTTCCTTTCATCTTTTCTTTTTCTTTCCTTTTCTCTTTATTCTCTCCTCTCTCTCTCCATGTTGGCCACCTACCACCGATGAGATTCCAGTGTCGCTTTGCGACACCGTCCACACCATCGAAAAGCTCTCAACGAGCTGAGCACGTTAACATGTCACACGACCTCGAACTCCACCAAAAACAGCCACAATCGCTAGCCAAAATTTTAAAAACAACTGAAACTTCTGATTGTGATATCTCCTCAGTCCGACATCCAATCAAGGTGACTTCGGTCCCTATGGACTCAGCTCGAGGAGACGAACAAAACCCATGTCGTCTCACCCGTCGATTCTCACCGGAGCTGCCTATTTCGACTGTTGTGCCTCCTCACTGTTCTGCACTATTTTGACTGCCGTTTTTAACACCGTCAGTGCGATTGGACTCAGAGGACAATGTAAAGCAAGAACCAACCCTCAACCGCCCGAATCCGCCGCCATTTGCCGGAGATTGAAGCTCGACGCCGCCACCGTTTGCGTGGAGGGTGGTTATGATAATCCAACCATTGGATCGTCATGATTTTAGTGTCAAAACACTCGGAAGGAAGTGGGTAACAAAAACCCTCAACCAATTTTGAGGTTCCATAGCCAGAGAATCGAGAACCAAGTCACAAAAAATCTTTAAAGTTGGTTGTCCAAGTATGTGAAGTTAGAGTTAGAATTTTGTGAAATTAGTTACACCATTAAACTCAGAAGAGTCAATTTTGGGGGTAGGACCCAAATCTGTCGCGAAAATATGCTCCGCCAACCTCCGCCACCACTGTCGCCACCTTAGTGGTAGGATTCCGATGAGCTTCCGTTCAGTAACCTCCTGACTTCCAATCGAAGATCTAAGACCATATCTCAACTCGTTTCAACGTCTTGAGCACAACGGTGACATCCGTTGGTGCTAATTCCACTCCATTAAAAAAAGTATACATTATCATGCATGCAAATCAATGCGAATTGAATGGATTCGTTAAAGTTCAGAGCAACCCCCTCTCTCTCTCCTCCTTTGTCGCTCATGTTCTCTCTTCTTTTTTTCTCGCTCAATACTCTCTCTCCTCTTAATCTTTTCTTATTATTTGTTTGACACCGATGTTCTATCTCTCCTCCATTATGTTTCTCCCCTGAGAATCTATGAGAGGATCCACTTTACAACAACGACAACAAATCCGGATGACGCAGTGATCTGCGAATCCCGCCCATGGGCGATCTCCTTGCAATCTGAGATTGCTTCTCCTTAGTCCGACTAGAGCACTAGAATAACGACACCACTTCAAGAGAATGACAGAGATAGGAGCTAAAGAGAATGGCAGGTTGAAAGAGAGAGACTGGACGGTGGACGGAGGAAAGAGAGAGAAAGAGGAGGTCAGAAGGAGAGAGTGGTTGAAAAAAAAAAGGAAAAACTGAGAGAAAAAATTATCAGAACGGGTAAACTTGAAAAGTAAAATATTTAAAATTGAAAATGGCTTATTAATTTTTAATGACTGGTAAATGATAAAAAAAAAAAGGCTTATTTACTCTAATTTCCCTTACAAAAACTCTTAGCAAATTAGGATGTCATCTATTTACGTTAGTAAAATTTGATAAACTGATTTATTGACATAAAATTAATAAAAGGAAACGATACAGATATTTTTTTAAGAAGTGTCCAAAACAAACTGATGTAAGCCGTAAGATTTTTTTTTTTTTTTTTTTTTTTTTTTTTTTTTTTTTTTTTAAGGTTGTGGTTATAATTTGTGTGTTTGTATAGATAAATGTTTCCCTAGGTCCATAATTTCAGAGAAATGTCATTTTGAAGTGCACCACCAATGTACCAGGAAAAATCCCTAATTGGAAGAGCATAGAAAACAACAGTACAAAAGACAAGGAAAAAAGTCATGACAAGGGGTAAATAGCAAATGAAAGGATTCCTGCCAAAGAAAAGGACATTACGATTTACATTTGTGGAGGACCTTCAAAGAATGAGAAAATTATTGAAATTATTATATGGGTTTTGATTCTTATCTTTTATATTTTATTAGTATCTTTTTATTAATTAAAAATAAATAATTAAAATTAAAATTTGTACATTTTTAAAGGATATTTATTAATATTTTTCTGAAAGAATTGCCGTTAAGTGTAAATGAAGATTATAAATATTGTTAGGTAGATCGCCCAACAAAAATCACTTTTATTGAAGGCAGAAATTAATGTGGTTCATAATGTTAAGACTATGCTTGAAGCCTTGTGTATTTTATTCCCCCAATATTTAGTCCAAATCTTACTTTATTTGTCTATTTTTAAAACGTCTTAAACTCCACTAATCATAAAATACACAATAGGCACGTGATTTTGATGAAAAATGACAATATGTTAATAGAACATCATCTATGTTTCTTTTTCAACATCCACCCAATGGAAGAGTTTAAATTCAAAGAAATGAATAATTCGAGAACCATTTACAAAATTAATTCCTTTATTTTTTTTGTAGATAAGAAAAGGGTTTCGCAATGAATGAGAACGTGCCACATATAAATATTAAAGAACAAGAATTTTAATTCTTCAAAATCAAGCAAATAAATTAATGGTCTAGGAGCACAATTTGTTAAAACTTGGACCGCTAGCTCGTTGGGATCACTAGTGTGTGGTTTCAAGGGCGGCCCCGTTACCCCTCTCTGCTTTTTGTAGCTGCTTGCCTGCTTATGGCAAGGACGATGACTGGGCTGTGTTTTGCATTATTCTGTAGAGTCTCTGGTGGGACCGAAACTCACTAGTCATGGAGGGACGGTTGGCTGATCCAGTGAGTACATTGGGGCGTCCTGGAAGGGTTCTTGGAGATTATTTATTAGCTGGCCAACATATTGGATTGCTCCAAAGGCTGGTAGGATTCAGGCACAGGAAGTTAGGTGGACGCCGCCTCCTGTTGGGAAGGTTAAAGATTTAATGTACATGCGGAAGTTAAACATCATCTGCCTTTTTTTGGTGTTATTGAGGATGTTAGAGAAACGATTTCTCAAGTTACTAATGGATCCGTGAATTCTATAGCTCACTGTTTAGCGAATTTTACATGTATGCAAAACCTCATGACTTCTTTTGGGTTGATTTTCTGCCAGATTTTATAGTATCTTGTGTACTTGCTGAGCAATAATATTCACGATGTTCACTTTAAAAAGAAAAATAAAAAAAAAAACTGCATATTTGACATTTGCTCAAGAATCTCATAGAAGTTTCGTCTTACAGGTAAAGACATCGTTTACTTTACGGATTTGATTTTTTAATTTAAGTTGAGATGTGATATTTTTTTTAAAAAATTATTATAATAAAAATATTAGATATGACATTTTTTGAGAGTTTTTTACTGTATAAATTTAAAACTGAAAATTCAAATCACTGAAATAAATAAGACTAAAAATTTACAAAATCATTAACACAGAAAATGAAGAGGTTAAAATGGACATTAGACTCGATTGAGCAAATCCACACTTGGACAAAAAGTTTTGGTGCCAACTTAATGAGAAAGAGGAGGTACACAATTTAATAAGAAGTGACATTTTTTTGTGTCAACATATTGATACGTTATTTTTGTATTCGTTAAATTTATATAAAATTACGTAAAAATTAAAAAATACGTAAATTTAATAATTATAAACACTTAACATGTCGGTATACTAAGCGTATTAAAAAATCTTTCAAATAAGAATGTGATTCATGATGGAAGTCAAAGATAGTAATGAGCCTATAATTATACCGTACACGCCCCAATTCCAATTAATAAGATCCATCTTTCACGCCTAAAGGAAACAGATTACTATGCTTTCCTTCTTCTTTTTTTCCTTGAAATATGCATTACTTCCCTCCATTTCAAGTAGACTTATCCCTTTTAAATTTTTATTTTTTTTTTCGATCTAATAGTACTTATTTGATTTTTAGTATTTTAGATTTATCTTTGTATGAGAATGTAACAATTTTCCACTATTAATTGACAGAGCCCTGACTTTGACGTGCTTAATTGTAATTTAATCACAGCCGTATTAATTTCTATTCATAAATTCTTGACATTTTTTATTCTAAACGTAACAGTTCTCAACAGAACAAACCACATTTAACTTTAAGATATAGTCATGTTCACTTTACTAATTCGAGTTTAGAATTTAAATTTTGTTATAATAAAAAGTTTTCAGAAATAGCCACATCTAACTTTTTTGTTATATTAAAAAATTCTCATATAAAATCACATCTCAATTTAAATTATAAACACGAATCAGTGAAATAAACGGATGAACGACATGTGTTTCCTTGTATGATGAAGAAAAGACCGTTGAACAGAAGAACATGTTGTTGTTTTCTTAACGAACTTGTATTATCTGTTACTGTAAGTAAAAGTCTTAAACCATTTTCATATTGTTTTCGGCTCGATAAGAGGAGCTTTCCTCGATATACTCAATAAGTCCGTAAATGGTGCAAGTTTTCGAACGTTAAATCTCATTAAAAATCACTTCAAAATAAAAAGTATATGAAATGGACAAAAACTATTACAAATTTTACGCTTCAAAATGGACTTGAGTATTTTTTTTCATACCTTAGAATTCTCACTTCAAGCAATGATATGTCGTTTTACAAAAACATCAAGCCTCTTGCTGGTTAGAAATACGACATAGACGTGAGCTAGGTGTCGTATATAGGGAAATTGTAACGTCATTTTTGTTAAAATAATTCTAAAAACGGTATGTCGTTTTTTCACTGCATGTACCTTTTTCTTTGATAAAAAAATAATAATAGTAACAACATGGAAACTAATTGAAACAAATGATGAACTGTAAATAATACAAATATTATGGAAAAAAAAAAAAACATTGTGCAGTAACAAATGAATAATACACGTACTTCTTACCAATCAAATTAGACAAAAGAAGAAAAAAAGTGTTTTCTATTTTGAGGGCTACGTCTTTATGATCTTGATTTTTTTTTTTTTAATGAACTTATTTTCGTTTTTCATAATTCACGAAAGAATCAATCGAGAAAAAAAAAAAAAACCTATGAATATATCAGTTCCAAGAAAAAACCTCATGATAGTAAATATGGGTATAATTTTTTAATTTATAACCAGTCCCATCGCAAATCTGTCTAATTAATTAGAAATGGAGAGTGGAGACTCCTTACATTCACGACAAAAGAGATGGATAGAGTTTGGTATAGGGTGGCGGACTTTATCTACCAAACGATTCTAATATTCTCCCGTCTGACTGTGCCATATATTATAAATGTATAACTAAACGTGTTACTGATTTTTTTTTTTAATTATAATTTAGATATTAATTTCTTTCTCTTTAATCTTTTTATTTTAAATTTATTAACATATATGCACAGATATACCTTGCCAAATGCCATAGAACCGTCTCCACATAGAATCGACTCTATATATTTTATATATTAACAATTTTTTTTTTTTAAAAGTGACAAATACCTCCTATAGTACATGTTTGAATTTTTATTCTTTACATTTAATTAATATTATTTTTAATTAAATAATTCTATTAATTAAAAGGGTATTAATATTATTTTTCATATACAAAATAAGTCTATTACAGAGAAATAATAACCATCCTCAAATTATATATAATTCAAAAAAAATATTTTCTATTTTTTAATTTATTGATGTTTAAACACGATAACAGCGTAAGTATTGAACTCGTCTAAATGAATATATATAGATAACAACTTGCATATAAATGCTAGGAAAAAGAAAAAGAAAAAAAAAAAAAACAAACAAATATGTATTAATCGCTCGCCACTACGAAGAAAAAAGTAATGTACATTACAATTTACATCTGAATAAATCAAACGTCATACCACCTGCTACAAAGTCAAAAAGTCAGACACATATGAAAACAAAAGCCCTACGTATATACCGGTATATGTTAAATGCTGATTATTGGGTCAATTCCCCACCTAACAAGAAGATACTTTCCCATAGTTCTCTTGACAATATATAGCTTCATGTATGTGTCTATATCTATATATATATATATATATATATATATATATATACAAATTGGTAGAATATGGATCTCTGTGTTATTGTGTAATTTAATGTGAAGAATAGTCAAAAGACAACTTAATCATGCATTGAACCTTCAAGATCAAGTCTGTATAACATGGATTGTTTGGTAAATAACAAGCAATTGTAGATTCCACGTTATTTATCCTCTGATAAGGACCCAAAGATCTCTTTTTTTTTTTTTTTTTTTTGAAATGACCAAAAGATCTTCACTTTGATTAATAATGTAAAATGTCCTGCTGATAAGTAAAATTAACTAATTGCCCATCTAGATCAAGGTTTCAGTTTTCCCTTAGATAATACTTCAAATTATTTTATGTTCCTCAATAATTATGGGGCTACACGTTTTATATATGACTTGTTCTTTCTTTGCCTTTTTTGCTATTTTTCTTCATGTGATCATGTCAAAAGAGTAAAACCCACGTCAGAATCAGATGAAGATGTTAAACTCTCCTAGCCAATGAGGAAATTAGAATCGCATTCTTTTTTTATAGAAACTTAACTCAGCATACGACATTCAGTTTGCGAAGGGGGGAAAAAACACCAAAAAGGCACTTGAATGAATGACTTTTGAACGTTTCTTTTGAGGTACTTGCATGTAATGGCGTAACCTAAATTTGGCAGTCATGCATATTTTAGGACTTAGCTAGGGAGCTAGGACTAGACAAAGCCCAATGCACATAAATTAAGGACTCATTTATTTCGTGGATTCGAATTTTCAATTCAAACTGAGATGTAATATTTTTTTGGAGCTTTTCACTGTAACAAAAAAATAAAAAAAAATAAAAATAGATATAACATTTTATGAGAGTTTTTTACTGTAAAAATCCTAAAATTAAAAACTTAAATCGGTGAAATAAATAATGCCTAAATATTAATATATTTTTACTTTATAGGTTAAAAATTTAATGTAATGCTTGTATGCAATCATTTTCGTTTTGTATTGCCCTCTCAAATGTAGATAAATTTCTTCATCTTTTGGAGGAGAAAAAACAGCACAGGAATAGTAAAGACCAACTAAAGAAGAAAAAGCTAAAGTTTGGAAATGTGAATTATGGGCTCGTTTAGTTCGTTAATTCGAGTTGAGATGTGACTTTATGTGAGAGCTTTCTACTATAGTAAAAGAGTTAAATGTTACTGTTTTTGAGAGCTTTTTACTGTAGTAAAACTCAAATTTTAAACTTGAATCGGCGAAATAAACAGAACCTAAAAATTGTAAGTTGAGCTTAGGTGGTAGAATTAAAGGCAATCTAGAGATTACAATTCTCTCTCTCTTTCTTTCTTCTTCTTTATTTTTTATTTTTTATTTTTTGAGAGTTTCTCCAATAAGCCTCCTTACCGATAAGACTAAATTTTTTATCGTTGGATTAATCACATCAGATTAAAAAAATATAGAGAATATATAGTTTATAATACGAATCTTATAGCTGAAAAATAAATAAATAACTACCGGTAGTTTATTTTTTTGTCATATTAGAGAAATTCCCTTATTTCTTTTCTACATTTACCTTTTCAATCTTTCTCTCCTATTGGCACCGACCAACTTGCTGGCTGGAATCACAAGGTTGAGCGAATGGATGGAAGGAGGTAGGCGAAACAACAAATGGCTACTCACTCGCTTGGTCATGACAGGACCACATGGGTAGTCACACGCGACGCACCATCAGTATTAAACACTATTATTAATAAAAGATAAGTTTTATTTTGAGTTCTATATTGCATGTTTTATTTTTGATTAGTTGATAGTGCTCAACACTACTTATATTTTAAAATATTGTTCATCACAAAAGGGGCAGGCAAGGCTGCTATGGGGAGATTTTGTTTTTGAAATTAACTGTTTCAATATTTTTTGGATATAAAATCAACAACTAAAATTAAAGTAACAATTACATAGAAATGTAGGATTTTTTGTGGACATTATGATCATTTGACCTAAAAGATAAACAAAATGATGTTAGGGGCGTGAACGTAATGATTAGATTAAAATATATCTCTATCATTCATTAGAAACAATAAGAAATGTCAATTAATTATCCCCATAATAATAAGAGTAACAAATAATCACCTGCATTTTAGTATCCAATAATTATTCTATTTAGTTGTTAAAATTCAATTCGCCAAATTCATTCTCTATACATAGATTCACTAATTAAAAACAACAATTAACTGATTACATTATTTAACATAAAAAAATATATATTTAAAAGATCTCTTCGAATCCATAATTATATCCCGTTGCTCCATCTATGCAAGACAAGAGCTAAGACTAAGAGTGTTTGATTGGAGGGTTTAATGAATTTAGTGCTTGATTGGAGGGTTTAAAGAGTTTAAATTTAAGTTTAAATTCAAATCAATTTATTTACAAAAGGTAAAAAGATATTTAAACCTCTTGATATGGCATTTAAATAATAAAAGTAAAAGTATTTCTAAACTCAAATCCCCTTGAATTATTAAGATTTAAACTCAAATTTAAAACCCACATAATTCAAAATCAACTTCATTTCGTTTACTTCATCGATTCGAATTTAGAATTTGAGTTTTACTACAGTAAAAAATTTTCAAAAACAGTCACATCTAATTTTTTTATTACAGTAAAAAACTCACATAAAATCACATCATTACAAAATTAAATTAACAAAATGAACGAGCCCTTAAACTCTTTAACCAAATGAACTCCAATGAGCGACAAAAGTGATCAAAAAAAAAAGAAAGCAAATAATATAACTGAATCAACAAACAAAATAAAAACGTGAGAGGGTGATAATAATATGTGAAGAAATAGAGGGATATTATTGGAATGAAACGAGGAAGCAAAGGGTGCGTCTTCAAGTCTTGAGCAGACTAATCACGCACACGGCACGTTGCGCGTAGATTGTCAACGGCTGTAGGTTCGCAGCCCCACGTGACTTTTCCCATGACCGGGCGACTTAAATGCTCCTCAAACAATATTTGCCCCGTTTTGCGCCAAAAAAAAGGTAATAATAAATTAATATTTGTTCCGGACGTCAAGCTTCTCTTTCAATTCCGTTCACTTTCTAACTAGAGACACCCAAACCAATGTTGCTAGTTTACTGCCTCCACCTCGACCAATGGCCTCTCATTTTTTTACGGCTTTTCAGACAAATCACAAAACTTTATTAATCGCATTGAAATATAGTAAAAGGTTATAAAATATTTTACAAAAGTAAAAATTAATAGCATTAAAATATTTTAGTACAAACATAAACAACATTTAAATAATTACTATGAAATTTTTTTTATATTCATAAGATATTTGTAAAAATTATTATATTTCAATTGCACTCTTTTAAATCTTTCATTTGCATATAGTGTAATTTTTACTTTTTTTATTGTCCTTTTATAGAAAAGATTTCAACGGCCTTAAACACTTGTTTCTTAAAAATTTATAGAAAATAACATACTTTGAAATCTTTTTGCAAGTATCTTGAAAAAAAAAAAAATCGTTAGTAAATTATTTACTTAAGATAATAATGAACAATATTTGATGTTTTATCTTTATTATGCCAATTTTTATTCCTTTTTAATTTTGTTTTTCTTTATACATCCTTTTTCTTTTTCTCGATTATTATTTTTTTTTTAAAATTTTCTCAAGTTTATGTCATTAATTTTTAGTAATTAAGTAATGTAGTAAAAATCGAACTTATATGACATGTTTACTTATAGAAGTGGGGAATAAAAATTGAGAATCAAAATTAATCTCATATTTATTTATCCATTTTTATCTTAGAATGAGAGTGAAAATGTGTGATCTCACACTAATTTAGAGTTAAGGAATGGGATTGATGCTCCTCTCACCTCCCACCGGATTAGCACTCTTAATCCTGATAGTAAATATGAATTACAATTATACCCTTAATTCTACTAACAAATTTGTGAAAAAAAAGTAAAAAGTAAAAAAAAAATTGAAAATGCCCTAATTTACTTTCACATTTTTCGTATCTCCTTGCTCACTTCCTCTGATACGTTCTTCTCCTTAAAACACAGTATTCTATCCACAACAACCAAGAGCATCCATCTTCTTTTCAAGGTGAGTCAATAACATAAATCACTATGGTTCTTTTTTATTGAATCGCAAGTTTATTTTTTTATTTTTATTTCTTTTTGTTTATTTGTGATCAAACCATGTTTTGCCCCTTGATTGCACAACATCATTTCAAGGATTTGTGGAGATCCAGACCATTCCCAAAGGGCAGATTATTTCAAAATTTATAAAGAAAAAATAATTTAGATGATTAATTAGGTGTGATTAAAAAATTTTAATTAATAATTAGTTATCATAATACTAAAATAGTTAGCATAATATATAATTTCTTTTAAAGTTCAACACACAAAAATCTACTAAAAGGGTACGTAAGTAAATTTATAACAGTTTATTCTAATTCTGAGTGTAAATAAACGCATGAATGAGATTGAGAATCCGACTATGATTCTTAGAACTTAAATAAACAACTTATTTTAACTCCGATTTTTGTCCACTCTGATTATGGATAAGTACACATGCTAACAGTGTGTAAAAATTATAATACATGGTATGTTTATAAAAAATTGAATTGGTAAAGATTAGGATATTTTCCACTTTCTCCCTTACTTCTATAATCTAATTAAAAAAATCGAGAGGAACAAATAAATTTTATCAAAGGATAATGACAGGTTGCGGATTTGGAAATAAATTATGGGATTGGGAGGTCCAAGGGAAAAATAAAGAAAGATTTTAAAAATAAAATATTGATGTACAAGTTGTTCTTGGTTGTTGAATAGGAAATAGTAGAATACTTGCAGATTTGTTACTTATTATATTGGGTCAGAAAATGGACATGTTACCGGAAATTGACACCTTTTTTAAAGTGTGCATATTTATTTTTATTTCTTTTGTCCAACTTTCAAATGTACATGTAATGAGTAATAACATGTCGACTCCATATATATATATATATATATATATATATATATTTAACAGGTGGATTTCATTAGAAGCCAAAAAGGCAAGTAAGAGCAAAGAGAAAACAACCAAGAACTGAGAGGCTTAAACAAATTAAGACCTGACGCACTCAGAAACATCCGAAAGAACGTTCAAAGGCAACATAGAAGTATTAACAACGCCAAAAACAGGGGAGACTAGGCACCATTTAGCAAGATTATGCGCAGCAAAATTACAGGATCATGAAATCTTTTGGAATAAGGTTTCTACGGCGGATATCCTCCACGATCAACCTACTACGCCAAGTAAGAGCAGGGAGCGAATGAGCTTTAGCTACAGCCTGGCAATTTGTCTCAATAACAAGAGACGAAATCTGTCTGCTTCTAGCTTGGAGTAGCGCCTCAGGCAAAGCCAAAAATTCCAGAAACTCAAGATCACTCAGGCAAAGCCGTGTCAACCAACACCAGAGAGTCTTCGAATTGGAGTTACAGGCAACTGCATAGGCAACTGCAAAATCCACTCCAAGGGCAACGTCGATGTTATATTTAGGCATCAAAATGTTGTTTTTGGCATATTATTGCAAGCTGCGTTCCATTCAGCATAAACGAATTTGACTATATTGCAAATTTAATTCAAGAGCCGACGCACCCCCGCACGGCAAAAACCAACTACTTTCTTAAATTGGCGTAACGTTAAAGAAGGATTTCCACGTTCAGGTGTTATAATTAAGCAATTGACATGAGATTTTAACATTGTTTCGAATAGCATTTTGAGACATGAATATCGCCTTAGAGATTGGCACATTACAAATTGTTTGGGAGTTTACATATCATATGTTCTGCTGCGTGACAACAATCTTTCTTTTTTCTTTTTTTTTTTTTTTTTGGGGGGTTATATGTACAGGAAAATAAGACAAGATAAATTGTGCAACCAAACATCTATACTCATGATTTATAAGTAATTACGTTATTGCTTAAGGGTATAAAACTTCGGAGAATTTTACAGTAGGATATCAAAAAGTGGACTACCAGTGTCTTTGTATTTTAATCGTTAGATGTGTATAATAAACAGCTATTTTACATATTTTTTTTAATTATTATTTTGTGATTTTAATTAAATTTAACAATTAAAAATATGCACTATCGATATAAAATCTTAGTGCAAAAAGATCCTAAAGCCTTTTGAGATAAAGTTTAAGGAGTTTCTTTGATAAGATTAGAGAAAATAAACTACTAATAGTTGTTTATTTTTTAACTGTTAAATTTATATTAAAAATTGTATATTTTATATATTTTTTTAATCTAATGTGATTTTGACTAAATCTTACAGTCATAAATTAATACTACCAGTAAAAATTCCTACTAGATAAATTCTGAACTCGGACAATAATATCAAGATACATACTAGATTGGTAAAAATTTGGAAAACATTTTTTTTCCTACCTTGATAAAAACAGTCTTTCTTTCCTTAGCAAAAATCTTTCTAGGTAGGGTCTCATATACATATTAAAATCAAAGACATATAATTAAAATCACATTAAAATAAAATAAAAATATATAAATTAAAAAGTATTTAATAAAGATCATGCGGTTAAAAAACAAAGACATATATGTAATGCACTTATTCTCCTCTTGAATTCTTCAATAATATTTAGCATTTAAGAGGAGAATTTCTCTTATAAGATAAAAATAAAAGTAATGATAAATTTTTTTTTTTAATTTTAACGTGTCATATTAAAACAAAAATAGTTAATTTTATATATTTTTTAACTGTAATAAAAAAATTAAATATGATTTTTTATAAAATTTTTTAACTATAATAAAATTTAAATTAAAAATTTAAATTAATAAAATAAACGAAACTTAAATAATACACTTATTTTTTTCTTGAATTTTTCAATAATATTTAACATTTAAGAGAAGAGTTTCTCTTATAATATAAAAATAAAAATAATGAAATTTTTATTTTTTGTGTCATATTAAAATAAAAATAGTTAATTTTATGTATTTTTTTAATTTAATATTAACTAAATTTATCAATAAAAACAAATTCCACGAACACAATGCCATGGGCGTAACAATGAGAAGTTATATTTAAGAGAGCATAAACAAGAGGAAAAAAAAAAAAAAAAAAAAAAAGGTCGTACGCTTTCCAGCTGCCATCGCCCCATCACCCGCACCAGTGACACCACTACATTTCCAATTTCCTCCCCTCTAAATATATTTAATATTTGAAAACCATCCTATTTCGCATCAAACGCTTCTTCTTTGTCCCCTTCTTCTCTTCCTCCTTTTCAAATTTTCACTTCCAAACACAACACTCACTCTCTCTCTGAATCTGACCCCTTCCTCTTCTTCCTCCCTTATCCTCCACCCACTCTCTGCTTATCCTGCGCCATTTCAAACACCAACCCAGAAAAGAAATAATGGGAAAGGGCGGGTCTCTGAGCGAGAGCGTGGTGAAGAAGATCCTCCTCTCGTACGCCTACGTCGGCGTATGGATCTTCCTCAGCTTCACCGTCATCGTTTACAACAAGTACATCCTCGACAAGAAGATGTACAACTGGCCCTTCCCCATCTCCCTCACCATGATCCACATGTCTTTCTGCTCCTCCATCGCCTTCCTCCTCGTACGCGTCTTCAAGCTCGTCGAGCCCGTCTCCATGTCCCGCGATCTCTACCTCTCCTCCGTCGTCCCCATCGGCGCTCTCTACTCCCTCTCTCTCTGGCTCTCCAATTCCGCCTACATCTACCTCTCCGTCTCCTTCATCCAGATGCTCAAAGCCCTCATGCCGGTCGCCGTCTACTCGATCGGTGTTTTGTTCAAGAAGGAGGGCTTCAAGACCGACACCATGGCCAACATGCTCTCGATCTCCTTCGGCGTCGCCATCGCCGCCTACGGCGAGGCCAGATTCGACACCTGGGGAGTCATTCTCCAGCTCGGCGCCGTCGCGTTCGAGGCCACCAGGCTCGTCATGATCCAAATCCTTTTGACGGCGAAGGGAATCTCGCTCAATCCAATCACCTCGCTCTACTACGTCGCGCCTTGCTGCTTCGTCTTCCTCCTCGTGCCGTGGATCTTCGTCGAGTACCCGGTCCTCAGGGAGAGCTCGAGCTTCCACTTCGATTTCGTCGTCTTCGGGACCAACTCGCTCTGCGCCTTCGCCCTCAACCTCGCCGTGTTCTTGCTCGTCGGGAAGACCTCCGCGCTGACGATGAACGTCGCCGGCGTCGTCAAGGACTGGCTCCTCATCGCCTTCTCCTGGTCGGTGATCAAGGACACCGTCACGCCGATCAATCTGTTTGGGTACGGCCTTGCCTTCCTCGGCGTCGCGTACTACAACCACTCCAAATTGCAGGCGCTCAAGGCCAAGGAGGCGCAGAAGAAGGCTTCTCAGGCCGACGAGGAGGCCGGGAGGTTGTTGGAGGAGAGAGAAGGAGATGGAAAGAGGAACGAGTCTCAAGACTGATTTCCACAGAGTATTTAATTTTTCTTCAATTCTCTATCACAAATTTGAGCCAGATTAAACAATAATAAGAGCAAATTGAACGAGGATTATATGGAGGTGACGAAATTCTTTCCAGATTTCCAGATTTGGATGGGAAAACAAATTGGGTTGGGTATGTTGTTCTAGATCTCGGCTTCTTATGTTAGTAATGACATCATTTTTCCTTTTTTTTTTTTTTTTTATTCTTTTCTCAGCACTCCAATATTAGTGATGTTTGGGATTTGGGATTTGCATTTGTTGCTTATGCTGCCAAGCACGTAATGCTAGTTGAGTCAGAATCTCAAAATGCCCTAATTTTTTCTTACTACATCAGTGTATTTCCTCTGCTTATTTATGTTCATGTAGAAACTCCGTCCTAGAAGTTTTAATGCTATTTATTGATATTCATCCTCTTTTCTTTTTTTCTTTTTCATTTAATCTATTTCTTTCAGTGTTATTGTAATGATTGTGCTCTCAATTGGGTATATGAGTATTGGCTCCATAAATTAGATCCCATTTTGTGATACATTGTGGTCGAAATTTTATTTTCTGAATTAGAGTGTTTCTTGATTGATTATATCTCTTTCTTAACTTGCTGATTCCTCTAGATTTCTTCCTTCTTACATTTGATGGGTTGAAACTTTCTTATTGCACCTGTGTATAGCTTCCATGTTACGATGGTAAAACTCGGCAGTTTCAAGGTACATTGTCTTTGATTTTTGTTCTGCCATTTATTCAAAGAAATGCTCGTATAGTTTGTCTGTCTTGACTTTGCAGATCCCAGAGCAAACAATTCAAAGAGTTCTCTTGTTGCCAGAGTTTCCTAAATCTGATTGGATCCTCCCACAGTACGAAACTAGCCAAATAAACATCAAAAGAACCTTTTGAGTTTTTAACCTTTGTAGCGTATAGTCAAGTGCCTCTTCCTTTTCCTGAAAAGAGGTTCTTGTTTTATAGGGAGACCCGGTTTATGAACCAGGATTTTAGAGAGTTAGAATTTGTTTTTAACCCAGGATTAACAATCGTCTTAATACTCTACTATTTCTAGTTCTGGGTTTTAAATGAAAATTTTTGTTTGTGAAAGGATAACAAGCTTTGCGCACTTCACAGGTGCAACGTCCCTGTTTGCACACTAAAGGAAAATTTCTCGTGGTTGGTGGATGTCCCATTTTATGGATCACTTTCTTGTTTCCGGGATCCCACATCATTGATGAAGCCACGTATTTCTGAAGAACGAAACTAGTGACTTTTTAGTCCAATCACATTAATTGAAAATGCAAAAACCCAAAACAAGTTGGGATTTGAGGGGAAGTTTGCATTTTTTAAACTTGGCTTGGTGGAGTTCTAGAGAAGCCACTGTTTAGGACTAGAAGGAAAAAGAGTTTATGATGCAGCAATTAATTAATTCAAACGCTTCTCAGGCTATAAGCAAAATAGGGAGTAGAAAGAGAAGAAGCTAGAAAATTTTGAGCCGCAGTCTAGGGATGTCAATAGGGTGGGGCGGCGGTGACCTGCCCTATTAGGTGCCGCCCCATTGCCTGTACACGTTCTCAACTCATATATTTCCTACGTCTACATGGTGAAGTCAATGAAATCAAGTAGCTACTCTTCATGAAATAAATCGCAGCCAATTTTAGCCACTTATCATTATTTCAGTCTACATTTTTTATTTCCATGTCATATAACGCAATGTGGGGGACTACTCGCGACCAAAAGCAGGCTTATTTTCCACCCTTTTGATTTGCCATAATTTGAATGCCTGTACGTGTAAATGATGTTAATTGTCGTTTTCTATCTCTGGCGATAATTAGAAAAATCTACCTATGGAGTGCCGACGGAGCGTTTGTCTGTTTATGTTGAAAAGTTTCTGTAAATTGGTGGTAATTCATAATTGGTACATCCTTTTCAAATGAACAAGCTATTATGTGTTCTCTCTCTTGAAAAAAAACAAAGATGATGATGAAGAAGAAGAAAATCCATGAAATATCGTGGGTGATTTACAGAAACCACAAGTCTTGTGTGACAGAAAAGTGGAATTCACAGTTTATCCAATGGAAAAAAGTTGGTTAGGGGTCAATTTGTTGGCGTAACTGTAAAATACGTGTTTTTCTTTTGTTTCGTTCAGTGAAGAACATACATGCATGTGTGTATACGTAGTAGTGTAGAAACTATAGACTGTATAAATTGTTGCAAAGGATTTGGAAAGTGGGACATTTCTTTCTCTGCATGATTTATGAAAAGGACCTTTCTGTTTATTTATTTCTGGCTTCTTGCTATTCGATGTTTCAACTTCAAATTGTTTTTCGGACAATTATGACTCATGAGATTAGATTTATCACGCTCAACTATAATGAGCACAAAGCTAATGGTTACGCGTGCGCATTATAACTCATTGCCCACTGGTGTGTCTATCAATCTGGTGTAGCATGTTTGCTTCACGGTTTGTGTATTATGAAGTTGAGCAAACCTACCAACTGAAAGCATTGCTTTCCTAACCCCCACCAAAAAAGAAAAAAGAAAGAAGACACAATACAAACATAGGACCCAAAATAATATATGTGCTAATTAGCTATTATTAGACAATGCATAAAAATAGGATCAAGCCATGTCAGTAAAATAGTAATAAAACTCTCTGGTTAGAGTCAATTTAAGCATAATTGTACTACGTGTGTTTGTAATTCGTTTTAAAATAATTTTATTTTTTTATATAAAAATAGAAATGAAAATGTTTTTTTAATCTCAGACATAAATTATTTTTAAAAATGAGTTTGATAATTTTATCAAGTGATTATTTTCAGTATAAAAAAAATATTAATATCTCTTTCTGCTTAAAAGAGGAGAAAATAAAAATAAAAAATAAAAAACAACTAAAAGTCATTTTTTATTTATCTCTTATTTTATATTAAACTTAAAAAATTATTTTCATTTTTATTTTTTATCTTTAATTATACTAGATACTGTTTTAGAGTCGTTTTCATTTATTTATCAAAAAACATGAAAAACAAACTCAAGAACGGTTTGAAACACGGTATTCACAAATTGGCAGAACTGAAACGAAGAAACAAATTTATCTCTCATGTGTTATTGGAGTTGTGCAACTATAAAAGTTTAGCTAGCTTGGGCCCGGCCCAAAACAAGGATGGCCTCTTCTGAAAACCATGTCCATGTCTTTAATGGATTGGGAGGATACATGACATTGGAAATTGCGAAAGAGACACCGGCACTGTATGAAACTTAATAATGGCTAGCAACATCCGCGTGCGAATTATAGAGATGGCAGTATTCCGCCCTGTGAGGCCCCGTCCTGACAAAGCAAGAGGGAGGACAATAATCCGGGACGAGGATAAAATCTTGTCCCTGAGAGAGGAAGCACTTTCCATCCTCTTCTGTCCCATATACATATGTTATATGTAATATTAAAAACACACTCGCATATATAAGAATTTGGTTTTGTTTTGACTCTACAAGTAATGCATATATTTAGAATTTAGTTTGCGTTGAGGAAATTACACTTTGGTCTAAACTTGTGAATTTCTACTATATTTTTGCTTTTAAGTGATTTTAATTTTGAAATGTTTAATTATATTTGATGGAGAATGAGGAAGGGCGATGGGGAATCTTTGACTCCGTCCTCGCTTCTCCTTAAGTGGGTACTGGAGTGGAGATGAGAATGGTAAATCATTTCCTACCCGGCTCTGCTTCGTTGCCATCCCTAACAAATTATATCTAAGGTCTTCTAGTGAATATGTTTAAAACATGGTGGTTTAAACTTATATTAAAATTTAAAACTGTATTCGTGATTCAAATATGGTTGTTATGTGTGAAAAGGTGTCAAATGACTGTAGGTCTTGAGTTAAAAATATTGTGCATTTTAGTTTAAAATGCTGAAGAGGGGGAGGCTGAAGAGGGGGAGGGCGGTGGTCTCGAGTTAAAAACACTCTGCATTTTGGTTTAGCGTGTAAATCCGATTTGGAACTTGTCAAATAAATGGTTCAATAAAAAAGTTGCCAAACAACATTTCAAACCGACTTTTTGATTCGTAATGCTTGAACCTAGTAACCAAAAAGCACCTAGTATTTATCATGGAAAATTGTTAAGCTGCCCTGTTTGAAGTTTCTGGCTGGACTGTTCATCTGATTTATTGGAAATTTGTCATCCATGGAAAAATGGCAAATAGTTTGTCACCAAAAATCTTTACATGAGCAGAGGCCGTCCATGAAATGGTGAAACCTGTTTCTGTCCCTCACCACAATTTCTCTATTATAAATCTTTGAAATGAACTTAGTAGCAGAATGGCAATCGCTACAAACTCTCAGGTTCTTCACTATTCGAATGCGAGTTCCCGGTGGTGTGTTCAGGAGAGCAAAAGCAATCGCCAGCTTTTCGCTATGCCGGTTCAAAGCATCTTCCTTGTCTTCTTCATCAATATCTAGCAACACCTCTGAAGTGCTAGGAACATAACCAGCTCTCTTCATCTCCCTCCCCATCTCGTCCACCATGTCATAAATTTCTTTGTATTGTTTATGTGATTTATCGCCAGCCACAAATTCATAAATCTCATTGTCTAGCTCAATCATGGTGCTCCCGGGGGTCTTTTTCATCCCTTTCTTGCCCATCATTTCTCTGATCTTGGTTTTGTTCTCCCAGCAAGACATTTTCGCATAAATATTGGAAAGTAGTACATAGTTCGACTCAAGTGTAGGCTCATTCGAAATTAGGCTTTTGCTGATGGTCTCTCCCAGCCTGAGTTTACCATGAGCACGACAAGCGCCGATCAATGTCCGCAGGATTACTGGGTTTGGCTCGACAGGCATTTTTTGAACAAATGCCATTGCTTCATTGACAAGCCCTGCCCTGCATAACATATCCGCCATACAACCATAGTGTTCTATCTTTGGAACAATTTGATACTCTTTTGTCATTAAACTGAAATACCCTTTTCCTTTATCAACTAATCCTGAATGACTGCATGCAGAAAGCAGCCCAATGAAGGCCACATTATCAGGAACTGTTCCATTTCTTATCATTTCCTCGAACAAAGAAACTGCCTCGGAACCCCGGCCGTGCATTCCCAGGCCAACAATAACAGAAGTCCAGGAAACAATCGTTTTTCCACTCACGTTTCTGAACAATTTCAAGGCCTTATCAACATCACCGCACTTAGCAAACATGTCAATGAGAGCATTACAAAGCTCCACATTCTTCTGAATCCCTTCTCTCTCAATGTAAGACTCCACCCACTTCCCAAGCTCAAGTGCGCCCAAATCCGTACACGCCGAGAGAACAGACACCATTGTGATCTCATCCGGACGAACCCCGGCAATCTGCATCCTCCTAAACAAGTCAACCGCGTCAGTGGACAATCCCAGCCGCACATACCCGCCAATCATCGCACTCCAAGAAACCGAGTCCCGCTTCGGCATTTCATCAAACATTTTCCGTGCATACTCAACCCCACTTCCACAACAACAGTACATATGAATCATGGTATTCTGAACGTGAACATCGTCGTCAAAACCAAACTTCACCGCCGAACCATGCACCGTCTGGCCTAAACTCAAGCTCCCAAGGCCCGCACAGGCTTTGAGAGCAAAAGGGTACGTGAATTTATTGGGCAAAACCCCGCAACGAAGCATGGCGTTGTACAAAACCAAAGCTTTGTCCTTTAAGTCCCCGGTTTGGGCGTAGGCTCTGATGACGGTGTTGAAGAGGAAGGCATCGTAGAGACGGGAATCGGCGTCGGGAGAGAACACAAACGAGGAAGCATAGTCGACGGCGTTAAACTCGGAAGACATGGCAGCGAACTTAGTGAGAACCAGCGAGTTGTTCCGCAGACCTAGTTTGAGAATGTGCGCTTGGAGTTGAACGAATTTGCAAAGAGCGTCGCAGGCTTCGAGAAGCGATAAGCAGCTCTGCTCCGCCGCTCTTCTGTTGGCGGCGACGGCGACTGCACGGACGACATTTTTCTTGAGGCTTTGGAGTTGCATTTACAGAAGAGATTCTCAGAGAAAGAAGAACAAGAAGGAAGAAAAAAGCGCTGAGAAAAAGGTTTAAACCATTGAGCGGGTTAGCGAGTCCTATTAGTTCTTGTCGCGCGCTTTTGCCACGTGGCCGGTCAGTTTGATGCCACGTCACCATCTTCAACCTCGGGTCTGAATTCCGAAGCTATTTCAGAGAAATCGACGATGGCGAAGCGGAATTCGATTTTCCTCAGCTCCTAAGACACCTCTGTGATCAAGGCTGGGAAGATGATGATGATGAGAAAAGCTTCACCAATTTCAAGAATTCTATGTCTAGGGCTCGTTCATGGCCCAGCCTCCTCCAATTGCTCCCGCTTCAATTCGCTTCGCTCTTACTCTGAATCACTTAATCTTTCTCACTCTAAGCCTCCGGGTTCTCTCTCTCTCTCTCTCTATAGATATATATCTATATATATGTATATGTATATATACACGCATACATACACGAAATGAATCCAAAATTTTCTTCTTTTTGTTTAGGGCCGCTGGCGCTGTACAGGAATCTGGTTGAAAAAGGGAAGCTTCAAGATGATCCGAATCAGGAGAGGGTTGCTCTGGAGCTGGAGAACTTGCTCGGGAGATTAGAGCAGTACGAGAGAGAAATGGAGGATTATCATGTACAATTTAGATAATTCACATCATATAAAAGTATCCGTTAAGCCTACATTTCGGTCCTTTCTTATGGTTTTTGTATCGCTATGTCTTACATTTCCAGGAAAGACTAGCGAAGTGGGAGGAGAAGAGGGAGAATGAGCGGCGCAGGCTTTTAATGGCGGAAGCTGAGCACAAACAGCAGGAGGGCATAAGCAGTCATCGCTTCACAGGCGCTGGAAGATGGTTGTTCAGGTAAAACCCACATCAAAAGTTCAATCTTTTACCATTTATGTGAAATTCGAGAATTTCTATTTTCTAGTCATTGAGCACCACAATGCTTTGGCAGGATGCTAAGTTTATATTGATACAAAATTGGCTCGGCACAGACTAACACTTTCCAAAATTTGTTTATTTTGTGGTTCACGAGTGAATCTGATTGTAGTTTTCACCTGAGAGTGTCTTCCAAGGATGTTTTGCATTTAAGTTTAGTTTTATTACATATTCCACTAGCTCTTCTGCATATATTGTGGTTTGGTTTTTTGGTATAAAAAAGGGCTTTGTTTGACTCAGGAGAAAACCTGAAAATGTAGAACCAGGAGTGGGGAAATGGGTTTCATACCTTAATCGCGAGAAGAAGTTGGATTCGTTGGTTGGTTCTCGTCCAACTGCTCCTCCAGCTCCAAAAGGACTATATATATGGGGCAATGTCGGAAGTGGTATTTCCTTATATTGAATATTTTTTAACCCGTCAAGCAAATTACTGGCCGGAATTTCATATTTCGTTTGATAATTCTGTTGTGGAGTATGAAAAAAATACCCTACTAATAGTAAAAGCTTTTAACAGTCAGATCACATCAGACTAAGAAATGTATAATTTAATGGAACTTGATGATTAACGGTTGATAATTGTGTTCTACTAGTAGGGCATACTCTACCAAAGAATTCTCCTTCGTTAAATTCTTATGGAAGTTGACTCTGCAGTAGGTTTAGTGAATTATCTCTCATTATAGTAGCTTTATCTGCACTTATATATGTTGTCGTTTTAATGTGACTAAGCATAACTGAAGAAACTTTTGGCACCTTAGGAAAGACCATGCTTATGGATATGTTTTATGGTGTCACTCAAGGAATTGTTAAGCATCGAAGGAGGTATCACTTTCATGAGGTGAGCTTTTTCATTTTCAAAATTTGGATAACTTTACTTATTGGTGATCCTTCATGTATGTTAATTCAAAGCTCTTATTGCAAAAATATGTGCTGTTTAACCTTTAACGTAAACAAATACACACAAACACGCGCGCGCGCGCACAGACACACATAAAGAATAGTTTTTAATATATTTACTTGCAGGCCATGCTTAAAATTAATGAGCAGATGCATAAGATATGGAAAAATCAAGTGGAGGGAAAATCATTACAATCAAGTATTTCTAATTGGATAATAAATCTTCCGTTTGATACAAAAGTAAAGGAGTGGTTGGCTGCAGAAGAACAATACAAGCAGGAGGCTCAGATGCAAAACATTCTTCTAGCTGTAGCAGATAAGCTCCTGATCAACCAGCAGGCTGATGCTGATCGAAAAGGAGCAAGTATTCTCTGCTTTGATGAGATCCAGGTGAGATGTTTGTTGAAAATATAAGCTAGAAAGATACAGCTTCAGGAGGCCAAATTGCATCCCGAGTTTTTGCATTCATACCATAGTTATCCTCTGATCGAGTCTGTCTCTGCAGTTGTTTTTCCTCGTTTGCAAGTACATACTACTAAGACCTAGGTTATATTTGCAACACGTTTTATGACGTAGATTTACATGCTTTCTGTTACAGACTGTTGATGTATTTGCTATTGTGGCCTTGTCTGGGATTCTAAGCAGATTGTTAAGTACAGGAACTGTGCTTGTGGCCACAAGTAATCGAGCACCTAATGACTTAAATCAGGTGATTTATTTATTAGAAGCTAAGAAATCTGGAATATTCTATGTCTCCTTATTTCTCACATGCATTGCATAAGAAATTCTTTTTCCGTTTGGATTTTACTAGGTAACCTCTTACTAATGCTGCATTAGTTGTGATGGATGAAAGCAATCTAAGCTAATAATTGTCTATTAGCAGTTTCTGAACTCATATGCAAAACTTCGCTGTTTTTTGTGTTTTTAATAACTGTATTTCTCTAAAAGGTTGCTAAATTTTGTAAAAATAATATAAAATAACATAAAATAATAAAAGAAGTAAATGAAAAATTGAAAAGTTGTAGAGTTTTAATATTGCTCGAGTGACACGCTTGCGCAGGATGGTATGCAGCGGGAGATCTTCGAGAAATTTCTAGCCAAATTGGATGAGCACTGTAAGATTGTTTACATTGGAAGTGAGATTGATTACCGCCGTCTAATAGCTCAAAGATCCATAGACCAGGTGAGGGTTAGGCAATTCCAGTTTTTGCATCAAGGCATTGTGAATGTTCAATTGTAAATTCTTGCATGAGTGTCCTGTTAAGAGAGTTTCGCTTTCATTTTATTTCTAATCTAGGGCAAACAATATTCAGGCAATTTGCAACTTTGAGCTATTTACGAAATTACGGATTGCCTTTTCATAGTTTCATGATCGATATCTAGATCACTTCCGCATTTCATGTCTACTGTTCATAATATATATATTCAGATATTTAACATCTTTGTATAATTGGGGCATCGTCTTTATATGTATAGACGTGCGTGTGTATCAATTTATATTTTCCTTATAAGCATGTATCAGTTAATTTAGCCTTCAATTGCTCCGAAGTTGGCTGGTTCTTGTGTTTGCGTAATGAAGCATGATATTCTAGTTGTAGCTGAAAATATTAATGAGGCTTGACATTGTAATTTGTAGCTGAAAATCTTCTTTCTTCAGGTTCACTACTTCTGGCCTTTGGATAGCGTTGTTTTGGAGGACTATGAGAAGATGTGGCACGAGGTCACAGGTGAAGAGGGAGGACAGATCACCTCTCTTAGTATTCCAGTAATGTTTGGGAGGTACTTTAGATTAACTAATGTTATCAATATGATTATTTGTAATGCAATTCATAGACACCAGTTTCTTAAATCACAGAATTTTGGAGGTTCCAGAAAGCTGTCATGGGGTTGCAAGGTTCACATTCGAGTATTTATGTGGTCAGCCGGTACTATTCGTTCGCAAATACGAGAAAACATTGATTTTGCATAATTTCCTCGTCTCTAGTGGCACTAACCATGGTCATCGGATGGAAGCTGACTTTTTTGTTTATTTGCTTCGTTGTTCTTAATTGACCACAGGTAGGTGCAGCAGATTATATTGCAGTGGCAGAAAACTATCACACGGTCTTCATATCTGATATTCCTGTGATGAGTATGCGTATTCGTGATAAGGTACTATTGCTGCCTTTTGACTGATAAAATCAAGGCCAGATGATGTGTGCGGAATCAATTGTTATAAATGCAGTATTCACACTCTATACTAAATAGTTGAGCTTTTCTGAGCCTTAAAATGATTAAAAGCACAAGCGATAAGCACAGAGACTATTGCATATTTCAGCATTTTGTATCAACAACTGTTCAGAATAAGGAAAGAGAGGAAGAGGGTGAACTAGAGGACTAATTGTCATTGTTGAGATGGTGGAATGATCATACCGCACAGATCTCAGCTGCATCTTACATGCATTTCTGCATCTTACGTATAAGAAAGTCAACTCTTTATGATACTTCAGATATTGCATCTATTTATGGAAAAAAGTTGTTTCTACTCTTCAGGCTCGGAGGTTTATCACCCTAATTGACGAGCTGTACAATCATCACTGTCGCCTGGTCTGTTCTGCAGCATCTCCAATTGATGACTTATTTCAAGGAACTGAGGAGGGAACACTTTTTGATTTGGAGAGGTAAGCGTAAGAGATCCAAATGTTGGCATTAGGACCTAGAATAAATCCCTTCACACTTTACAAAGATTCAAGATATCTTCAAGTAGTGAAATAAATTATCATGCTTCCATAAACTTCATTGTTGAATTCTGGCCAAATTTAGCAATGACAAGGGGGCCAAAAAAAAAAAAAAAGTTACCAAAAGGCAATTTTACTATGAAGTAAGAACACGCAGTTGTGAAATTGTCAAGATCAATATAGTATTATCACATTCCGTGTAGGATTCTGGTGTTCTATGTGGTGGTGGTGAAGATTTTGGTGCACTAGCAAGAGTTTTGTTTGATGACTTCTGGCCTGTATAGTTAAATAAGCATTTCATTTGCGTCCTCTGTTTTTACTCTTTCTTTTCTTTTGTATATCTAAATTGAGTATTTTTCTTTTGGACGAAACCTAGCTTCTCTTTTGTAGTTGGCAAACCTTCGTTCAAGTATCTGAATAGACATACATTAACTTGTTTGTTTACAGTTTCCAATTCGAAACAGAGACGGAAGGTGGAATGCTCCGTCGGAATGTTTTGGCAGGAGGGACTGTGGGTTCAGGAGGTTCCTCTACTAGTATTATATCCATGATTTCTGGTGAAGAAGAGACGTTTGCTTTCCGCCGAGCAGTAAGTAGCAACTAGCATTAAAAACGAAACTGTGTCTATTTCTTTCTCTATACTTAAAAAAGGTATGGTTATATTAGCAATTTGCAAACACTTGCATCATAAGTAATTGTCCACCATGATCTCTTACGAAAGTATAAAAGGAAAATAACATTGAAGAAATTGTTGCAAGTACTTTTTTTTTTTTAACAAAAGGAACTGTCTATTCAGGTATCCCGGTTGATCGAAATGCAGACGCCACTATATCTGGACGGTGTTCGTAACCTTCATCCTTGTTTCCGGAAGGAATTATGCCAAGAAACTGAAACTACTTGCGCAACCAACTTACAATAAAGCTTCCAATAATAATTGTGGATATAATGGAATTCTATTCTTTTATTCTTTTGACGGAATAAGGTGAAATGTTGGGTAATCTGTGGATTTAGTTGGCGTTCCATCTTTCTTTCGACTTGACCACCCAATAAGACTCTCTCTGTAATACACTTTTTGTTTTTTTTAAATACTTTTTAATACATAGATTCAGAGTATAGTATAAAACCCGAATACACTATCTAAATTAGAACATTCTTTATACCTACTTTATGTGAGAAAAATGTTTGTTGTAAAAAACAAGTACTGACGATTTTCCTTTGATTGTAAAATACGCTCCTTGGAAAGGAACAAAAAATATTGCTGCGAGAAAATGACGTAGTTGTTGCACTTGTACCCTGTTATCCTCTGCTAGAATTTTGTAGAAGAAATTGAAACATGAAAATAGCATAAATCAATTGCATTAATGCTGGGATGATCATCATATATTATGTTGTCGATGGAGAAAACAATACACTAAGGCATCACTGGCAGGGGAAAGCTATATATTGCAAGAAAGAGCTTGCCCTAATTTATTTATGTTTTATTTACTGTCAGGTCTGTCCTTTTTAACTAACAGTTGTAATTGATGTGTTAACTGTTAGATTAAATTCTCAAATTTTGTGTCGCGTGTTATAAATTTTTAATATAGACACAAATCACACCATTAAAAACTTAATTCAACAGTTAAGCAACAGTTGTTATCAGTAATTAAAAGGACAATCCTTTTTATAGAAGTTCTCATAATTTTATACTCCTACGATAAATCCCCATGCAAAAGTTGGATGCAGCTCGATCGAATGGACTCCATCATATTCTACAAAAACAGAAAAAAAAAAAAAAGCTTTCTTGGTCATGCTTTTATCATCACTAGTTGAGCCACGTGTTATGCACATTTAGAATAACTTTATACGTTTAATCTCATGTCAAAACACGTAGCTTCGTTAGAATTTAAGTCTGTTAATTAGAGCAAGAGAAAAAAAAATTTAAAATTCATATTGAAAAAGAATTAAAATTATATATGAGCTTTTGACCAAGAAAAAAACTTGAGTATGGGGACATTTGAAAGGTTTTCATTAAAATAAGGTGAGGAAAAGAAAGTATTTCAAAGAAGGATGTGGTAAAAAAAAATGTAACGGTCAAAGAGTGTTAGGGAAAAAATTCAATAAGCAAACGAAAAGAAGAAAAAATAAAAAAAAAATAAAAAAGATGAGAAGAGGAAAAGTTAAAAAAAAAAAAGAGAATTAAAGTTATATAGGAGCTTTTAATAAATAAATAAAAAAAAAGAGTATAGACGTATTCAAAAGGATTATTTTAATTAAAAGAAAGTATTTTAAAGATGGATGTTATGCAAAAAATAAAAGAATTCTAAAAAAATATTAAGAGAAAAAATAAAAAAGACAATAAGCAAACAAAAAAAGAGAAAAAATTAAAAATTAAAAAAAGGAGGAAAAGTTTAAAAAAGAAAAGAAAAAAAAAAGAAAGAGGATGCCAACACGTGGCTTAGTCCTAAGTCGACTTTGTTGCTTTTATAGATGTTAGACGTTAGATTAGATATATAAATAATTGTGAAAAGAATAAACTGTAAAGCAACCCTTAAATAAATAAATAAACATAAAAATAAAATAAGATAAAAAAAGAGATAACACACATAAAAACAATTAAACTGTAGAAAAATTCATAAAATAAAATAAAACATTTAAATAATAAAAAATAATAAAGTAGAAAAAGTAGAAAAGAATTAAAAAAAAAAAAAAGAGGGTGGAGGGAGCACTGTAGAAAAAAAATGTGTATTGTAAAGATAACATTTGATATAGCAGGAACTACATTGGAAACAATTAAGTATAAACATATTTGAAGAAAATTATTTTAATCATTGATAAAAAAAAAATTTAAATAGAAAACATATAAGAGAAATTATGTTCATTGGAGCAAATGAGCAAAAAAATTAAAAAAATTAAAAAAATTTAATATATAAAATTTAAAAGAAAAAAGAACAATAAATATAAAAATGTAAAGAAGGAAAAAAAAAAAAAAAAAAAAAAAAAAAAAAGAGTTGGAGAAACCACACGTGACAGTCTAAAAAAAGTATTATTTAAAAGTTTTTTTTTACTCTTTTATTTTTAGATTCATACGTATGTCTTAATAACAATACCAATTCACATTTCCGAAAAGAAAGAAAGAAAGAAAAGAGAGAGAGACAGAGAAAGAAAGCTCATTATATATAATTAACGTACTGCGCAAATTCAACGTTGATTCTGGCATTTGGAGACCTAGAAATGGCATTGAAGGCTTTGTTGGAGAGGACGAGTGTGGTAGGGCATGGATAGGTTTTGCAGAAATCAACAACTTGAACGACAATGGTGCCACCCTTGCAAGATCGTCGAGGGCCACTTATGCACCGCATCTGGTATTTCCGACCACACGCCGCTCCGTTGTCCCACAGCCCTTCGCTCACCGCCACAAAATATCCGTCCTCCGGAAATTGCTCTGTGTCCATTCCTTTGCATTTTGTCGCTATTTCATAAATTTAACACAACGCACAAAACAAAGAGTCATGCGATAGAATAAGTAAATAAAAATTAAATTGTTTGTAGTTTCTTATTTTCAAGGTGGACAAGGATTTCCGGTGATTAATTGATTTTGATTCATTACATTATATATATATCATGCATGCTATCGCCTAAAACATGAATTACGAAAATCTCTATGTAATATGTTGCTAATTATAATTTATAATGTTGATTAATATGATAGTACTATAACTGATTAAAAAAGTATGATGTAATTATAGGATAGGAAACTACATACGCAAGTATGGAGGACTGTAAGATCCGGCATAACCCACGTCCCCTAAAACACCAAGAATATGAGAGCACAAGCAAAAGGAGAGAAGCACCGCTACTAACGAGAATGGCCTCATTTTCTTAAATATTACAACTCCTTTTTGAGCTAGATAGGCTTTTTAACCCAAAAAAAAAAAAAAAAAAAATGGACACAGCTATATATGAAACTATTAAAACTTAGTTAACGCAGGAGAGGATCTTGTTATTCGGGATGATGATCTCGATCCCAACTTGCACATTATTTATACCAAACTCTAGATGAAAAGTACTAGTGAGATAATGCTATATTTCTTGGTGTCTCAATTTCGATATTTTTTTTTTCTTGATTTGCGTTTTATTATTTATTTTTTATTTTAGTATGCTGTTATTCGTCATTACTAATTATGTTGTATATAACCTATTCTTCAATATAATCTAATCTAACAATATAACAAAACATAAAAGAGCTAAAAATGTCCTTTTAAAGAATTATTCCCTGAGAGTACCATATGTCCCCCCTCCATTTTTTTCTTTTATGTTTATTTACAGTTTACTTTTCTACGTGTGTTTTTTAAAATATATTTTTCCTCACTTTATTTCTATGAAAATAATTTCTTTCACATCTATTTCTATTTAATTTTTTGTTAATAGTTAAAATAATTTTGTTTAAAAATGTTCATATTTAATTATTTTCTGTGTAATTTTTTTAAAAGGACTTTCCGCGTAATTTCTATCGTATCGAAAGTTATCTTTATCATTATCTACATCTAATTATATATCTAACATCTAATCTAATAATAGATAAAAGAGCTAAGTACTCTTTTCTACAGTCCTCTCTGACACTCTCAAGACTGTCATGTGGTAGCCCCTCCCCTCACCCTACCTCCTTCCTCTTTTTCTCCCTTTTCTCTATCTTTTTTTCTTTCTTATTTTTTAAATGTTTTATTTTTTTATTTTTTATTTTGCTATTTTTTTTTTTTTTGTAGTTTAACTTTTTACCTATGTTTTTATAAAATACATTTTTTTCCTCAGTTTACTCCTATGAAATTAATTTATTTCGCATGTGCTTTTTTGGTCAATGGTTAAAACAATTTTCTCCAAATGTGTCCACACTTAATTGTTTTCCATATAATTCTAGTTATATCAAAAGCTATCTTCATACATTTTTTTTTTTCTATAGTGCTTCTAGCACTTCCTAGACCGTCACGCGGTAGCCCCTTCTCTCTCCCAACCCCTCCTCTCCTCGTTTTTTTTTTCTTTTTAACTTTTTCTATCTTTATTTTTGTTTAGTTTTTTTAAATGTTTTGTTTTTTTTTTTAATGAATGTTACAATTTACTCTTTTTTTTTTACATGTGTTTTGTTATTTTCTAATCATATTTCATTTGTTTTTATTTATTTATTTATTTTTTGCGAAGGGCTATGAAGGAGGCCACTTCTTCTTTCGTTTTCTTTCTCTTTTTTTCCATAACTTTTCATCTTTTTCTGTTTTTCTTATTCAAAATTTTTTATTTTACTTTTTTTTTTTTTTTGCCTAATGTCTTTTGTTGTTTTTAATTTTCTCAAACATTCTTTGGCAGTTTATATTTTTACAATATCTTTCTTTAAAATATTTTTTTCAATAAAATAATTCATTCCAAATGTCCTTAATTTTTTTTTTTTTTATCAAAAACTCTTATATAACTTTAACTTTTTTAATTACTTTTTCTTCTTTTCTTTTGCTCATTGTCTTCTTTTTTTTTTTCTCCTACCATTATTTGACAATTTATTTATTTTTTTTATAATATCCTTCTTTGAAATACTTTCAAATGTTTTCCTAATTAATTATTGTCAAAAAACCTCCTATTTAACTTTAATTTTTTTGATATGATTTTTTAAAATACTCTTTTTTTTTTTTTTTTCTCTTGCTAGAATTAATAAACTTAGCTTCTAAAGAGCCACGTCCTTTGACGCGAGATGAATCTAAACTTATAAAAGTTATTCCTCACGTGCCACTCAACTAGTTTGGTAATAAATACAAATGTGTGTTTCTCTGTCTCGCCCCAAATTGCTCTCACCATTAGTGCCATACAGCTAAAAACAAACTTTTAAATAATATTTTTTTTTCCGTTCAGAACTTGCATTTTACTATACACCACCAAATAACGAGTAGATTTGACCGAAGGATTCGCCCTAATTTTCTGAATGGTCCCAATTAGTCGATCACAATTGATCTTCACATGTTGCCATTTCCCCGCTAATCTCGTGATATATTTTTGCCCTATTCTTTTTTTTTTTTTTTTAATAACTTGACGGTGGGAATTCAAACTTTACACCTTATAATAAAGTATCCATATATGGATTAACAATATTTTATTTATCATTGAACAATGACATATTATCATTGGTTTAATCACTTTTGTATGAAATTCAATTCGTTTACAGCTGAATTAAAAGAGGAAGAATAAAAAACGACGTACAAATATGCTTTGTAGTAGTGGCTTAATAATATGGATCAAAACATTGTACACAAAAATTGGATATGTTAAATTAGTAGTGCGCGTGCGTGACAGGTCTGATCAATATTTTCAAATCAAAGTTTCTATGGTGGATTTTCATGTGCTATACAAAACCTTCCTCCACTAAACTTAATTTATTCTAATGTGATTGGTATTTTGATCAGGTTAAGGTCACGCCTAGTATGGAAGGTTATTAGGTGTCGTTCAAGTGTTTGATTAGGAACATGATTGTGCTTATCCCCTTTCGACTTATCACTTGTATACCTATAAATTATTCAAATCTAAATTCAGCTTTGACTCAGTGGAGCATAAAATCCTTGTTCTATTGTGCCACCAAAGATCCCACTCGTGGGTCAAAGTGGGAGTTGAGTCAACGCCTTAGCATTAATCTGATCAATTGGGCAAAGCTCATGACTAGTAGTGCAATATTCTTTGTGACTAAAGCCTCATTTAAATTTTCAATTTGAATTGAGACGTAATATTTTTTTGAGAATTTTTAATAATAATAGAAAAAAATTAAATGTGATATTATATATTTTCATATTATATGTAATAATATATTTTTTGATATTTTTTAAAGTATTCTTAAGTACTCGATGCATGATGAAATATGCGTAGGAGTGACCACGATGTTGATAGTATAAAATAAAAGGAGCAGCCCACGTGCTAATTAATTGAGATTTTTTTTTTTTTCAAAGTTGAATAGAGTTTATCTCCAATTCGAATGAATAAGGACGGCCTTTTTTTTTTGTTCCCTCTTTGGCTAAAGGGGCAGTTTATTCCTTTGTAGACGTTAGCTGAGCTTGTAATATCACAAAAGTTTGATGCGCTAAAGTATATTAAATAATCTCGTAGAACTTAAAAGATAATCCCTTAAGCAAACAAACAAACCAACTTAACGTGTTTCATGTTGTTATATATATTCTGTCAAATGCATCATATATGGTATCGCGTAGAGTATTCAGATATATTCTGTCAAATACATTATTTATGACATCATGTAAGTACGTGTTTACTTTTTTATTGTTTTAGAGCATATTTATTGATCATATTAGAACATCATATTATATAATAGAATATAAATATAATATCCGGTGTGATTATTATATTGTATAAATTAATACGAATTGTAAATTAGTATGATCTATATCGTACTATTAAATACGGTTGATTTTTAACTTATTGTTAACCAATTTGAAAAATAAGAGAGAGAATATATGTTCATTCACTCATCATTTCTATGCAGAGGTGTTGGAATATATATACATATTTAGAAGATAGTCAACTATGTACAACGGTAAAGGAAAGATGGAAAGAAAGGAAAGTCATTTCTCTAAGGGAATAGATCACTAATGTGAGTGATTCTTGCTAAATCAAATCCTTGAGAAAGCCAAGCATTGTGCGATATTAGCTGTAGGAGAGCTGACTTGTTTTGTTGTTTCTAACGGTTCTCCATGATTCAAGGATGGTGATTGAGCAGAGGTTTTATCAATTGTGATATATTAGGATACATGATTCATGTTAGGATTAGGTACGATTGAGGGTCGGAATTTGACTGACATAAAATCTTGTCGGAGCTTGTAATTGTTTAAAAATTGGGGTGGCATAATATAGATTTATATTTTTTAAAATTACATTTTGATCCTAAAACTTTTGAAAAATTATATTTTGTCCTCAAATTTTTTGAAAATTTTACATTTTAATTCCTTATATAATACATCATGAAACTAAATATTGTATTGTGTTATGATATTATAATACAATATAATTCAATATGAACTATCGAACATAACTTTAGTGTATTTGAACACCTATATTATGACTGTATGATTTGGTTGAGTGGAGTGCTGGTATAGAGTGGTTGTAGCCATCTTTCTTTGGTGGCGTGTACTTTGTTTCGTTTCTTTTTAGGAGTATTTGGTTTTGCTTTTCTGCGTTATTGGGTTAATTACGTACTCTTATTATGTGCTTGTTGTTGCAGTTCATTGCTGCTCAGTTTGTTTTGTATAAGCGTACTTGAGCAAAATGTGTGCATTCATTTCTTAATCTTGCATTCATTTCGAGTCAGGCTTCACGTCCAAAGGACGTGCCCCAATCAACTAACTAGTCAATTAAAATGACCACACAAGGGCTTAGTTTGGTATTATTTTTTTCTCTCAAAATCAGTTTATGCTTGTAACAGAAATTATTTTTTGTGTTTGGTAAATTATCTTATAAGTGTTTTTTGAAGAATTTTTTAAGAATTTACAGCCAAAATCAGAAGCAGCCTAAAGACAACTTTAGCTTTTAAATTGTGCGGGAATCAACATAATACAATTAATGAAACTTTCATAATACCCATAATACCCCTAATGAAATTTAAAATTTATAATATTCCCTATCTAAAATTTAGACACGTAATGTAACATAATATAATATAATATAATATAATATAATAATATTGTAACAAATAATATCATAATTATATTAATAACTCTAATATTATGATATTATAATTATTTTAATAATATGATATTATAATTATAATATAATTATAATATGACATTATAATTATAATATGATATTGTAATTATTATTTTATAATATATTATATATTCTATTCTATTGTATTGATATAATTATATTTATTATATTAATAATAATATAATAATTAATATAATTAAATACTAATATAATCTTATAATTCTAATATTATTATATATTATAATGTATTACACGTTATGATTATATAATATATTAATTATAATATATATTTTTTACTATAATATATTATAATATAGTTATAATTTTTAATTATATTATAACTAAAATATTAATATTTATTATGTCATATTATAATATATTTTATAATATTGTAATTATATTAACTATTTTAATAATATTATTATATTCTATATTATAATTATATAATATATTATTTAATAATAATTTTATTGTATTATTTTAAATATAATAATAAATATACATTATATTATAATTATATATTATATTATAGAATAATATAATATAATCATTATTTTAATTATTTCAATTATTATTTTAATAATATTATTATATTTTATATCATAATTATATAATATATTATATTTTTTATTTTATTAAATATAATAATAGATATATATTATATTGTAATTATATATATATTATATTATAGTATAATATAATATAGTCATTTTTTTTAATTATCTACAATAGTTTAATCTCATAATTTATTAAATGTTATTATACTAATTTTAGAATTAACACAATTATTATAATTATAATTTACCAAATACTAAATAATTAATATAAATATTCTCTAATTTATTTAATAGGTGATAACATAATTTTTATTTTATTTATTTTAACAAAATAATCCCCAACGTCTTTAAAATGATGCAATTAAATCCTTTTTGTTAAAATCTGCTGAGTTTCTCATGGAATGTCTCAATTGCAAAGCATGTGATCTAATATAAAAAGGCATTTTAGTAAAATAAGAATAATTTATCATATAACAAGAACTAAAATTAGAAAACTCCCCAAGTGAAAAAAAAAAAAAAAAAAAAAAAAAAAGATAGATCCGCACAAACATCATCATTACACTCTTGGAGGCTGGCTTTTGGTTTCCTGTCAAATTAATAATAAGTACAAATCATGTTGATGCATATAAAGACTCAACGTTTATTACATATTTGTAAAATAAGATAGATGCCTATAAAATATTAGATAAAATGAGTAGAACAAACGTTTACCTCCATAAGATTTGCCATCCAGATGCATAAGGATGGGGATGTCTACTCCAGTTAGCGGCAATGGATAGTAAAGGACAACTAGGAAACATAAAGACCTCCATAAGATAATCATAAAAATATTTTTTTCCTATCATAAACACACAATAAATTCAATATTACGGAACGTAAGTTAGAGCAGTACAAAATATTACCTCAATAAAATGATTGTTGTTCACAAAACTAATTGCAATAATTTTACGTGAAGCATTTGACAAAGGCAATATAAGGAGTTTTCAATCGTTAGAAGTACATATTTTAGTATTTGTTTCAATCGTAACCTCCACTAAAATTTTCAAAAAATTTGATGGAGAAAAGCTTTGGATTTATAAAGATGAAATTACCTTTAACCAAAGATGCAGGGGTGTGTTTTTTATTCTTTTGAAAAATGCTTTTTAAGTATAGTTAATATGGGTGTATTTTCTTTTCTTTTTTTAAATACTATTTCCTTTTATAGTTAATGTGGGGGTGTGTTAATGGGTTTTATGTAGTTTTAATGCAGTATAAAATTGTAATAAATATAAATTATGAATTGGCGGGGTATTAATGAATTTAGTAGATGCAAATATAATTACTCTAATAATATTAAAGGTTTGTTTAGTTTTGGGCATCCTGTTTGTTTTAATGGTTTGGTTTGCTTTTGATGTTTGGATCACAAATATTAGTCCATTGATTTTTATCCTATTTAGAATGAGAAAAATGAGATAAATATCACTTTAAGTAGTATCTTCTTAGATGTTAGGTCTTAAAGATTGACCCATTAATTTATACCCATTTGGACTAGAGCTAGTCAAAGACGCAACATGTATTACCAAAATTACCTCTAATGATAAAAAAGGTAATCAATAATATTACTGCAAAGAAATTACTATATGACGTCGGGAGGCAATCTCCAGTCATCGGCACCAACTGCTGATCACGAGCCGTTGATTGCCAATTGCTAGCGCCAATTGTAGTCTGCCAGATTATTTTCTATTTTCAACCAAAAATGAGATGTTATCCCCAGCTCTGATATCAGTTGTCATTTACCAATGTCAGTCAAAGGCCGTAATCCGTCAGCCATATTATTTTTCTATTTTCAACAAAAAAAAGTGATAGATTATCTCCGGCTTTAGTGTCGGTAGCCGGTCATAATCCGTCAGATTATTTTTCTATTTATAACAAAAAAATGGCAATTTGTTTCTAGCTCCGACATCAATCATTATTTGTTGGCGGTGACCTCAGTCATTATTTGCCATATTATGTTTTATAATATGACAAATTACTCTCCATAATCTACCAGATTACTTTTCATAATCCGAAGTCATTGTTCTCATAATCTACTAGTTTATTTTAACATTTTCTTCAAATATCACCGTCTTTCAATCAAAAAAATGCAAAAAGAACATCAATACAGCAGATTATTTATAAAAAAAAAAAAAAAAAAAAAATGCAGAACTTCATGCTACAACACATGACTAAATTCCATGTAGAGAAGAATTCTGCCAAGTGCTCAATCCGGTACTACTTTTGCATCTCACGCTCCTGCATTTTCAACCATATCAAAAATTCGAAAGTAGAGAAATAAAGATCAATTCATTCGGCAAAATCAAATAAAAAGAACGTTTGAATCCCATGCAAGTTTAAGCTTTGCTATTTTAAAAGCTGCGAGGGTATTCCGGGAGAGTAAGACTGTAGTTAACAACATAAACATATATTCTGTCAACTGATATTGAACTAATAAACAAGACCCAATAAAAATATTAACAATTAATTATATCATACTCTTCTGGACTTGTGCCAATAAACAACCGGAATAACAAAAAGAAAAGAACAAAAAAAATAGTATCTTACGTACTTTCTTTAAACTGATGACATGCTTCCATTGCGTCCGTAACTCTTCTTCTAAGATTGCAATATCTTCTAATATATGAGAGATACGGAAATTAAGAGCTTATGTGATAATCATTATAAAGGCAAAACAGTACTGGTAATAATTAAAAACAAAATAAATCACAAATTGACATTGAAATAACGCACAGAAAAACGACGACTAGATGGATTTTAAAATTGGAATGCCACTCGTTGGATTTCCAAAGAAGAACAGTTTCCAGCTGAACGATTTTTTACTCTTTTTTTTTTTTTTTCAATTTTTCTTGAAGTAACAAAAATAGAAACTGCACATTCTCGTTCTGTTTATGGCATTACTGTTAAATTTTCTCATTAAAGGACAACTGAGAGAAACCACTAACCTAAAGAGGAAGATCTCATTCCTATTACTATTATTATTCCCCTACTACAACCAAAGGCACAAGAGTTTAGGACCTATTTAGTTCGCTGATTCGAGTTTTTAATTCAAATTGAGATGTGATTTTATGTGAGAGTTTTTTACTGTGGCAAAAGAGTTAGATGTGATTGTTTGTGAGAGTTTTTTACTGTAACAAAACTCAAATTCTAAACTCGAATCAACGAAATGAACGGGGTATATTTTATTAAGGCTATTTTAATGCTTTAAATTATGCTCAAAATATCTAGAAACGATCGAAGGGGCGAAGGATTATTGAAAAGGTAAAACTTCATAATTATGCGCTCAAAAAGTAAAATATGAAATTTTCTCATAACAACAAGACGAGCTTTTTAACGCAATATTGGGCTGGCTTATGTTAATATTGGGCATGGGGAAACGCTTCCAAGAACCATGAAATCACCAACATCTCTTACTAGGATTTGTTATGTTAAACCAATAAAGCAAATAGAAATGGTAGAAGTACGTGGACGTATCATTTTGCACTACTCAAGATACAATTCTTGGAATTCATATAGAGCTTTGAGAAACAATATGGACGGCAAAATCAACAGAAAGAACCATAACCCTAAGGGTGTGTTTGATTGGGTCTTGGATAGAAAGGAATGGAATAGAATGAAATAGAATTCTAATTTGATGTTTGGTTGGATTTATTAAGAAATAAATGATCATTTAAAAGGAATGGTCATTCACCCATTTTGGGTGAATCATCATTCCTTCCTCATATGGGAGGAATAACCATTCTAAGTACTTTTTTTTAATTATTTTCATAATTACCCTTCAATATTATAATATAATTAAAATATATTATATAGTAGTTATATCTTATAATATAGTATAATATAATATATAATAAAAAATATTATAATATAATATAGTTATAATAATATAATAATTAATTTATAATATAGTTATAAATAATAATATATTTATTTAATATTTTATAATAATATTAATATATTGTAATGTAATTATATCTTATGATATAATATATATAATAAGATTACAATATAATATATACTTATATATAATATGATATAATATAATATAGTTGTAATATTTTAACAAATAATACTATAATTATACTAATAATTCTAATAATATTATTTTATTATGTAATATAATTATTTTTATTATATTAATAATATAATAATAATTAATATAATTAAATATTATTATAATCTTATAATTCTAATATTATTATTTTATTATATAATATAATTATTTTTATTATATTAATAATATAATAATAATTAATATAATTAAATATTATTATAATCTTATAATTTTAATATTATTATCCATTATAATATATTTATTGTATGTAATATAATAATAATTATATATTATGTTGTAATTATATATATTATATTATAGTATAATATAATATAGTTCTAACTTTTAATAATTTTAATAATATTATTATATTATATATCATAATTATATAATATATTATATAATAATTATTATATTATATTATATTACATTTTATATATTATAATATTAAAATTATATTAACAATTTTAATAATATTGTTATATTATATATCATAATTATATAATATATTATATAATAATAATTTTATATTACATTTTATATATTATAATATTAAAATTATATTAACAATTTTAATAATATTGTTATATTATATATCATAATTATATAATATATTATATAATAATAATTTTATTATATTATATTACATTATATATTATATTGATAGATAAAATATTAGTGTTATATATAGCATAAGGGTAAGTTTGTCAACATGAAAATATTCATGTTCCATTCTAGAGAATTCTTAAAATTACAACTAAACAAATAAATCAACTTTCTTTTCCATTCCATTTCCATTACCGTTCTCATTCTCAATTTCATTACCATTCCCTCACGGTAACCAAACGCACTCTAAGAATTAATCACAAAAATTATTCCCAAATTATAATTATTGTAATGCTTTTCCCCAGAAGTTGTATTCGTAACATCGGTCCCCCAATTTATATTTTGTTAATTAATTTGATCTAGTCATGTGCCATCCAAAGAAGGAGCATATGCGTTTTCTTTCTAAACTTTGAGAGAAGACAATATATTATATTATCCCATCTTCTCATGATGTTTTTAAAAATGGTGCAAAGCGTTTTCCCACCATGTTAAGGGTTTCGGTTCACCTGCACGCTATTAATTTCTAAAGTCTGAGAGTAATCTTTTAACTAGTTTACGAAAAATAAACTAAAATATATATTTATTATTCCAATTTTTAATTTACCATCATTTATATTGAAAATCCATATGAAAATACAATGACCCCATAATATAATATTAGACAACTAGATTTAACCACTAAAGATAAAGAAGAAAGAAAATACATATTACAACATATCGATTAAATAAATATACTAAAAAATTTTAAAGCAAAATACCCAAAACACCCTATTGTAGTTAATACATGTTTTGCCACCTTTATTATACAAATACCCTGAATTTATAAAATCATATTCAAAATACCCCATGAGGTATTTTGTTTTTAAACACCAACATTGTCGTTCCTAACTTTTATTAACACAATTTAAAACATTATTAAACTAAAATATTAAATAAAATCTATATTAAAAAATTTAAAATTCTCAAAATAATTGAAGCATTTATTTGATTGAAAATTTATTTCAACATTTTAAAATTTTTTGTTTAATAATTAAGTCATATTTAATATAATATTTAATATGGAATGGGAAGGATGATGTTAGTATTTTAAAAATTTGATTGCTTTATGAAGTATTTTGAGTATGATTTCATAAACATAGGGGTGTTTTTAGTATTTGCATAATAAAAAGTGTACAAATGATATTTTAACAAAATACATAAGGTATTTTGGGTATTTTCTCTTTTTTGAAAATAATAAAATTAAATGGAGCAAGGCCTCTAAACACGAACTCATGACGGGTAGAAACTTTTAAACCCAAGCCCAACTGAAGCCCAAAAATATCTTGTTCACCATGTCGTTATGGCTGGGTATTGACAAAATAATCGGGTTGGCAAGTGAAGTCATCGTTATATAAACCGAAATAGTAGCAAATAAGTCAATATGAAAAATATAGGCTAATTTTTAGTTATAAAAATTAATAGGTCATAATTTATTAAATTATGATTCATAATCAGATAAGTTGTGGATAAACTTGTTAAGTTATGATTTATAGTCATACAAGTTATAGACAAAAACCGTGAATTATGGATAATAAATTGTCAAGTTATGGTACATAACTAGACAAGTTATGGACGAAAACAGTGATTTGGCATATTTATTAACTTATGTAAACTATTGACCTATTAATTTTAATTCATCTCAAGTCTTGGCCTATTTCTCTCTTTCTCTCTTATATAAAGTTGTAAGTTTGGGTCTGTTCGGTTTGAAACCCGTCACCATTGACCCAGTCTCGACTCTAACCTTCTGATCAGGGGTTGGATGTTGGTTGTTGAATTGAATTCGGCGGCAGAAGCGTGGCGGGAAGCGGATCGTGTATAATAAAAATTTTCATAAAACTTTTGAGATACTCTATAGATTATATTAATTTATGCATGAATAAATTAATCACATTAATTTATATATGAAGAACTCAATCCGGAAAAAAAAATACTTGGAAGCCGACTCAGATGATAACTTGAGTTCTTTGACCACGAACAGTCCTTGCTCCAAGCTTTGTGTTTAGAATAACAAAGTCTTCCACGTCGATTCCTTGATTCTACGTAGACGTGTGTGTGGGCACATGTGAGACAAAACATGTTTCTTAAACATTCGAATTTCCACAAACACCAACGCATGCACGATGTGAAATTTTTTGGAGAAAAATTTTGCTCTCTTTTTTCTATGGGAAATTCGGCCACTCTCTATATTTAGGGCTGAATATTGTTTCAAAAATTGTGTTCACAATTTTCTATCATTCTCATATTTAAAGAGTAAAAGTCAAACTTCAAAACAGAATCAAATCCCTATCTCCAATTTTAAATTTGGAACAAAAAATTTCTTCCCTTTATCCATAAGGTGGCCGGCCACATCATTAGGGTTTCACCCTGTGTGAGGCGCTAATAACAGATAGGGAAGGAAGATATTTTATCCTTTATCTAGTACTCCAATTTTAATTCAAATTCAAATTCGAATTTAATTCAAACTTAAATTAATTTGAATTCTAAATTGAACAACTTATCAAATAAGTTTAAATGGATAAATCTAGATGTGTTCAAATTCAAATTTAAATAATCACATTATTTAAATAATAATTAATTCTCAATTAATTATTCTTTGAGAATTTAATTTTAGAATTCTGCAATTCTAAAATTCCCATTTTGCCCTTTGTGTATCGTAGAATTACAAGGACGACGCGGGGACTAATGAATCTATAATCCCGAGCTCTAATAAAATTAATAATTAATTAAACACTTTAATTAATTAATTAATTCTATTAATTCCAATAGTTATTCCACTATAAACTTGGAATTGAACTCTCGAAATTATAGACATTAATTACTTCTAAACCGCGAAGTGTTCATTTGATATAGTCATTACATATAGATCAATCCTCCATAAATAATTCATAATTAGAGTCAGGTAGAATCCGTTAACCTCTATAATTATATATTTATCCTTAAGTACCATTGATTCTCTAATGGATAGTGATTCATAAAACACATTCACAAACCAGAGCACTCTTACTAATCAAAGTACCGAATCAACACTCAAGAGAATTATTTATCTGCTTCTTTCTCAAGAAGGAATGGATTCCATCTCGTATAATAACATTCCCAGCTACCTATTTCATTATGTCTCCAAAATACAAGGAATAGGATTCAGGGTCTCAGAATCTGTACCGAGTAAATCAAAGACATAAATCCATAAATAGGAGTTTGCTAAGAACTCAGGATTAAGATAATTCTATATATGACCCTCGGTAGACTCAATTAGAATTTTTATGCTTAACGGAAATTATTAAAAATTCATATTGTGTCTGCGTCCATGTTCCACATAATCTGATTATGCGAAATACACTCATTCAATATCTCGCCATATTAATAGTGCGGATAACACCGTTCTATTCTAAATGGGAATGACATGTATTAATAATGTTTTAATTAAATATTCTGAACTTCAATTAAATTCATTATGAACAATGTTTTTTATTATTATCCTTAAACATTATCCTCTCGTATATAACACTTATATACAATGTTTAAGGTTACATAAATAATCATAGAATTTTCATTTGATATTAATAAAATATTCATAAATATATGCATATAAATGATGAATAAACTCTTTTATTAATCAAATAATAAATATCCTATTACATCTCATGCTTTTAGGACACTATTCCCAACATTAGATACTCTAAACACAAAACTATTTTAGGGCGACCCAAAGTGCTTTTATTTTTATTTTTTAAAAAGAATTCTCTTATAAAATTTCATACCAACCCAACTTGACTCTAAGGAGACGTTTGGTAAGGGGATTCATACTATGATTTGAATCATAGTTCATGATTCGCTACAGTGTTTTCTCTCATAAAAAATATACGTAAATCGAAAATAGTTCTAATTTTATGATTCTAACTCATGAATAAAACGTCTCCTAAACCCATCGGGCTTTAAGAGTCTGACTAACCCTCTATTCTTTAGGAGTGAGTCACGCAGGACGGCCTGAAATTTTTGTCTCTATTCCTATTTATAAATTGTTACTCACATTTGACTTAAATGACCTATTGCCATGGGTCTCACCGATAATAATAAAATATTTCTATTTTTTTAAAGAAGAATAAAAAAATTGATTTTTTTATTTAAGTTAAAAATATTGATTAATTTGGCTTTTGTGGCTTGGACCAAAATAACTCTCATATAAATGATTATCCCGATACTATATATGCTTATCATGAAATGACAAGAAAACCCTTTTCCTTTTAGCAATACACAAAATAACTCTCATATATTTATATGATTATCCCCATACTATATATGCTTATGATTAAATGATAAGAAAACCCTTTTCCTTTTAGCAATACACGGGGACACGCTCATGGCTTTACAATGTGGAAAATTATTTTTAATTATATTCTTTTAACAATGCGGAGAAGATTCCTCCTATTTTTTTTTTTTTTTAAGAAAAAAAAAAGATTCTATTTGGCCAAAGCAAAATGTGCAAAACATTCTCCAGCCATTATCAATTACCCTAAAAGAAATTCAAAAAAATAATAATCCTAATATCTTATACCCAATCTACAAAAAGAAATGTTTTTTTTTTTTTTTTTTTTCATGTTCTGCCCAAAACGTGTCGTTAAATTCCTTTTTAGAAAAAAAAAAAAAAACTTTACTTTTATTACTTTTTATACTCTCTTTTGTTATTTGCCTCATTTTTTTTTTTCATTCTTATCTTTTTTATTTTATATATTTTTCTTTTCCCCCAAAATTCCTTCTAAACTATATTTTTCTCTCTAATTCTTTACTGAAATAAAATTTTCTTATACATATTTTTGTTTAGATTTCTTTTAAATTTTCGTCATCTGACAAAATATTTCGTTCGTGTTTTTTTCTCTCTTTTCTTTTTTCGTCTTACCTTTTTTTCATTCTTTATTTTTTTGCCCTAATATACTCTTTTTTTCTTTCCCCAAATTAACTCTTATAAATATATATTTCTATCTAATTTTTCATTAAAATAATTTCTTCTTATACGTCTCTATTTAAATTTTCTATACTCTTCTTCTGACAAATTAATAATAAAAATAATAATAATAATAACAAGAGGAAAAAACTCTTTAGTTGACACGAAGGCTTGGGTTTTGTTTGGTAGAGAGAGGACGTTTGTCACTCCCCTAACCCGAAACCTAACTCTTCTCAAACACCCCCACGAGACCAACAGACAGCAACCAAAGCTAAAGCAATCCAAACACACACGTATATATAACATAGACGCACACACACGCACATAAATACACATATATAAACTTTCCTCAGACGCCCCAACAGAGAACGGAGAGAGAGAGAGATTCAACATCGTTCACCTACTCCTCTCTCTCCTCTCGCTCATTTTCTCTCTCTTGAAGGTTTGCCTCCAGATTTTCCTTCCCCTCGCTGTTGCGGCCTCCTCTGTTGGATTCCTTTGTCACTTCTCCGCCTTCCGGCCCTCTCCAATTCATATTTGTTTTATTTATTTATATTTCCAGATTCCCCGTATAAAAAACATATATTTTCAACCCCATTTATTAAAATTCCCATATTTACTTCTCAAAAGCTGCAAAATTGATGAATTCAGGCGTTTAGCCCTTCGATAAACCATAGAAGAAGAAGAAGAAGAAGAAAGCTAGCGTCCGACACGAGGTTTGGATTAATGGGTAAGAGAGGGGGGATTCAGCCATTCGACGACAGGAACAAAGATGTCGTTTTCTCCGTTTGCGGGTTGGGGTTTTCTCAGGAGACAAGTTACCACCCCGGCGGCTTATTCGCCAGCGTCGGCCAGGTCGGCATGAGCGGCTTCGGCGGTGTAAATCCGAGCCCGCCGAACCCTCGCGGCGGCGGCGAGGACGGCGGCGGATTTCGGCTTCCTTACGCCGACCTGTACGTGAAGTACGTCGAGGGAATTCGTACTTTTGGGGCTTCGGAGGAGGAGAGAGTGAAGAAGAGCGAGAAGAAGAACGGCAGCGGCCTCAAATTGAAGATTAAGGTGTCGAATCCTTCGCTGAGGAGGCTGATAAGCGGCGCGATCGCCGGCGCGGTGTCGCGGACCGCGGTGGCGCCGCTGGAGACCATAAGGACGCATCTGATGGTCGGGAGCAGTGGGCACTCGACGACGGAGGTTTTCCATGAAATTATGAAGACGGATGGGTGGAAGGGATTGTTTAGGGGCAATTTCGTCAATGTGATTCGGGTTGCACCGAGCAAGGCCATAGAGGTGATGAATTCTCAGCCTTTACCTTACTTTGATTGTTGGTATGTTTTGGTTAATTGATTATTTGGGTTTGTAATTGTAAAAGGTTTTATTGTTGATTGTCTTGATGAATTTGTGAATGAATTGCTTTTACTATTTTTTTTTTTCTTGGTTGCTCACTATTTCTGCCAAACCCTGTTGGCTGTTATTATTATTATTATTATTTTTCCCAAGCTTAGAGTATGGAATTTTTCATTCTGTTTCCTTGATGTCAGACCTGTCTGTTTGTTTGCATGGATGTGGAACTGCTTTGTGAGTTGCTTTTTATTGTGTTTCCTTGTTTGCTGCTTTTTCCTTCTGAGGTTTTCAAGGCTATTGTTCTTTTGATTTCTTGTGAGATACAAATGCTTATAAGGATAGGCCCTTTTTTGCTTTATCTTTGGAATGGGCATCTGATAAAGTTTGATTAAACTTTGATTACGTCTGAAGAAATTGGGTGGAGCAAAGGTGGCTGTGACACTTATTGAAATTAGTACTTAAAAACAAGATTACCTGAATACAAGCACTTAAAGTTTAGAAGGTGGTTGTGAGAAGTATTACACTTCGTACTTTCTTTAGGCCTTTATTGAAATTAGGCTCAGACATTCTCTTTTGGTACTTAAATACAAGATTACCTTAATATATCAAAGATCCTTGAAATCCATAGAATAATTATGTGTGGAATTTGTTTCAACATTTTGTGGGTAAGAAAGGTGTGTCTGAGAAACCGCTTGCAATGAAACTTTGGTTTTGACCTATAATCTGTGGATGTGTTCATCGTCAAGCCCTCGTGTTCTACGAGACATTTATATAACTTCATTTTTTGTATCTAAACCTTTACACTATTGTCTCTGCAGCTGTTTGCTTATGACACAGTGAACAAGCACTTTTCACCTAAACCTGGTGAACAGCCCAAACTCCCAATTCCCGCCTCGTTAGTTGCTGGGGCCTGTGCTGGAGTTAGCTCAACGTTGTGCACATATCCCCTTGAGTTAGTCAAGACACGACTAACCATACAGGTACGTTGAAAATAGCTCGATCTTTGTTTCTACATTCAACAATCGTGAACCATATTGTGATTTCACCATCTACACTGTTGTAATTGTACAGAGAGGAGTTTACAATGGCCTTCTTGATGCATTCTTAACTATCGTGAAAGAAGAGGGACCTGCTGAACTCTACAGAGGTCTGGCCCCAAGTATCGTCGGAGTAATCCCGTATGCAGCCACCAATTATTTTGCTTACGACACATTACGGAAAGCTTACCGGAAGTTTTTCAAGCAAGAGAAGATCGGCAACATTGAAACACTTCTCATTGGATCAGCAGCTGGTGCTATCTCAAGTAGTGCAACTTTTCCACTTGAGGTTGCTCGCAAACATATGCAAGTTGGGGCCTTAAGTGGAAGGCAGGTATACAAGAATGTTCTTCATGCACTTGCAAGCATACTTGAACAAGAAGGGATTCAGGGTTTATATAGAGGGCTTGGTCCTAGTTGCATGAAGTTAGTGCCTGCGGCGGGAATTTCATTCATGTGCTATGAGGCGTGCAAGAGGATCTTGGTGGAGAACGACGAGGAAGCATAGACTAGGTTTCAAGTGAAAGAGTAAATTGAAAGTCATACACTCCTGTGTTCTTGGTAGCAGAGAAGAAAAACATTAGAATGCTTTCGGGAACACGGCTTTTATTTATTTTTGCCCTTCTTTTTTTTTTTTTTTTTAACTGCTGGATTTTGTTTGCAACTCAGTTCAGGGAGCCTTGTTTTTTAGGTTAGAACTGGTGTTTTTGAGAGTTTATTTAAGCGACCCGTTTTTCTTTAAGCAGCTTCGCTCAATTTGTCAACCACAGTGAGAATATGGTCATACTTAGTTGGCTAAGCTACAGGATTATGCAGCCATTATTTTTTTAAGGCGACTTGACTTGGTCAGAAGCAGTATTTTCCCTATCATTGGTGGTTGCCTCAAACCATGTCAAGAGTCAAAGTTGTCAATACGTTTTAGCAAAAAAAGGAAAAAGTCAATTAGTCAAAACGTTATTAGTATGCAGGAGTAGGACTCCAATTATTCTCCTGCGGCATTCGCATAGAAAATAACAAAAATAACAACCATAATAATAAGAAAGATTTTCTAATACTCTTAATCGTATTGATAAATTATGTTTTTTTAATTATTAAATTTATATATTTTTTAATTTTTATATAATTTTCTATAAATTTAACAGACATAAAATCTTATTAAAAAAATTTAAATAATAATTTATTATTATTATCATTGTAAAAGAAACTAGCCACGCTCCAATCTCCACCACAAAGAAATAAATACAAATCGGGAGCAAAAAGACCATTTGGCAGTTCACAAAGACAACTATAGAACTTGCAACAAGATTCACACTTTCCGAAATAGAAAGCTGAGAAGAATCCAAGATTCACACGACAAATTTTACAAGAATCCAAGAAATATGATCCTGGTAATGGCAGGTGAACATCAGCAGATCACCTCAGCAAATGCCAAGAAATATGATCCTAGGACTCATTCTCTGTTAGCGGTTGGATGATACTCAACACTGTCAGTGCTAAATAGCATTGTTCTCAAGAGAATATTAACAGGCACTATTGACCTCATGTCATGGCGTCCTGTAACACATTTTAAGGATTAGTTATGCATTATATACACAATTTACCTTTGCCTTTTGCAAAGGCCATCCTGCTGCATTCACCCTCATGTCAACAGTTGAAGTCATGATCTCTGCACAAGAAAATATATAATAAAAAAAAGTAAAAACAACGTATAAAATAAGAAAAGAAAAGGGTTGGTTTAATAATAGTTGATATCTCACTCTTCTCAACAACCAATCCATTATTCTTCAGGATCCAGTAATCGTGATAACTGTAGCAATAGCGGTAGATAGATGAAAATTACCCAATCAGAAACAAAAAGCTTCCAAAGAGTACGATTACATGTCCAAAACTTAAAAAATCAGGCAATGTAAACGCAAAGCGAGAATAAATCAACGTAATTGTACCCATTCCAAGAACAGTCAGTTCCACCTCATTGTGCTACTGCATGTACCTCCGCAAACACAATTTGCAAAAACAACAATGAGTATTTATTTATGACATTCAATGAAACTTAAGAAACATATTTCCTTTTGATTGCTTCTCTTTGTAGCTAAAAGAAAGCAATAGAAACAAATGGCCTAGTTGGGATAACACATGAACAGTTATCATTTAATTGTTGTTCTGCTAAGAAAACATTAAGCTCTTCATAGGGGCAAGTGTAATTTTGACTAATTAATATTTAATACAATATTCAGAATTTGCTTTGTTGAGCATCCACAAGCAGGGTTTAGAGAGTGAATTCCAAAGATAAAGAAAGAAAAACTAATAGAAACGAATTGCAAAAAGAAAGAAATAGAGGAGAGATGGCGTACCTTGGCGAGATTGACGTAAAAAAAGAGGGGTTCTTTGGCATTGGAAACTTGAATGCGGTTTTCATATCGAAAATGCTGAGATTGTTATTGTTAACTCTCTTTGAAAGGAAAGTGCAACCAATTGGAATTATTTTGATATTGCAAAGCGTCCAAACGAGAATGGTGCGATGGAAGAGCGTGTAATTTGCAAAATGTGCAAACAAAATTACACATATAAATCATCTTTTAACATTGGTCATTTAGAGAGGCATTGTAAAAAGTGTGAAGCTAAACATAACGTGAGTGGTGATCGGCACTAACAAGCACTTCAAAAGTTGGCTCGTAACACTAAATTGAAGTGTTTATCGACGTCAATCAACACTACTTATGTCATGTTTAACTTCGCACTTTGTGCAATGTCTATTTAAGTGAACAATCTCAAAAGAGAATTTATCAGTGTAGTCTTATTTACACACTTTATAAATTGCACGTTCTTTCATCATACTCTTTTTGTTTAGACGCTTTATTATATCAAAATAATTGTAAACTGGTGAAGTTCGTTGCATTTTCTTTTTACCTATATGAATCACTTCAGAAGAGCCACTAATTTGAGATATTGATTCAATTCCAATTGTTCTTCTTCATTTATCACCAAATTCAAAACATTACTTCTCTTTTCATGTGATGACGCTATTGTTTCAATAAAAAATAACAATAAATTAATACGTAATACTATTAATGAAAATTAATAATTATGCAATCAAATTAACTTATAATAATACAAAATTAATGAACAACAAATATAATAAATTATAACCTTCAAGTGTTTTTTTTCCCTTTGAAGAACTCTAAAGTAAACTAAAAAGAGCAAGAAATACGAAAAGATTTGAGAAATTTGTTGAATGAGTATCTCTGTGAAGTTTTTACGACTATTTATAAGTAAAAAAACAAAAAAAAAAAAAAACAAAAAAAAACAAATCTTTTTATTTTTTTATAATTTTTTTCTTTTTGAAAAAAAAACTTCGTGATTATAATATGTGAAGAAATAAAAGGCACGTTCACTTTGTTAATTTGAATTTGTAATTTGAGTTGAGATGTGATTTTATATAAAAATTTTTTACTATAATTAAAAAGTTAAATGTAATTATTTTTAAGAATTTTTTATTATAATAAAATTTAAATTTTAAAAAGGTTTCTTTCCAATGTGATTTGATTAGACAATTCGCTGGAGACTTCTCAGCTTTGTAGGCCTTTCTTCTGGGCCTCTACCTCATAATTTCTATAATTGCATGGGAATCTAATGCCACGTTCTCCCACGGTGAACATGGCATATATATACATATATGTGTATTATATATATTATATGTTTATAAGTAGATGTTTAGCCCTCTAGTTTGAAAATGGGGATAAGTCCCCTATATTCCATCGTACCGGCTCATGTATTAATCGTAATTGGTTAAAAATTTTAACATAATTTTTTATATTAAATTGTAATAATTATTATATTAAAAATTAAAAATTATTTTAAAATATATAACAATAAACGATCATCATATGATGCAAAATATAGCACAACTTTAAGGAATTAAGTTCAAGTTTTAATTGAATCGGTTACGAGAGCACAAACAAAGAAGTTTAAAGATGTATTCAACGGATTGATTCAAGAGATTTAGACTCAAGTAAATTCGTGGAGACCCATTGAGTATGATCCACATGTTCAAAAAATATGCATCAACATGATTCAAGTTCTAGAAGAATCTAGCCAAGATTAAACTTAAATTCAGCAAGTTAAATAAGCATGTTTAGGAATATTCTCATCTGATTGTAAGGCTTGCATATCAAGATATTTACTTTCCTTTTATTTGTTTAGGCCTTTTGACTTTTATGGGCATGTATGGCTGATAACAAGGCCATTTAAAACTCTCAACATTCCTTTTCTATTTTAGGCGAGTGATCAGCAAATTAAAGTGTTGATTCTTTCCTTTTATTTTTAGGCTAGTAAGAATTTTTTCCTCTTACCAATTTTAAGCCTTAATTAAGTCGGCTATTTTAGGAACTTTCTTTGTAATGGTTGGCCTTTTAATAGGCGTCTAAGTAATGGAAATAACATATCATTATTCAGAAAATTGTGAGAGTATCTTCCCTTTGGTTATTTGAAGAACTATTCGAACTCCTCAAGAATTATTCTTGTGGTGTTCAGCAATGACTTATCAAATGGATTTCCATCACCGTTTGTGGCGTCTTCGTTATACCGAGGTTCTTGTTTTCGAAGAAAACAATGGATCGAGATTTCATTCAAATCTGATCGTAGAACAGTCTTGAGTTCCTAATTGTGTTCGGGTTTCGTTATTCTTGATGGAATTTGTATCATTATATATACCTGTCATGAATAATTATATGAAAAATATTAAAAAGCACATCAATAAACGACTATCGTTTTTACTGTTAAAATTAATCATTTCATCATAATCAACTGTCATATTTAACTTGAATAATATTATCATGAAAAATTACGTCTATCATGTTCTTTTTTTAATAGGTATATCCAGTCATGCATGAACATTTATTTTGGAGTAATACATGACCATGTTTTATTTGTCATACACTTAAAATGACTTTAAGTTTTTAAAATAATAACTTTTATGACTTAGCCTTTATTTTACCAATTCGAATTTTGCTACAGTAAAAAATTCTAAAAAATAGTCACATGTAACTTTTTTACTACAGTAAAAAAATCTTACATAAAGTCACATCTCAACTCGAATCAACAAACTAAACGAGTCCTTAATATAAGAGAATTACACTAAGCATTTAAGTCTCATTCATTTCACCAATTTGAGTTTTCTTACAGTAAAAAGCTTTAAAAAATAGTCACATCTAACTTTTTTATTATAATAAAAAATTTTCACATAAAATTACATTTCAATTTAAATTAAAAACTTAAATTAATGAACTAAATAAGTCCTTAACCAATTACGTTAATTTTTTAACATTTTATGATTCCCTTAACCTTTTATAGTGATAAATATTTCTCCCTAAAAATAGTGACGGACCGCAGAAAAAAACCTATTTATAATATCTATTAAATGTCTAAATTATTAATTTATTATATATGTATATAGGCGTTTTCAGTGAACCAGCACCTTTTTTGGGGGCACATTTCCCACACTCACGTAGTTGACGTGGATAGTAAAAATGTTCTCGCGTATTTAAATTTTTAATTTAAATTAAAATATAATATTTTATAAAAAAATTTTATTATAATAAAAAATTTTAAATGTGATATTTTTTAAGTGTTTTTTATTGTAAAAATTTAAAATTAAGTGAAATGAATAAGGTGAAAGTTTACCGGGTTTTGCGACATGTACAATGTACAAGTACATGTTTTTAACCTGCTCACGCTTCCCAATGAGAGATATAGGACTAAAGAATTGTTATGGAGGGCAAATGGGTAAAATGACTTGAATTATATATTACTTTTATGCTTTTTACTGATATCTTTTGACGGAAAAATAGTAAAGTTATATAATCAATTATTAAAAAATATTTATAGCCCCAAGAGTAGCGTAAGAATCATGTGATGAGTCGTAAGTCGTAACAAAGAGACGGGGGGTCGTAACGGGTATTTGAGACTGCAATTTGGAATCAAAAGTCGTTTTCAATGAAAGCAAAACGTGATGTCGTTTATTGATCATGGATATTTTTATCGTGAAGGTGATAATAAGTTTCATGCAACTTCACTCCTTTGTACCACAAGTCATGCATTTTGCATGCAATTAAAGAGGAAGATGATCTGGGCTGGGCACAGAAGTTGTATGGTTAGACTCTGCAAAGACAATCATTTCATACGCAAAAATGATTTGAGCCGAAGAGGGGAGGCTGCGGACAGTAACGGGACTACTGCAGAAGTATTTTTCCAAGTGGATGCTGCTTGGGAAAATGGAAGGAGCGCTGTGGGAATTCTTTTCTACAATTTGGACTCCACCTTCAGTGGAAGACGTACAGAATTTGTGCATTCCAAATCAGTTTTGGAAGCAGAACTTATGGCAACCAAATATGATGTGGAAACAACTTTGAATTACAGACGGGAAGAGCATGTCAATCCAAAGCGATTCCTTGGTTGCCATTGAAAATGTTACTGATCTGTCCAAGTGCTCAGAATGGTGTTGTGAAGATTTAGATGAAGCTTTGATTTCTCTTAAAAATTCCAAAATTTAAGAGCCCGGGCAGAGTTAAAAGGAGAGAAAACTGATCAAAAAGCTGAAACATATACAGTGATTCTAATTTTATTCGACAAGAAATACCAAAATCTAAGAGGATAGGCGAAGTTAAAAGGAGAGAACCCACAAATTACTCAAAATGTCTCAAACATTGACAGTGTTTCTGGTTTATTTTCGACCAAAAAAATCCAAAATTTAAGAGAATAGGGAAAGTGAAAAGGAGAGAAAACTCACTTACCGATCAACACGAACTCAAAGATTAAATTGTCGACGGTGAAATTCCTCTATCTCTTCCCTAGTCTTCGGAGATGAAACGGAGACAATAGCCACGAAACCAACAAAGTGTTGCCCTTCTTTTCCTTCTCTTTTTTCTTTTTTTTTTATTATTTTCTTCACAAACCCTCAACCGGTAGCCCATAACATCAAATATATCTTGCTCCTCTCTGCCCCTGAAGCTTTCTACCGTTGGATCATAAGAATTAAAAGAAACTCATCCAACGGTGTAGGACAAATCCAGTCATAACAAACTGGTAGTGTTAGCCACGCACGTAGAGCCTTGTTCATTTTATCGATTTAAATTTTTAATTTTAAATTTTTATAGTTAAAAGTTTTTAAAAAATATTATAATTAATATTTTTATACTATAATAAAATTTTTTTAAAAAAAATTACATCTCAACTCAAATTTATAATAACAAAACCTAAATATATAGAGGTTGTTTTTTTTTATAACAAAACTTAAAAAAAGTTTAAACTCGAATTATAACTTTATTTAAGTTTATGTTTTTTTATAAAATTTGAGTTTGAACTTAAATTTGAACTCGACTTTGAGTCTAAACTCGAGTTCAAGTTTTCCCTTCAACTCGAATTCATAAACTCAAACTCAAATTAATGAACAATATTTTTTCTATTCTTAAAAATATCATAACTTTTTTGTTTTAATTATGATTGAGATTATTTTTTTATACATTCATAACGAAAAGACGAATAAAATCTCACTCATATACCCTATTAAAATTTTTCATTATTATTGAGTTTTTATTAAAATACTATTTACATATAAATTTAAGTTTTGATCCACCCAAACACAAACTCAAATAGATTTTCTATTCAAATTATAATTTAAATGTGTACATTTAAACACAATCACAACTTATAAATTTAACTTAAATTATAATTAAAATTTAACTTAAATTATAACTCAAACACAATTTAAAATCATCACTCAAATTATTTTAACTTAAAAATGTAAAAAAATAACCCACAGTATTTTAGCTTAAAGTCTCAGCTTTGCTTCTCAAAAGCAAAATATGCGTAAAAAAATAGAAATAAGTACATTTGTTAAAAAATATTAATTAAAAGTACACATTTTAAAAGTAAGTAAAGTAATTATAAAAAAAAAAAAAAAAAAAAAAAAAAAAAAAAGCCCTCGCTGGTCGCCTTACGTTGCAAAAGGCCATTTTCCAAGGCGGTGAACATGACAAAAAATACACATATATTAATATAGGTATAGTTTTTAATCCGGCAGGAACCTTTTGCCTGATCAGTCCAACGGGAAAATGATATCCGTGGGATCAAAATGGACGGTCAGAATTTAATGAGGGAGGAGCAAAAGAACGCGTATAATATAGGTGTAGTACAATGCGTGGGAATCATTGGGCGGCCAGCTGTTGCTTAGGGAAATAAGTGAGCAGAGAATGTCAGAGCCAATGCTGACAAATGGCGCAGGTGCAGACAATGCCTCAGTTTTTGCAAGTAATTTATGACAAACTAAAGGGTATAGATGTACATTTAGACAAATAAAAAAAATCTATAGTTAGCAAAATAAAAAAACGTGAAAGAAAATGAAGATGTAAAAAATAGGGCAGTCAGTGTGTTTCCTTTATTTGGCCGGCAATATGTATTATGTAGTAGTAGTTGGGGAGGTCTGTAACATCGCTAAAATCGTGAAAAACGCGAATATAGGATGATATGGAATCAAAACGACAGTGTAAGATTTATGAGTAGTAGTGTGATCCGATAATAAATAATTTGTAGTATCATTTTTTGAAGGTTTGTAAGATGGCTTAAATAGATACAAGTTTGCGCTAAATACTTTCACGAATCAAGCAATATGGAGGTGTAAGTCTGTTCCATTACTTAAAAGCAAATTTCCAAGTTTGTGACACAGGTCAATATGGTTTCGTACAATCAAAAACTATGGTAAAGTTGAAAATTGATATTGTAAAACTTATATAAGTCGTTTGATTCATGGATTAAAATCATGTTATTAGAATTATTTTTGAGATACGTGTATTTTTTATGAGAAAAGAATATTATAACAAACTATGAACTATAATTCAAATTATAATTTGAATTCTCAAATTAAATATCCCTCAACGATAAAAATATTCAATAGTGTATCATCTTCCTGAATCAGCAAACACCACTTGGCCATTGAAGAAAAAAATCATCGGATGGCACGGTAAGAAGTAGTAATAATTGATGTAATATTATCTTACATAACAAGAGAATAAACTATTAATTAGAAGTAGGGTCTATATTAGTAGATGTGTAATTTGTTGCCTTAAGGGAATGTAACACAAAAAAGAAAAGAAAAAAAAAAAAGTTGAGTTTGACAACAAGTGCAATATTACAACTCCGGTCAACTATACACACCGATAATATAAAGCACTTGATATGTCTTACATAACACATACTTGTTCCTTTTAGCGATTTGTCACCTATCACAATGCCTAAAGCAAGTAACAGAATTAGGAGTGTTCGTGGTCGGTTTGGATTTTTTTTTTTTTTTTTTTTTTTTTTTTAGAAACCACCAATTAACTTTAGTATAATATATTTTTAGAAAGTTTGATATTTTTAATAAAAATTAAATTAAATCAAATCAATAATAAACAGTTTGGTTTGAGCGGTTTGATATTATGACTAAAATTTTTTTTTTAATAATTCACAAAAATTATAAAACCGTTTATCCATAAAATAAAAAAGGTACAAGTTTATAATATAATTTAAAAAATTGTAAATGTCTAAAAGTTCACAATTCACAGTTTTAATATAAACTAATAAAAATGTGGTAGGGTGCATTATACAATTGTAGAACCTCTATTATGAACAATAAAAATTAAAATAAAGAAAAATATTTTAAAAAAATCATATATGTATATTTTTGGATAAATTATTGAGGATTTTGATGGTTTTTGGAGAGTCCAAACCGCTAATCAAGCCACATAAAAAAGTTAGACTAAAAAACTGACCAAATTATCCAATACTTCAAAAAAAAAAATTTAACAATTTGGTTCAATTTGATTTGAACTGAGTGATTTAAACGGTTTAGAAGATTTTTTTAACACCCCTAATAGGGACAAACCCGATTTTTTTCTCCAACCAAAAAGGATACATGCATGTTCTTATGATTTTCTTTAATCATTCAATACCATGAGATGACCAGTTTGGTTTGGAAAATTTTGCAAACAGTCAAATGAAGTTGAGCCCAGTAAGTGTCCACTGAATTATCTTCATGCTAGGATTTGATGAATAAGGAACTAACAACGAATCCATCTCCTGGAAAAAGGAAAGACAGGTTAGAATTTAAGAAAACAATGAGGACTAAAGAAAAAAAGTCATTGGTTGAGGGACTTTTTCAGTCAATGATAAGATCCTCCTCATTTCTCTTGAAAGAGAGGGTACCCCTTCGAAGGAACAGGACGAAACACTCTATCACATAGCGGGATGGATAGAGAAGACTGCGAGTTGCAATGAAAATTGTGTACTACAACTTTAACAGCACAAGCCTGGGTTTGGCTATCAAGATGGGTCTGGGCCAGGCCACGGGACCCGGCCCATAATTATATCTCTAAACAAAATCAAGTATTATGAGCACACACTAAGAAATGTGATTATTTTCACAAATAGCTCTCGAGCTATGTATTCTGTTTTGAAGTGCCCCCTGATTTTTTAAAACATATCAAAACCCCGTGATATAAAAAAACAATTCAAAATGCCCCCTCCATCCACTTTCGTGATACTCTTAACAAGATTGTTGACATGGCATGCTTTTAAGGATTAATTAAAGTCATTAACAAATAATTTACTGACATTGCACATATTAAAAATTAATTAATTTCATTACTCTATTATATAGAAAAAATAATTAAGTATTAAAATAACACTAGAAAAACTTTATTTAAAAGAAAATCAAATTGCCAAATTCACTTTTTTGTAAAAAGCCAAATTTAGATTCAATTCCACTAAAACTAAAACACGTGTATACATAGCGATTTAATCCCAACCTTCCAAAACCTAACCTTAGAATCCCCAAATCTTCAAACCCAAAGCTCCATTACAACACAATGCGCAAGCTTGACGGGTCCACCAAAGCGAAGATGAAACAAAGGTATGGCTCCACGCACATATGAGGGCAATAAGGCGTGGGTAGCATAATGATTGGGGTGGCAAGGACTAAGTCGTACAAGGGTGGAGTCAAAAGGCCTTGGAGGGGCGACAGCTGACTGGGCCGAACTAAGTGGGCTTTACATAGGTTGGGACAGGGGGCATACCCATGTTAGGCTTGGTCGAGCCAGCACGACAAGATCCAACCCCATGGTTTGACCCATAAATTTTTGGGTCGTGCTAAGCCAATCTACGGGTTGAGAAATGCCACCCAGTCAACCCACCATTATTGATGGGTTGAGAACTTAGGATGTGTCTTGAGCGCGGTTCAACAAACTCTAAATCATCATCATCAGACTTCAGCTCTCTCTACAACGGGTCCCCCTGAAAAGATGCGACCAGTTGTCTTCTTTGTACAAAAGTCTTTTGTTTTATATGTCTAAGTTAAAAGGTGTAATAGTAGTTTGTTTGCCACTTCACTGAAAGTGGTTTCGTCCTTTGTATAATTAGTCACAAACAGAATACTAAGAAATACGCTTTGTCAAAAAGTCTTTTGTCCTCATGCCGGCCCAGTATGTGCCCACTGAATTATCTTCATGCTAGGATTTGATGAATAAGGAACTAACAACGAATCCATCTCTCTCGAATAAGGGAAGACGAGTTAGGATTTAAGAAAACAATGAGGACTAAAGAAAAAAGTCATTGGTTAAGGGATTTTTCCAGTCACTGATAAAATCCTCATTATCTCTCTTGAAAGAGAGGGTACCCTTTGGAAGGACATGGACGAAACACTATCACATGGCGGGATGGATAGAGAGGACTACTAGTTGCAATGGAGATCGTGTACAACAACCTTAACCGCACAAGTCTGGGTTGGGCAATCAAGATGGGCCTAAGCCGGCTCACGGGCTCCGACCCATAATCTCATCTCTAAACAAAATCAAGTATTACGAGCACACACTAATTTGATGGAGCAAATAAAAAATATGATTATTTTCATAAATACCTCATAACTATATACTCTGTTTCAAAATACTTTTTAATTTTTTAAAACAAGTCAAAACCTCCTTATATATAAAAAACAGTTCAAAATGCACCCCCTTCCTTCACTTCTATGTATACTATTAACAAAGTTGTTGAGGTGACATGCTTTAAGAATTAATTAAAGTCATTAACAAATAATTTATTGACATGGCATGTACTAAAAATTAATTAATTTTATTACTCTATTATATATAAAAATAATTAAGTATTAAAAATAACACTAGAAAAACTTTATTTAAAAAAAAAAAAAAAACACCCTCTCTCTCCTCGTCCCTCTTCTCTCTCTCTTCTTCTTCTCTGCCGCAAGAACCCGAAGATTATTCTTTTAATTTACGTTTCCAACCAAAGAATCCAAACATCACCAGCAAAATCAAATTTCCAAATTCACTTTTTCGTGAAAAGCCAAATTTAGATTCAATTCCACTAAAACTAAAACATATGTGTATACATCGCGATTTAATCTCAACCCTCCAAAACCCTAACCATTGAATCTCCAATCTTCAAACCCAAAGCTCCATTGCAGCACCCTGCGCAAGCTCGACGGGTTGACCAAATCGAAGACGAAACAGAGGTCTGGCTTCGCGCACGGATGAGGGCAACAGGGCATGGGTTGCACAGCGGTCGGGGTGGCAGGGACTGAGTCATACAAGGGTGGGGTCGGAAGCCTTGGAGGGGCGGCGACCGACGGGGCTGATTTTACAGATGTGGGTTTTTTGTTTTTAGTTTGGAAGTGTTTGAATGAGATGGAATTGGATATGTTTTATTGTTTTGAAGATGATTTATCTTTTGATAAGATTTGGGCAGCCATTACAGTCTGCACTTTTGAGAGATAGGGAAGAAGACTTTTTTTTTTTTTTGAAAAATAATTAGTTGATTTATTTATTTTTTAAATATTTAATCATATTGTCACAGGTTCAGCACTAGTTCTGGCACGATAAACATAAGTTGGCATGAACAGCAATACAAACTTTCTTTTCTTCTTAGACAAAGTACTTGAATAAATAGTTTCTATTAACTGTTACAATTATCATCACAATACTGCACAACAAAGATAAGATCCGAGTAGAGTTCACGAAACCCATTTCAATAGGGACCAACTGAATCAAACACCTGTGGAAGAAGAGACGGCAAAAAAGGAGACAAATGGTTCATCATGTTTTCATCCACCAGACCAGACCAGACCAGACCCCCTTTTGGCCACAAGGAACATACATAACTTAAATCCTGTTGATTTCTTCAATACTCCGATTTCTTGTTATATACACACAGAAGGTGAAAGAGAGATGGTGTTTACCGCCAAACAAAAATGATGTTCCAAGTATACTAACAGTTGACACCACATTGACCCGATGAAGCCTTCGAGTCAGATGTGAATGGATCGATGCGCACCCAGAGCAAGGAGAATATGGAAGCAAGAAGAGTGGACCAAACAATGACAATTGTTGGGGTACGGTTTTGACGACCTAATAGACCCTTCAAGAATGGGTACAAGTGGGCAATGACCCATATGGCAAAGAAAAGCTTCCCGAATAATGGACCCCAAGACTGGTAACCGCTGTTTATGGCATATGAGACACCGGCAACAATACCCACCAAGTTAACAAGAAGAACCGTGGTTGGAGGGATGAGAAGAGATGTCCATTTGAACACGTAAAGCTCGGCAAAGTCCCCATCGTCGTCTGATGCCTTAGAAGTGACAGTGAAGTTGGTGTCAATCCCAGCAAGCACCTTCAACAAACCTTGGAAGACAGCAAAAAGATGAGCTGACGTTCCACCAATAACCCAGAATTGTTCGTTTCTCCACCAGTCCTCAATACTGACACCACTCCACCTGAGCTCAAGAATTCCAGTAGAAAAAATGGAGACAAAAAGCAGGATGAACCACATGCTAGCAAAGTTGCTTATCTGCCAAAAAGGAAATAAAACAAATTCATTGGAGTAACCGTTACAAAAAACATAGAATGCAGAAAATGATTCTGAACATATAAAAAACAAGTTAAAAAAAAAAAACAAAAAAGAAGAAGAGATACAATAGCAAAAAGGAATTCATTTGTGACAAAGAGATGTGCTTACCTCGGGAATGATGAATTTTCCGGTGAGAAGGCAAAAGGCAGGAAGCGTACAGTACGCAAGCAGAGGAATAGAGGTAAGGGGGTACACGATGGTGTTGATGTATGCCAGCCTCTCCAAAAGCTTGAGTCTCCCGTTGTAACCATACCATATAGGGCAATGCCTGCTGAGCAAAATCTCAATTGATCCCAAGGCCCATCGAAGCACTTGGTTCAAACGATCAGAAAGATTGATGGGAGCAGACCCCTTAAATGCCGGACGAGGGGGCATACAATAGATTGAAATCCAACCACGAGCATGCATCTTAAACCCAGTTAAGATATCTTCTGTCACTGAACCGTAGATCCATCCAATCTGTTGACAAAAGAAAAGTCATTACTTGATGCATAATTAAAGATCAGATTGAAATCTTATCCAAGTCATACAAACTTACCTCTTTGCCCCACTCAGTCTTGTCTTCGTATCCACAACTAATAACATGGATTGCTTCCTTCAAAAGAGTTGCAGGATTAGTTGATGGTGGAATCCCTCCTTGTTCCATAAAGGTAGCTGCAATAAAAACGGGGGACTGTCCAAAACGCTTCTCTAAGCTCTTCTGAGACATAAGAAGTGCCCTTTCGTCATCATAACCTGCAGAAGACAAGAATCAAGTAAGCGTTCCAAGGTGGATGTGTCTTCACTCATTTGATCTTCACTGTTCTTTTAGCTCAAAATGATTACAAAATTTCGAAATTCATGATTGGTTTTTGTAAACATCTAAAATATTTAACAATTATAAGAAAATGTTATTATGATGGGAAAATCACCATGATTCATGGATAAAACACATTATTGAAATTTAATGCAGACACATATTTACAGTATCGCAAATGATAAGATAGAAAATAAGTAACTTCCAGGAAAAACCAACCTTCAACACCCTCCTCAATGTCTTCCATATTGAAAATCGGAATGGTGGACTCAGTTCTTTTAGCTGCTCTCTTCTTGTCAATGTACTTCTTATTGCTACCCTTTTCCTTCTTTCTTGAACCACAACAACTCTTGATGATAATATTTGGTTCCAAATCTTCCTCAGTTAAAACTGGATCATACCCATAAAGAGCTTGCCTGTTGAAACAACAACCAGTTCCCACATAGACTGGACCCTGGATGCCATCCAGCCCTTTCAAGTTGATCTGTAAAATATACAGAAAAACAAGTCACCATGCAGTTGTTTACCATATCTAAGTACAAAACATACATCACATAACAGGAAATATTTGACAGTGATAAAAATCAAATATGGACATACATCAAAGAAGACAATATTGCGATTTGCATATCGATCGTGCAAGTCAATGCCATCAAAACGCTGGGGAAACTGTACATAACAGGTCTTCTTCCCTAAAGCAGGGTCCATCATGAAACACATCGCTTCTTTAAGAGCCTTGCTGTTATTGAAGTAGTGATCACAATCCACATTCAGCAGATAGGCACCATTGGTCAGGACAGCTGAGACCCGAATCTGTGTAACAAGTGATAGCCCAAGTCAAAAATCAGAACAGCTTTAGCACATACTTGATGCGACAGCCTTTTCCAGCTCATCAGGCAACAAACCACATTCCATAAGAAAACAGTGCAACAGCACGATGATGGTGTTTTTTATGGTAAATGATCAAGCCAGAAAATGGAGAATCTCACATAACATCCCATGACATAAATCATCAAGGAAAAACTAAGATTGATCCTACCAGGTAGTTCCAAAAACAAATTTGCAAGAGATACACAGTGTCTCAGTAATTTAATAATTTTTTTTTTTTTTAAAGGGATGTACTACATTACCATGCATTATTATATGAATAGTATTCAACAATATTACCATTCGTATATGTTCAGTGCATATAAAGATAAATCATAAATCTACACAATAGTTCAAAAATGATTATCACGTTAAGCTAAATGGTAATGAAAAAAAAAAAAACAAACCAGTGCATTCATTGCTCCGGCTTTCTTGTGATGCTGGAAGCCAGGTCGCTTCTCACGAGAAACATAAACAAGTCGAGGCAGCTCATTCCCATCAGTGTCAAGGCCCCCACTATGACCTAAGAACACCTGTTATTGGACACACATATTTCTGTAAGAAAATAAAGTAAAAGGGCACAGAGTCCTAAAAATACTTGCCACAGGTGACAGTACCTGAATCATTCCCGGATGATCCCTTGGATTGTTTCCAGGCCATGGAGTGCCATCCTGCATTGTCCAACCTTCTTCTGGCATCTTCTGTGCTTTTGCAACAAGAGCATTGATCCGCACCTTAAATTCTTCGTACTCTCTCTGCAACGGAAAATAATGTGTCATTATTGCTTCGTAACATTCCTTACACGCTTCCTCCCAAAGGGAAGGGGAAAAAAAGACATACCATTTTATACCCTTAATCAGTGAGATGAAACTAAAAATAGTTTAGGATGAATTATGCACTGCAAATATGATTTCAGACCTCACGATTATTCTATTGACCTACTAGTGTAAAAAGTCAAATTCCACAGCCAATGATAACTAACCTGGCATCTACCCAGAAATAACAGTACACTCTTATTGGAAATAAGGACAAAAATAATGTCAATTTACAAAGATTTTATTACATTGACAACATTATTTAGCATCAAGGAATGAACTTTAGGCTACTGTAATAACACAAAGCAAAGGATATCTAGTATTGATGCTATGAAATCGTGATAGAACCATAGAAAATGACTGAAAACCTACCAAATATCAATAAGCATAGCATTTGCGCACCGTGTAAACAAATGTATTCTTTTTTTTTTTTTTGGTAAATTAAATATGTTCACTTTACCTTCATTGCTCGGCGCTCTTTCACAAAAGAAGGCTGTATCTTGTCCTTCAAGTAATCTATCTTTTGGGCAAAATAAAACTCAGGGGCCCTAGGTTCAATGTTGTGTTTCTTGCAAAAGGGAACCCATTTTCTAGCAAACTCTGCAGTTTCAGAAAGAGCTTCAAAGGTCAGCATTGCTGAACCATCGTCTGATACATAGCATGACACTTTGTCAACGGGATAATCCACAGCAAGTATGGACAACACAGTGTTTGCTGTTACAAGTGGAGGCTCCTTGAGGGGATCCACAGTACTAACAAACACATCAACAGGAGCCAACTGCGATGGTTCCCCTTCTCGGTCATACCTGCACAGTAAAACGATGGTTGAAAATATTCCCACATTTTTCCTTTCATACATTCAGACTGTCCAACCACACCACTAAAATGAAGTTGACCTACCTCAGCGCAAGCCTGTCCAGAAAGGTCTCGCGGTTAATAGGAGACCATTTTGGAAATTGATCCAGAAGCCAAGACAAGGCAAACCAAATCTCACAGATAACTGATGTTAGCCAAAGTGGGTATGCATCTTTCACAGGGTGAGTTGTACGGTATTGTAAGAAGAAACCCAGAATAATAAGACGAAGTATGATCACAACACGATAAGGAGTAAGATGAGATGAAGGAATGGGCACCACACGACTCAATGGTTGTCGAGCATCATCAGCCCTGAGTTAGGGGGAAAAAAATGAAAAGTAAGTCACCGTAAAAAAATTAATAAAAAAAACATGCAAACACCAAAGTGCACCGACTGCTGGGGAGAGAATGAAATCGGCAAAGAAAAGGCTTTGCTCAATGTGCTCACATTTGGAGTTCCTCTCCATTTGAACCAGTCCCTTCCATGTCTCCCTTCCCCTCCGGATATCTACTGGTCATCTGGATGATATTTTTATCCTGTTTGAGCTTCCAACCTTCAACCCTTTCTTTCCAGTCAACATTCCCAAGACCATAAGCATTTAAGTCTTTGGATGGATCCACAATTCTCACTGGAACTGTAACACTCAATCAAATAAGCGTTACAAACAGAAGGTATCTCAAGGAATTTTTCTAAAATTTTAAGCTCCTTCAGTACCTGGAAGCCGAGGATCAACATAAGGAAGATGTTTGTCCCCAGGACCTAAAGGACCTGATGTGGTTCGCACAGACTGGTTGTCAGGTGTAGCACAGGGAATCTCACCAGATACCTACACAAATTGCGGGCACATCAGCAAGGACAAAAAAATGGTGCATACATCAGCCACGAAAGGTTGTAATTTATTGAGGCTGCATTTTAAGTTCTTTTAGTGCCCAATGGATCCCAAAACTCAAATATAAATTACGCAACATCAGCAAGGACAAAAAAAATGGCACATACATCAGCCATGAAAGGTTGTAATTTATTGAGGCTGCATTTTAAGTTCTTTTAGTGACCAATGGATTCCAAAACTTAAATATAAATTAGGCAACCTATTAACTATAAAATTCAAATAATATATTCTTACACCTCCAAGAAATAAAATCAACATAAACCAAACAAACCTATATTATACCCAGAGGAGAAATTAAAATTGAAATGATCTCTAGAGATTGCTTTGATTTCCTACCGGTTGCCCGTTAGTGAGAAGGGGAATAGGCTGCTGAGATTCATGTCTAGAGGAAGATGAGAGGTCAGCATCTTCTCCTCGCCACTGGCGTCTTGAATTGTTGTTTCCTTGTGCATAATTGAACTCATTCTCCAAATCATCAACATCATCCTCATCATCATCTCCATCCACTCGAGGACTCCCTAAAACACATCAGTTAGAAGAATCTTGCAAACCCAAATGATGAATTGATCCAAAGTATAAAAAACAAACAAATAAAGAAAAATGCCAGCCTAGATTACCTTTATGCCTCTTGTACCTAGTCTTGCACTGGGGGCAAGACTGGTTCCCATCTTTCCTTTCATACACATAACAAGGATGACAAACCGGGAAAGCACACTCATTGCAGGCAACAAATACATCTCCATTGGCTGTCAATCCAACAGTGTCACCACAGATCTGACATATTTGGCCATTCAAATGCTTCACGGGTTTGGGCTGCATTGTCCCAGGACGAAAAGAATATTCAAATTAGAACTACAGGTCATAATCCATTTAGATTGAATTCAATAAAAGCATGAAGATTTTAAACTCCTTACGAAAATTCGTTTTGTTCACTAAATAGGCTCCGCGTTTAACCAATTGTCTGTGATAAATGCTAAACACAATCTCTAAATGCAAGTAGCCAAATTAACATCATAACATACGCTAGATAAAATTAACCGGGCTAAACAATGAATAGTACTAAAGTAATGCGAACATCTTGTCGGAAAAAAAAAATAATAACGATCCGAAGATTAACTATATATAAGCATTAAGCAGAAAAATTGGAGCAGATCTCCAGCTGGGCTGTTATTAAAACCATAGGAAGTCAGACGCAGATCTTAGTACTTAATCCGTTTAGTCTGTTATTTCAAAAAATAATAATAATAATAAATAAATAAATAAATCCCACAACTCTATAACAGGATCTGAGACTATCTAAAACATCCGGGCAATATCCATTTTCCAGAGGACTAAAAGGAAAATACGGTTTAGCACAAATCGCCAGGCAGATCCACAATCCAACCAGTATAAACAAAAAAAAAAAAACGAAAAAAAAAAACCAAAAAAAAAAAAAGAGAATGATAATTCTCCAGCTACAAAACTTGTCCCAATTTACCCATATTCCAAATTTAATGGGAAAAACAATTAGAAATTGATGAAGTGCGAACTCACTTTCAGACAATCACCAGTCAGATCTGCCGACAGTAACACAACCACGCCCAAACAAAACAAAAAAAAAAAAAAAAGACTGAGAAATGGAAGATGGATAGATAATCCGGAAAGACTAACCCCACTATCCGAATCGTGGCGAATCCGAACGAGCTCATTCCTCTTGTAAGAACCAGCGACCATTCCGGCATTGGCTTCCATGTCAGTTCTGGTTGATTTTCCGCAGTCTTCTCAGACTGCTGAGTTTAGTTTGTGGTGTAGTTTTATCTGATCGCAATGTTGAATGAGAAAGAAAGTGTCAAGAGAGATTGAGATGGAAAAGAAGAGAAGAGACAGTGAATTCCTCGCCCGTTCAATACGCCATCTCCGTACTCTTTGTTTTCTCTCTCTACTGTCTCTCTCTCTTCCAGCTATCTCTGTGCTTGTCTTTTTATCGTTTCCTTTCGCGGATTATTTTTTTAATTTACCGGCTCAACCGGTTGCCCGTGGTGGTGACCAACCCATATTTTTCGGCATTGGTAATAAATTCATAATATATTGTGTGGAGCGATCGCAGAACGCGAGTCTTTCGGTCTTCAAGCGGCGTAAGGTATTGAAAGCTTACGACCCGAGGTAAAAGCCAAAAGAAAAATAAAGATACTATTTTCTTCATTTAGCCATTATTTTTTCGAAGAAAATTCTCATATAAACAATAAAAAAAAAAAACTAAACTTAGTGAAAATTTTCTCCTACATTCTTGTTGGGAAAAATAAATAATTCTATTTTTTTGGAAAAAAAGAATTATTATATATATGTTATCAAATAGAAAATGTACTTTTGTTTATTGAAATTTTTCTATTGAATGGATTAATAAATTTTCCCGAGAAAAAACGGACTAATCAATTAATTAAATCTTTAATCATAATTGAAAGAAGACTTTAAAAAATAGAGTTATATATGATATTGTTGCAAAAAAAAAAAAAAAAAAAAAAGTCTCATTCATTTCACCGATTCGAATTTTCAATTATAGGTTTCTACAGTAAAAAGTTCTCAAAAAATGTCACATCTAACTTTTTTTACTACAGTAAAAAATTCTCAGAAAATATCATATCTCAACTCGAATCCGCAAAGTAAACGAGGCCTTAACTCTTCATGGTAAAATTAGAGGATTTTTTTTATTTTCTAAGGTTTCTTAATAGAAATAATGCTAGAGACACTAACTCAAATATCAATTTTTTGTATACTAATTGATATGACACATAAATTGTCATTTTTATATTAATAGATGTTTAAAATATTGTCACATTAATTAATAATAAAAAATTATATTTATCAATAAAAATATAATAACATGTGTATTAAATTAATTAGTATATAAAAATTAAAATTTGAATTGTTGTTTCTATCCCTACTCTTCTTAATAGAAGTTTATTTATTTATTTAATGAAAAGGATAATAGAAGTTTATTTTTAAGTTAACCAAGCCTATTTTTATTTTTAATTTAACCGCCGGCTAAGCCGCTTAGACACCGATGTAGCCGACTAGCCGCGTCCAAGGAAAGCTGCAATTATTTTCTTCATACGACAGTCGTAAAGTGAGTTTGAAGTGTTTGGGAACTTGTCAACAACGCAAACGTTTCATAGTCCAAAATTACATGTCCAATGAAACATCGACACGTCGGATATTGCGTGTTAGTGAGTCTTTATCAGGAAAAAAAGACAAGGCGTATAACTAATCATAAAAATTTCTCTTCCAAATAATTCGTTTGCTGTGGACAGGCTGGCCTACGAATCCACCGGTTGTTGCCCGTGGCACGTTTGGATCTCGCCTTTGCTCACTGAAGGGGGCTGTCGGTGGACGTTATTTTTCCCTTATTTTTCCATTGGCCATTTCGAAATTACAATAGTACCCTCAGTCTCACTTGAGAAACGGAATACATATCGTGGTCCCTCTCTGGAGTACCTCTTCGCCTACTCCGTAGAAAAAGTGTCTTTCCATAGTCACCTATGTCTAAGAATGATAATTCGTATCACATAATAGTATTATATTTTAATTATTTTTTAAAAATTTATAGTAAATTTAAATATAATTTGTGATATGAAATTTTTTAAAAATTATAACACCTAACATAATATGATTATTTTATAAGTTAACACGACACGATACGAAAATAACTCGTGATATAAAATTAATTTGTGAATCTGAAATTAATACAAAAATTATATACTTTTATTTAGTTTTTTACATATTAAAAATAACTTAAAATTCATAACACACTAAAATACAATAACATCCATTAAAATTAAGCAAATAATAGTATAAGGTGATGTTTGGTAGAGGAATTCATTTATTAATTCGAATCATAGTTCGTGATTCGCTACAATTTTTTCTCTCACAAAAAATACACGTAAATAGAAAATAGTTCTAATCACATGGTTCTAATTCATGAACTAAACGCCCCATAAGATTGTGAGTATATTTATCATGACATCACAAATTCATAATAAAATAAAAAAATATGTAATGAAAAATGTATATATTTTTTAATTTTTTTATGAGTTTCATATCGAGTTTGAATTAGACGAGTCTAACTTAAAATTGACTTGTATTTTTTATGTTAATTTTAAATCGACTCAATTATAATCTGAATCTCTTTTTTCTAAACCTTAACCTATAAAATTTATATTATTTTTAAATCGTATGACACTCATATTATCTATGTTACTCGTGTGATTTATGTGTAGCTACATTTTTATTTTGAAATTGTTTTTCCCCAAAGAGGAGCGTTTCCGTCGGCAGGCAAAGTACCGACTTTTTAGGAAACAACGACGCTAGTTAGTAGTAGTTGCCAGTGGAATGGTCAACTGTAGAATGTCTCAGGAAAAAAAAAAAAAAAAAAAAAAAAAGTCCTTAATTGCATCTACTCCGAATCTATTGTTTAGCGGTTCTAATTAGATTTTTTTTTTTTTTTTTTCCTTAAAGATGGTTTTGATGAAAATGTGATTTTATGGTAATAATTGTTAAATGTGACTTCTAATTAAATAACACGTGCATTGAGATTTTTTTTTGGTATTCATCTCCACTACGATATATGAATATCATTTTAATGACTTTACAAAGCAATATATATATATATATATATATATATATATCAATGTAAATAACTAATAGCATATATATCGATACGGCATGTTGTGTCAAACAAAAGACTTTAATAAATAATTTTCCCCTTGTTAATTAGAAACATATCTCTCTCTTTTCTTTTTAAATGTTGATTATAATTAAGAAATGCGTAAGGCTACTTCTGTTTTTTTTTTTTTTTTTTTAATTCATATTAGTAACGTTGGTTTTGTATTTTCAAATACAAATGAAATGGGTAATTGAGACCTCGTTCATTTCACTGATTTGAGTTTTTAGTTTTAGGTTTTTACAGTAAAAAGCTCTCAGAAAATGTCTAATCTAAGTTTTCTGCTACAGTGAAAAACTCTCAGAAAATGTCACATCTCAGCTCGAATTAAAAACTCGAATCCGCAAAGCGAACGAGGTCAGTGATTTTTTTCATATGTTTCCAATAAAATAATAAGGGATCTAAAAGGAATACAACAAAAATGTAATATACATAGGAAGGAAGAAAAAGGCAAAGTGCAGATTGTGTAGAAATTAGGTGAATTAAGGGTTCGTTTAGTTCACTAATTCGAGTTTTTAATTTAAGTTAAGATGTACTGATTTTATGTGAGAGCTTTTAACTATAGTAAAAAGTTAGATGTAACTATTTTTTAGAATTTTTTACTGTAATAAAATTTAAATTCTAAACTCAAATTAGTAAAATGAACGGGACCTAATAATTTAAGACTGTTTTTGAAAAAAAATATGCTTAGAAATGGGCATGGTGATTTTTTCTCAAGTGAATTTTATGCATGTCTTTGCAATTCTTTTTTTTTTTTTTTTTTTTTTTTTTTTTTTTTAGGAATTTAATTTTATGCCTTTCATGTGGTTGGGTTTTCACACTGACAAAGGCTGTTTCTTCCTTGCTCTTTGTAGAGTTTTTCTGGTCTCTTATTGAGGCAAGATTTGCATCCAAAGGGTTTATAGGGCAGGGCAGAGAAATGACAAACCCTTAAACCACATAAATTAAGGGCTATTTATTTTCTATATTTAAATTCAAATAATTGATTTTGTTATAGTGTTTTTTTTATAAAAAAAAAAAAAATTAATTTTCATATACTTTCCAAACCAGTCTTAAATAATTTTTAGCCCATTAGTCAGTTTCAAATCAAAACCTTTTTTTCCATGGTATGAGACCACTCTAAACTATTTAGATTTATATTTTTGACAATTTTTTTATAATATATTTCCTTTATTTGTTTCTTTCCATAATTTTTTTTTTCTCTTTTTCGTCGGTATTGCTTTTTTTTTTTTGCCTCTTGTATTTATAGTTCACCTGGCTCGAGACAGAAAAGAAGAAAAAACAGTTTATATTCATTCATTCATCGGTGGCTATCGTTGTTTCATTATTTGATAAGTTTCAATATTTATTCACTGCGGAGTGCGGAGTATAGTTAACAGAAAAAAAAAACTATGATAACTAATGAGTATTGAATTTAGAGAGTTTATAGTGATCTTTTTACTTGATGTTTAAGGTTAAGTTGTTAATTAACCTGTTATAACAAATCATATAAAACACTTCATCATGTAATTAAGGTATGCACTTATTTATATATATTGACTATTGAAAACACGTGTATATACATATATATATATATATATATATATATTAAAGAAGTGTAGTAAATCGCATTTTTGCAAAATTACAGTAAGCAAATAGCAAGTTTCAGTGGATGCAAGTATAGCCTAGTGGTAATATCACACCTGACTCCACTATAAGGTGGAGAGAATCTCCTACTTTCGTTTGGTTCTTAGATTCGAATCCCTGATTCGAATCATGATTCATGATCGCTACAGTAATTTTTCTCACAAAAAATACACGTAAATTGAAAATGATTCAAATCATATGATTCGAATCCCTGAACCAAACGGACCTTGTAAATATAAAATGTACTTGATAAATAATCTATTTTATATAAGTAAAAAAAAAATACCAAACAAAAGTGGCAAACAGAAAACCATATTCAGTGTGTATCATGCCGAAAAGTACTCAAATGTAAGCTTAAAGTTCTCAACCTTTAAAGTTTATATACTTTAAAGGCCATAAAATAAAAATAAAGAAAGAGACAAAATACTACGTAAAATCCTTAAAAGGCCATTGGAGTGTCCTCATATTGGCCCAAAACCGTACCTAATTATGAGACCCAAATTACGGTTTAAGCCAGACCAAATTATTCTATGATATTCGATCCCCCTGCATGCTTCCATTAAGTTATATGAAATAAATGTGATCTGTTTCGTTGTTAACAAACTCGGTTTTGAAATTTTACGGACATTGTAGTGTTATAGCATATTTTTCAAATTTTTAGAAGTAAATAGCAGATTTAATATACTTAGTAAACAGAATTTTTAATTTAAGAGGTACATGATTTTCCTTTATTACCCTTATCTCTCAATTTATACATTCTCTTATCTACTCCCAAATTTCCATAAAATAGAAACTCTCTCTCCCCTCCCTCAGACAAACTCTCTCTCTGCCCTGTTGTCAAATCGACTTCTGACAGTTCCGTCGGACCTCCGGGAATGCCGCCGACGATCCTCCTCACGCAACATCTTGGACTTGAGGTCTGCAACGACGAATGTTTGATGTCGGGAGATTGGCTCGCGAGCTCCTCAAATTCGGTCTCTTCTACTCGCCGACTAATGAAGCCGCCGCCATTAAACGGCGATTCCGTCTGGGCTCACGGTGATGACCTGACATTGCGACGTGTGGAACCTCGGTCGAGGTGCAGAGGGGAGGAAACTGATTTTTTTTTTTTTTTTTTTGGGTAGTTTTGGCATTTTGGTTAGTTTAAAATATCTGATTTATATTGAGATGTTATTTGTTAAATCTTTTTCAACTACCACCTATTAATTTTAATTAGTCCTTTAAAATTTGTTATTTCTCTAAATGAATTTTTCGGTAGTCTCAACTTTTAACTATTGGCTATGATCATAAAAAAGTAATAGTATATAAAACAATTACGAAAAAACCGTAAGAACTACTAACTTAGTTGACTACTACTAATCTATTTTTCAGAGAAACACCCTTTCTCTAATTCTCTTGAAATTTTATTGATGAACTTAGTTGACTACTATTAATCTATTTTTCAAAGAAACTCCCTTTCTCTAATTCTCTTGAAATTTTATTGATGAACTTAGTTTTACAAGTGTGTTGATGATGGTAAAGGCTTTTTTTTTTAATTTTTTTTTATGAAACTTATATGCAAGGACCACTATTTGTTGATTATGGTGTCTCCAAAGTTTTTTAATATTTTGTGAAACCTTATACAACGATCAGTAAGATTTTGTGAAATCTTATATGATATTAAGTAAATAATTGGTATATAAGTTAGTGATTAGTTAAGGAGTGGTGATGATCACCACTTGACGATGTATAGCATTGCTCTTTGTATCTTGTCGTAGCCTTTGTTGCTGCATTGCGCCCCCAACACCATTTCGTAAGTAGACCATATTGTCCATTGAAAAAAAAAAAGAAAAAAATAAAGAGAATTCTCAGAATTAAAATGATATACATATATATATATATTATAGGAAACAGTACTAATCAGATATTTGGCATGTCGAAGTTCTTTTCTTGTGATATTTCCATTTATGCTTTAAATATTAAAAAACTCTCTAATACCATTTCTGTTTCCCCTTAGCTTTCCCTAACTCAACTCTCTTCCTCCCTTACAAACCATCAGCGTTTGAACCACCATTACCTCCTCTCCTACCCGCCGTTGTGTTCTTTAATATCTGCGCAGCACAAGTTGTAAGGACAGACGTCATGATCATCTCAGCAAAAGAAAGGAAAATTTTCATGCCACGTTAACGGAAACAATGAGAATAATGATTCAAAAGAGAAGATATAGAAAAATAAAAGCAATTACTTTTATTATATCATTATTTTTTGCCTACAAGCAATAAGTACCTATTGCTATTATTATTTTTGAACCAGGACGAGAAAGGGGACGACTTATCAATAATAGAGTGATGGGTTTGGTCAGGTGGTCCTACCAACGAATTCTCATCAGTCATCAATGATTCAAATTAAGCCCACATACGAATAGGCATACCATCACTTGAATCATATAAGAATAGATTCATCACTTTATGATGATTGCTGGCTATTATTAAATATATTTAAATTTGTTATAGTTATGGAGATGTTAATTTCTCAAAATATAAGGGTTAGTCTATGATCCCACCGGTGGGATGGTCCCATCATTATAACTTATAGAAATGAAAATGTAATATAATATTTTGATTGAACATCAATGCTAAAATTGTGAGACATCTCCGTTCACTTTATCGATTCGAGTTTAAAATTTAAATATTGTCTAAAAAGTTTTAAAAAACAGTCACATTTAACTTTTTTATTATAGTAAAAAACTCTCATAAAATCACATCTCAACTTGAATCAACGAAGTGAACGGGCCGGCTACTCCTATTATTATTACGCCATTTTAAAGTCCTTACTATGTCAAAACTAAATTAAAGTGTGAAAATAAACTAGAATAACTCAATTTCTTAGTGTTACGCCTTTCAAATATTTGTGTTACACTAAATAAATGTCATATTATGTTACACGATATCTATTTACGTTAAATATACGTTATTACGATGGTAGGACCGTCCCACCAATGGGGGACCTGACAACACGCCTATGCATATAAATATTTCCCAGAAATTGAGGATGATGCATGTATTGATGTTCTGTTACGAGCATATGATGATGATGCAAAGATGGATGGGGATGGACATACATGTCTAAGCATCTGATTCTCATTCTGCAAAGTGGAAAGTCTCTCTTCAAGCTCAGAGTTCTTTTTCTCCAAATCTTTAACTCTAGTTTCCAGGTCACTCAAGTACGCCTTCTTCCTTTCCCTTGCTTGTTGCGCTGAAACTCTGTTCCTCAGCAATCTAATTTACATTTTTTGTTTTGTTTGAGGGACCCAAAAAAAAAAAAAAAAACACAGTAATTTACCAAACTGCCACTGGCCCCAAAAAAAAGGGGCCAAAAAGAGCAGAAGAACAAATGCAAATAATAATATATTGCAATACAATTATCCATTTGTACCTCTTTAGCCTCTTGCTCTCTTTGTCAGCCGGGCTTCTTCCTCTCTTCCTCTGCCCTTCCCCTGCGACCTGGACCCGGTCCGGACCCCCCACCGAACCGGTATCTCTGCCGGAAGCCGATGCTCCGCCCGATTCGGCGCCGATCTCGGGAACTCTTCTGATCTCCTCATCGCTTTCCATCGCTATATTTCAGGAAAAATAAAAGAGAGAATTTTTAAAGATTTTTTCTTTACGAAAATGAAATCAACAATCAAATAAGATCGCCACCGTCCGTTGCTTTTCAAGTCAAAGTGATAAAATGCAATTCCCGGGAAAATATATATACATATATACATATATATATATATATATATATATATTTTTTGTAGATACGCATTATTAAATTTAACGAATTAAAGATATCAACCGTGGCTAAACTTAATCAAATGCATAATAACATTAGTTAGAGTTGTAAACGAAAAAAGAAAAAAAAATCGTACCTTCTTTAACTTCAACTTGAAGAGCAGAGCTGGAGGATCTTTCGCTGCTTGAAGGCAGAGAGCTAGCTGCGATTGAACTCGTTGCCTGTTCTTGCATTTCGCTTGCAATCTGAAGAGAGAGAGAGAGAGAGAGAGAGAGAGAGAGAGAAATTGATTTTGAGAAGAGATCTTAGAGAGAGAAAGAGGGGAAAAAGAGCGGGATATTAGTGGCACGATGAGTTGAGACGAGAGAGAGAGAGAGAGAGAGAGAGAGAGAGAGAGTATGAATGAAGAATGAGCGATCTGTAGCCGTTGCGTGTCTCGGATATCAACGGCTCTGCAAGTGGTGAACGTGGAGGAATAAAAGCCATGAGGAGTGGGTTGGATCAAAGGTTTGGAGATGAGGATCGTGGAGATTTTTTGGCCGTCGGATCTGTCAACATCGGACGCATGGGACGAGGGTTGGTTTGAATGCAGTGAACTGGGACCACCTGAAGGTAATATTATTTCTCGATTTTGTAAAGCGTGGTGTGTATTTACGAATAATGCCATGGCAGCACTTTGAATATCTGCGGCGTGGTAATGCGCACGTGCAGCGCTCGTGCAATTCGTTTATTTATTTATTTATTATTATTTATTATTATTAAAGAGAGAGGAGCCTTTCTTTTTCCTCTTTTGATTTGATGAAGGATTCGTTACTTGCATAATTGTTTGGTCCTCTAACAATATTTTCCTACGTTTTCCTTTTTTTTTTTTTTTAGGTAAAAATGGTGAAGTTTATACCAATTGCAATTATTCGATGTGATAACTGATTTGTAATTGGGAAATGTCAAGAAAACCTTTATTGGTTCATATTACTACTTAATTTCCATTTATTTACAAATAGTAACTAGCAAATATAGAAAATATTTTTTTACAACAAAATTCAGAAAAAATTTAAATTCGAATTACAATTTTATTTAAATTCATATTTTTTTTTTATAAAATTTGAGTTTAAACTCGAGTTTAAGACTAAACTTGAGTTCAAGTTTTCTCTTCAACTCAAGTTCAGAAACTCAAACTCAAATTGATGAATAATATTTTTTCTATACTTAAAAATGTCATAACTTTTTCATTTTAATTTTGATTGAGATGATTTTTTTCTATGTATTCACAACGAATCACACATATACCCTATTAAAATTTTTCATCACTATTAAGTTTTTATTAAAATATTATATAAATACAAATTTAAATTTTAACCTACCCAAACACAAACTTAAAAAGATTTTTAATTCAAATCATAACTTAAATGTGCACATCTAAATACAAACTCAAATTATAACTTCAATTCAAATTATAATTTAAATTTAATTTAAAATCATCAATCAAATCACCTTAATTTAAAAATAAAAAAGAACAACTTCAACTCAAGTTTAGATGATCATCGTTTTGGGGCTTTTGTTTTATTATTATAATAGAATCATCATTTTAGCCGAAACAAAGAGAAGGGGCCTCAATAATAGTAAGTAAGATACGCTGAGGATTTATTTTTTTTACAAATTCTATTATTGTAGTATTTTTTCTCAGAAAAATTTAAATAATTTTTTTTTATTATTTTAGTATTTTTTCTTACATAGACAATTAAGAATTAAAAAAAAAAAGAAGTTATACAGAAAGAGGTTATCGCATAAAGTGGTATCAACCAAACTCTAAAACCTGTTTAGGCTGCGAGTAGAAGATGTGTAAGGTGGTTTTGAGTCCATCCGAACTTGCAAGAAGTTCAATGTTTTTTGAAAATTTTATCCTTGTTTTTACTTTCGCCGAAATAATTATTGTTGAACTACATATTTGTAGTAACACACGCTACGCTACTATTCCAAATAAAAAGAAAAAAGAAAAAAAAAGATGGTATGATCATAACTTGGTGTTGGTGATAAGTCTAATAGTGAATTGGAAATTGACGAGCTGCTGATTGAAAGTGAAATTTCTTCTTTTCTTGTAGTCCTGGTCCCAAACGTCATTTTACCAATTCATTCCCACACAAGACACAACCTTCAAAACCGAGAATCGTATACGTCTCTTTCCCACCAGGAATCTTAAGACTCAAAATAGACTCCATTTCCCTAGTTTCCTTCTCAAGCACTGCCCCAGGGGCTTCTCTTTCCTTTAATTTTTTTATTTTTATTTGGACATGGGACTTGTCCCGTTTCGTCCCCCCACCCAATACTTACACAAAAGGATCTTTCCCTTTCTATCTTTCAAAGACAACAAATTTAAAGTAACTTTTTCTTTTTCCAAGTGATTTCAATTAGAATTTTCAAGAAATCACCCTCAACACATGGAATTTTCAGGAAGGTTATTTGGTGATTTGGGATAAATGATGCACGTTTCGTAATCACATGGGCGGTAGAGAGAAGAAATTGTGTGTTGGAACAGTCAAGGACACAGCTAAGCAGGTCAGGAGATGGTATTGGTATTATTAGTATTGGCATCTAAGTGGAGGTGGCTCTTATTCTGAACTCGCTTTTATTCATTATATTTTGTATCCAGTGTAACGGAAAAAAAAAATGTAAAAAGAGCAAAGTTGAATAACTAAAAGGGAGAATCTTTAGTGCGTCTAACGTACCGGAGATTAAGTTAACCGCAAACTTTTTTATTTTTATGTGATTTTATGCAGATCTGAGTATAAAATATTTAGCCTACCAATATATTGCCGTACTGGATAAAGTTACTAAAAAAAATTAAGATATGCTTTTTGTTAATTGGGGACATGCCTTAATGCAAATCTTTTGTCGTTTTGAGTTTGAAAAGACAACTAAAAACAACGGGAAATGAAAGATGAGAATCTAATGGAGACGACAATAACTTGAACAATAATCACCACCACGCAAAGGACACAAAACTTGTAACGACAAAACGGGGGAAAAAAAAAAAAAAAAAAAAAAAGAGCAACCATAAAATGTATTAGGACATCAATTGAGAACGAACCTGAAATGTAAAACGTTGCCACCCTCAAAAACGATATGTCGTTTAGAGTATATTACTGTAGTTCGTTTGAAGACATTTCGTATTCAATCATGAAAAAGACGCACTTCGTAGTTTGTATTTCAAAATTTTCAGTTATTTCCAACTTCGCAAAAGAGTGCGTGTGTGCGTGTTTTTTTTTTTTTTTTTTTTTTAAATAAATAATCAAACAAAAAAAAAAAAAAAAAAAAAAAAAAAAAAATCACAAGAAAATAACAAAAGAAATGCCACCGTTGAGATGGCATTATATAAGGAGAATGCTGTTCCAATTTCCAAACTAAGGCTTCAGCCCAAAAAGAGTCCTCCAAAGTAAGGCTTAGGCTTAGGCTTAGGCTTAGCAGTAGTATCACAACATACTTTTAGATTTCTACGAAATGAAACACAAAGCAAGTAATTCTTCATCTACTCCTTGTAAGTAAAACATAACATACAACTTACCAAGTGCATGCCTCTGTCTATACATTCCTTCATTGAACAGTATTGTGAACAGATCGTTGATATGGAATCCGCTGGTCAGGAACCCCTTCTTCAGAACGCTTCTCCTCAAACCATTTCACAATCCTCTTGCGGGGCAGGTTTGTCACATGCACAATGCTGCTAATCATCGTATTCTGTGTCGTTTATCAAACACACACAGAGACCATAATTAGTAAACTACCCCAGATCATGAAAATGAATTTCAGACAGAATTATATATCTTAGTTTACGTGGCAACAAGAAATGCAGTAAATTGCTTCACTAGCCATGAAAAATAATGCGGGAAAGATAATAGAAACTTCACTTACGGTTGGCCGCTTTGTTCTTCTATAAACATCTTCAAGAGTTTGAAGGTGAGCTTTCTTCAGCCTCTTTTGGCTGGAGAATCTTTGTTGCATGACATGAACCGGAACCTTCTCCGCGGTGTCTGATTTGGGAGTAGTTGTCTTCTCCACAACAGTTTCTATGGTCTTCACTTCAGTGACAGTTATTGTCGGAGGAGGTTCATGATCAGGCAAAGCAGCACTCATCATCACAAGATTTGGAGGGGGATTTCGCAGCAATTCAAGAACAACAGGCCTGTCGAGACATAGCTCGGCCGCAAGACTTTTGATCTGCATTATAATGCAAATAGTTAGGCTCTATTCTCAGGTGCTCAGTGCTCTTAAAAATGCTCATCTAATATAACTAAAATTGAAAGTGAAATTATTGCAAACAAATGCCACACCTTCACTGATAAATAATGAAACAACTGTAATTATTTAACAAAGGACATAAACTCGTGGGATGAATATGGGTAAAATTTAAAATGAAGCCCTTTTTATTTATTTATTTATTTATTTATACAAGAACAGTACTTCCAATCAATCATATATCTCTTTTACACCCTTTTCCAACGAAAATATTTGAGATACAGTACAAGCAATAAGCACCAAAAATTCATTTTTCAACAAATTATAAACTACCACCTATTTATCCGAGTTCCGGAGTAAGCCCATTTTCATGTGATTTATAATTGATAATTGTAAATTGTAATGTTCCCCATTTTTTTAACAAAAAAAAGAGCACAATCTGTAAAAGAGCATCCAATCCAACATTACTACCGAAAGTTCATGAGCTTCTTAACAAAATCAAATACATACATTGGTCTTCCGACGACCGATTTTCAAAGCGGAAGCCAATCTCCGAAGTTGCCAATTCTTAAGCGTCACAGGTTGTTCTTCTTCCTCTTCGTCCCCGTCCTCGTCCTCGTCTTCGTCTTCCTCTTCCATCTCAATAACCTCATCCTCCTCATCAATGTCGTAACCAGTCATATCAAACACCTCGGCAATTTGTTCGTCAAGCTTAGCGAGGTCTTCCTCGCTTATATCTTCGTCGTCGTCGTCACCGTCAAACAGAGACGGGTCGTCCTTTTTAAGGTCTTCCTCAAGCTGCCTAAAGAGCGCCTCAAAAGCATCATCATCGATTTCTTCTTCCTTCTCTTCCAAACCTCCATTTCTACCCAACTTTTGCAGCTATTAAAATTAAAAAGCGGAAAATTTTAACTAAATTCAAAAAATGAAATCAAATTAAAAAACAAAAGAAATAACTTTTCTATGAAACCTTGTTATTCTTTCTCGGAGATGTGATTGCCGAGTTGCGGTTTCGACGGCGAGAGAAGACGAGCGTGGACGCAGACCAAGATGGAGTTCGTTGAGGCGGCAGAACGAGATGGGCTGGTCGGCGGCCCAGGAGGACGGGTTCGCCGCCGGGACGCGCGGTCCATTGGAGGCCGATGGAAGGAGCGTTAAGCGCTGTAGCTAAACCCATTTTTGCTTGAGAAGCGGTTCTTACTCTTTACTTTACTGGCTCGGAGACCAGAGAGAGTGATATTTTGTGTTCTTCGAACTACGAAGACAATAATTAGTCTGGTAAGGTTGTCTCTCTTGAAACGAAGCCGTTTACACCGCTTCGGCACAGCACTCATTGAGTCTTGACTCTTCTGGATAAATATTTAGACTAAACATGAAGAAGATTATGAAACTACGCCGTTTAGGTACTAACTAATATTTTCTTTTCCTGTATGTCTACAAGCACCAGATCCCCCCTCCCCTCTCTCTCTCTCTCTCTCCGTACCATCTGTCTCTCTTCTCTCTCTCTCTCTCTGTTCGGGGGAAGGAAGTTAGGCAATAATGGCGAATTCTTCATCGCCATCTTCGCAAAAACGATGGTTTAACAACCTCCCGTGGATAGCCTCGCGCATCTACTTCGTCTTAATCATACTTCAGGTCCCTCTGTTCAGGTGCAGCGTTTTTTCTCCGCATCAATGTCGGAATCTAGAGGCTTCTCTCATGAAACATTGATTTCTTTATCCAATTCTGGTTCTGTAATCTTCCGATTGTTTTCAATTCTTCGTTTATCTCCGAGATCTGTTTGTTTGTCCCACGATTTTTGGTTGCTTAACTTGTTCGGATGTTTTAAAGTTTCTGATAACGATTTTGTTACGTTTCATCATCTTCGTGTTGGTAGTTTTTAAGCTTCATTGTTTTCCAGCTGCTGAAACTGTTGATTTCTGTTCTCTTTGCTTTAATACTAATTTGAATCTTAATTGATTGTAAATTGGAGTTTTAGTCCATCAAATTCTCTTGCTACATGGTGAAAATGACAAGGTGGCTATAATATTCTACTATTTCAGTTGACTTGATGCAGTGTATTGTTGGCAAATCTTGCTTCAGAAAATTAGTTGAATCTGAGTTTGTTCATTTACTCAGATTGTCCCAGTTTTTAATTTCTTTAGATATGTAAGTTCTGTGCTGGGAATTGGGATAATCTTTCCCGTCGGCAGTTTAATTTAAGATAAAATGATTTACTCACGCTTTTAGAGTAGACACAGGAATATATAGATTAGCTATAGAAAGCATTGGCAATAAGCAAGCTGGGTTAACCTTGTCAAGTGTTTTGGTTGACTTCTTTTCTTTCAAAGGAATGTGCTCTATTTGACTTCTTTTCTTTCAAAGGAATGTGCTGTATTCTTTTCAAAGATGTTAATATTGTTGTTTGAGTCTTTAAAATTTTCTGTTAAGTAATCTCTTCGTCTTCTCTTGAACGAACAAGCAAAATGCCTAACTTCTTTGATTTCATTCACCAGAAGTGCAAAAATTATAATGGCCCGTTGGTTTACTCGTCCAAGTCAGTGATTTTGATTCTGAATTCAAATTTTGTGAGAGAACCCATTGGCAAAAACTTTTTTTATTCAAATTTTTTTTTGTGGGAGAGCAGAGTTAGAATCATAGGTTCAAGTCCTAGTACCAAACTGGCCATAAGTAATTTACAAGTTGTGGCCTTGAATTAGCATTTTTTTACTTTTGTTTTACAGGGTCCCATGCAGATCTGGAATGTGCAAGACACCAGTGCACGTCACGTCGTCCCAGTTGATTGCAAGCGAGATTTTTCCAGTAGCATTAGTGAAGGCTCTTCTCTACCCTGGAGCTGCTACAAACACTATCCTCACGAACATGACTGTTCCAAGCTGGGATAACCTGTTAGACATTTATAACTTGACCACTGTGAAGGAGGCCCCTGCAGTAACTGATCTCCAACGCTTGGAGGTACATTTCTCCGCTGATAACCCCCTAAATCTAATGAATCGCACTTATATAGAATCACTTGAAAATGGCAGCAGGAATTTTTCTTCTTGGCATCTCCTTCAAAGCAGGCTTGATTTATAGATGTTTCTTTCCTTTTCCTTTTTAATTTTTAAGTGGATAGTTATACTGGACTTTGAAGTAAATTTCTTCTAAATAATAAAAGTACCATTTGAAGCTTTTGAAGAAGATCTACATAGTAACACTCTTATGTTAGTACCTTCAACTTATGTGCTATCCTTTCTCATTGTCCAATTCCTGTAATGGCATCTCCTACTTTGTTGGTTGATTCTTGAATAAGCATCCGGCGTTCCTAACAACTAGTCTTAGCAACCATTTTGGGGACGTTGTTTTCCCTATTCTAATTTGCACCTCTACCAGGTTCTCGCTGGAAGTTACTTCTCTGTGGCTGGTGCTCTTGTGGGTCTTCTAAAACCAGGAAGGATGAGCATGTTTGGGACGCTTTTAATAATCTGGGGCCTCGTCAAGGAAGGGATCCTTGGAAAGCCTGCTACCACAGATCCTACAAGAGCCGTTTACGTCTATCCCACTATTGCTCTTGCTCTTATATGTGCTTTCTCATCTGTAAAGTACGACGTGAAAAAAGTTGCTAGGAGTGCTCCGGCTGTCGTGAAGCCTCTTCAAAGCTCTTCAAAATCTAAACTGAAATGAGTTCAAAGGTTGTCATTCTGACCTGTTTCTTATTAGTACGGTCTTATTGTTAATTGACCTTCTAAACTGTGTTTGTTTGCTCCAGGCGAAATCATTTTGTTAGATACATTACTGTTTCTGAAAACGACCGCATAAGTCTCAGGACATGGTATCAGAAAATGATGTCAAATTTTCCCCATGAATTCTTGAAAGATGCTTTCTTTGAATAGGAGCTTTGTAATTTATTTGCATCTAACCGGTTTCATAGTTCAAAAAAAAAAATATACATAAATCGAAAATAGTTTTAATCTTATGATTTTAATCTATGAACCAAACGTCTCATTTGTGTTTGCTTGGCATTATATGTGAACTGTTCAGCTCAAAATGTAACCAGCAACAGGCCAAAGTAAATAACAAGAAAGAGTGACAACGTTGTAACAAAATCATCTATATCCAAATTCCGTTTGTGTGAAACTTATTCTGTATTCCTTGCAGTGTAGATGCCTCCTAAATTACAGGAACCACATTGTTGTTTTCCCGGAAAGTGTCTATGACACTGCCTCTACCCCTTGTTAACTTTCGAGAGATTGAACTTTCCTCTTAAATTCTGATTATTCTGATTTTTTATCCTTTAATGAAGTCAATAAGGAGAAGAATTGCCGCGAACTTGAAAAAACTTCTGCTTAACAACTAGTCTACCAAAAAAAAAAAAAAAAAAAAAAATCCTTTGAGGGAAGAAAACATCAAAATGATCCCACTTGTTTCCCGTTATTTTCCTCTGTAGTTTGGTTAGATTCAAAGTGACGTCTCTAATTATTCTTTTTTTTTTTTTTTTTTCAACAATATCAAGGAGCAAGAAGAAGCCTCCTTTTTAAGGGTAACAATTCGAGATAATAGGTCGTATTCGTGTCAATTCGTTTATTAATCGTGTCAGAAAATATCAATTTAAACACGATATGTTTATTAAATATATCAAAAATGTCAATCTAAACATAAATCATTTATTAATCGTGTGAACTTGTATAATCCGTTTAAATCAATATATTAAATAAATAACTAATATAATAATAACTTATTTAACACGGTCAAGACAAGCTTAATATGTTTATTAGTCAATTTATCTTTTCTTTTAAAAATATAAATGAATTTTACATATATGTCATATAAACTTTCATGTTATATCACATATTATTATATTACAGACAACCCATATAGTTAATCGTATCAATTCGTGTCACTTCATGTTAAGAGGTCAACCATAATCCAACTCATTTATTAATCGTTTCAATCCAATTATGATTCCAACTCATTTATAGTAAATCCAAACCCGTTAATTTCATGCGGGTTTCAAGTCGTGTCGTCATGTCACTATCTGGATTGCCAGCCCTATTTTTTTGGTTGAGCAAAAAAAAAAGCCTCTTTTATCCACAAAGGATTAGGAAGACAAAGTGCGTGTTTAGAACCGTTTTTCAAAACAATTTTACGTATTTTGAGAAGTAAAAAATGAAAATGAAAACAAAACAATATTTGTTTAGCAAATGTTTTAAAAATGAAAATGAAAATAAAAATAATGAGAATGATTTTTGTGAAGAAATTAAATAACAGTTGAAAGTTATTTTTACTTTTTTATTTTTATTTTTAATATTTATCAATAATATTATAATATATTAATTAATAAACACAATTTTACTTTTTTATTATACTCAAAATAATCTCTTAAAAAATTAACTAAACGTAATTTCAAAATCAATTTAAGAATAACTCTCAAAATATCTCATTTTTATTTTTTATTAAAAATAAAATTATTTTAAAATTAATTCTAAACGCACTAAAAAAAGCTCTCAACCAATCCAATTGGCAATTGCAATGCTTCCTCTCTTTTTCTTCTTATTTCCTCATGAACGAAGCAGATCAAAGCTACATTCTTTTCCTTTATGTAGTATCTTTGAACATTATGATTCAATAGTCTTGAAGGTTTTTGTTTTTGTTTTGTTTTTGTTTTTTTTTTTTTCAATTCTTGACGCGCTTTTTGCTGATGGGAATAATTTATCATGTATGAATTATTCGGCTCAGTAAGTAAAGAAGAAAACTGACAACCTTCTAAATAATAATCAAAATTTTGCAGGTACAAAATCCCACTTATGTGAAACTTACATTATTCTTTGGAGATTTCTGTGTATCATACGTGTCTCCTTCCTGGAAAGTTGTTGTAACTTGAACAAGCACAGCATTCTACAGAGAGAGAGAGAGAGACTTGAGAGTTGACTTGACTTTGCTACTTTCGAAATTCACATATATACATATATATATATATATATATATATATATATATATAAACCCATCTTTGCACAACAAGTTTTGGTATCTCATTCACAAAAAGAGAAAAATAAGGTTATTGTAGCGCTTTTCTATCTTCTGCTAAAGCCACCAACAAAGGAGTTGTTCCTTGAAAACAGGTACGGCATTGTTTTTCATTTAAAATGGTTTTATTTTCTTTGTCTGAAAAATCACAACTGTTTAAATGTTCTATGGAGTATCGTAATCAAATGTTATGACACCAGTTCTTTAAAAAAAAAAAAATTAAAGCACATTTTTTTCTTAATTTTCTTGATTCTTTGATTCAGCTTTTCGGTGACTCTGTTTTGAGTGGGAGCAGCCCTATTTATTCCGATGGGAATTATACCCATCAGATACAAAAATAGACTCCATTTCTAGGCCTATATGTGGGCCCCACCTCTTCATGTATATAAGGATTTGGGATAAAAAGAGTTTTCCTTCGAGTGGATAGTTAGAATTCAGTAACATCTGTTAGTTTTAACTATTTTTCTGTGGATTTATATGGATGATTTTTTAGCAGAAGACCAAAAATATGGCCTTTTTGTCATGCTGCTCAGTTTTAAAATGGCATATTTTTATCAGAAGCAATCGGATTTACATATTGTTAGTTTATTTAGTGTGATCGAACGTCTAAAAACGCACAAATCAATAAGGTTAATCTACCACAGACATGATTACTAACTTTTTTCTTAAACCAAAAGAGCTTTTATTTTATTTCTTTCTTTCCGGACTTGGGATTTGCTTTATCTTTGACTATTTATATTGCTTTTGTGATCATTTTCAACAATAGGGACTGAGCAAACATGGAACATGACTGTTATAATGCTCCAAACGACATCGAAAACCAATTAACTCCCCTGGTTAATTCTATGAGATTGGAGTTAGAAAACTTGTCCCCATTATCTTCAAACTGTTGCATCTTTAGAGTCCCGGAGCGATTACGTCTAGTGAAGGAAAAAGCATACACACCCCAAGTGGTTTCCATTGGCCCACTTCACCATGGCAAGGCAAACCTAAAACCAATGGAAGAGCACAAAAAGAGGTACCTAAAAGATTATCTCACACGCACCAGCACAAGCTTGGAGCATTTCGTAAAGATCATAAAGCAAAAGGAAGCCGGATTGCGCAGTAGTTATGCCGAACCTGTATCATTCACAAGTGATGAATTTGTGAAGATCATTCTAGTGGATGCGGCTTTCATCATCGAGGTCCTTTTAAGATACTTTGAAGATTACCAAGATGATCACGACCGCATATTTAACAAGCCGTGGATGTTGCAAGACATCTGGCCTGACTTGACCTTGCTTGAGAATCAGCTTCCGTTCTTCATCCTTGTGGATCTTTTTGACCCCAAAAGGATCTCGGTGCGTTCCGATGAAGGTGAGGAGATTTCAATGGTTAAGCTTTCCCTTGCGTTCTTCAAAGGGCTAATGCATTTTGAGACACCGAAAGACAATTCAGAAAGAATCTCCTCTTCTGAAGTGGTACACTTTGTTGATTTCTTGAGAGATTTATACAAACCGACGCGAAGGCCAAGGACTGGAGGAGAGCTCAAAACTCTAAGAATTCCTAGCATGACAGAGCTACACAGGGCTGGGGTTAAATTCAAGGTGGGGTCAAGCAAAAACTTGTTTGACATTCGTTTCTCGGAAGGGATTTTGGAGATTCCCAAGTTGACAATAAGTGATGAGACAGATGTGACTATTAGAAACTTACTTGCCTTTGAACAATGCCATTGTAAACAGAATTACTTGAATGATTACGTCGTGATTATGGACCGCCTTGTTAATACTTCAAAGGATGTGGATTTGCTTGTCAAGTATGAGATTGTGGAGAACATGCTAGGGGACAGTAGCGAGGGCGCTGATCTGATAAACAAGCTCGCGGATGGTGTTTTTATGGATGGCAATGACTTCTATTTTGCCACTATTTCGGAAGGACTAAACAAGTACTGCAGAACCTCCTGGCACAAATGGCAGGCGAACTTGAGACAAAACTATTTCCATACCCCGTGGGCAATTGTTTCTGTGATTGCAGCTGTTCTTCTCCTCATTCTCACCTTTATACAAGCGATTTGTTCTGTTATCACCGTAACTGACTAAGGCTCACCTTATCACTAGGCCATATTATTATTCTTTTTTAGGTCAGAATTGTAACTTGTAAGCACCACTAGTCTATATTTGTAACTAAGGAAGCTCCAGCTTAGGCTTCCATTTTATATTTGTTACCATGCTAAGTGAGTTCAAATAGTTGCTACTTGCTTTTTCTCCCTTTATTATTATTATTATTATTATTATTATTATTATTATTTCTAGTGCTGTTTTGTTACTCAACTATTCTCAAAGAACCATTCAACTACTCTTTTGAGGCATAAGTGAAGAAACAACCTCCTTGATACAAGAGGGATAAAATGAAATGTCAGGTATGGTGGACCCTTTAAAGAAAAAAGAAAAAAAAATACAGATAGGATTGGTTCAATTAATTTTGACTCTTGCAATATGGAAGAAAATGGTCGGACTTGTTTCCTATGGCTTCCCTCTGTGGCTTTGTTATATTGGTAGAGACGTGAAAGTATTTTGTCAGTAATTTCGGGGACCAACAGAAGCCTCTTCTTCTAATGAGGAAGACAAAATTTTATTGCAGGAGGCAAGTGCAACTCTTCCTTTCGCCGTCTTCTCCATTTTTTTCGCATGGATGTTGGTTATGTTCTTGTCTAATCTGCGTCTTTTTTGCTTTCTTATACTATGATTATGTCTGCATTTGATTCTCTCTTAAGGTCAAATCTACATTCTCGTGTTATTTCTGAAGATTATGATATAAGATGTATCTGACAATTAAAAATAAAAAATTGTTTATAATTTTTTTTTTTTATCCTACCAAAAAAATTCCATTCTTTTCTAACATTACTCCTTTTCTTTTTCTTTTTCTTTTTAGTTTTTTCTCAGGTGCTTTTGTGCTCTAAGCATTTTAACCTTGTTTTACATCTTTTTTTTTTTTTTTTTTTTTTAAATACTTTTTTCCCGTGTTAGAATGATTTCTTTTAAATATATACTTAATTTTGGAATAACCTCTTTTTTTTTTTTTTTTTCCTTTTTACTTTCTTTTCTGAGATAATTTCTTTTAATTATGTCCTTATTTAAGGGTTTTTTTTTTTTTACACTTTATAATTTGAATTCTTTTTTTTTCACTTTTTTTCTTTTTCTGACTTATTATTATTATTTTTTGTTTTTTGTTTTGCCAATTGTAATTTTTTTCCCAAATATTCTTTGACAATTTTTTATAATATCATTCTTTTAAATATTCTTTTTTGTCACTTTCTTTTAATTAAAATAAATCCCTTGAAATATGACCCTTTAATTCTTTTTTCAATGTGATTTGTTTAAATACTTTTTTTTTTCTTTTTCTCTAATCATTGAACTTGACTTCTTACGTTCAACTCACAAAATTATTTTTCACGTAACGTGCCTCAATTAACTAGTTAGCCCAGAAGCCACACATTGGCTTTTTACTCACAGCCACTTCCATGGCTAGCCACAAAATGTGATTGGCCACATTTTACAAACGCTACTACATTTTACATATTCTATAATATATGTGTGAATGTATTCTATGTATGCTTATAACAATATTGCAGATGCTCCAAATTCTAATTAATCAAATGATTAAATATTTTAGTAGAACGTGGTAGATTTGTGTAATGTTCGCTGAAATTCTAAACAATCGTCACTACAACATTTAACGCTTTCAGAGACAACACTTTTTGCGACGAATTTTTTTTAGCCTTTTAGCGATGACATTGTCATCGCTAAAAGTGGTTACTGAAGTGCCAGTTTTTTTAATGACGCAACAACTTTTTTATGACAACCTATGACAGTTTCAACAACGACATTTGTCGTCGCTAAAAGCTCTGTGAATTTAATCCCTGCGCAGAACCCTTCTTCCCCATTTTCTTTCCTTATTTCTCTTCTCTCAGCCTCCCCTTTGCTCCTCCACCCTCTTCCGTCTCTTACCCTAAAAGACCCAAATTTCTTCATCATTTCTCTCTCAAATTAGACCCAGCAACCTTTATTTTGTCATTTCTCCTTATTTGACCAAAATTTGAAAATTCTATTTTGCCCAAAAGCTTCCTTGCTTAGATTTCATCGCCGCCGGTGGTTGCTGACATTGTCCAAATCAATCACTCCGTTATTAGGTGATTAATTCACTTCACCAATTCGAGTTTAGAATTTGAGTTTTGCTACAGTAAAAAGTTATCAGAAATAGTCACATCTTCTTTCTTTCTTTTTTTCTTTTTTTTCTTTTTTTTCTTTTTTTTTTGCTACAGTAAAAAGCTCTCACATAAAATCACATCTCAACTTAAATTACAAACTTGAATCAACGAAGTGAACGGGCCAAGTTTTTTTGTGTTTTTAATTTTCTTGTAATTAGGTTAGGATAATAATGTATTTTAATTAAAATTGGTATTGTGAAATTGATTATGTAAATGAGGAATTTTGGTTATGTTAAATTCTGATTAAATTAGTTATGTTAAATAGGTTATGTTGTTAGTAGTGATTATTGAATTGATTTAGGTGTATGTTTTTGTTTAGGTTTTAGGTTATGTTAAAAAAAGTAAAAAGTATATATTAAAAGAAAAAATAGGGGGTTTTGTAAATATTTGATTAAAAATAAGAAGCAAAAAATCATTACATAATGGAACACTTAGAAAAACATTGACAAGAAAAAAATTAAGAATTGATATTTACATTAGAATAGGGAAAAATAAGAAATTAGAACAAATTAAAAAGTGAAAAATTGATATTTACAATATTGAAATAGAAAACAAATAAGAAATTAAAAAAAATAAAAGTAAAGAATTGATATTTACATTAAAGTGGAATGAAATATACAAATTGCAACAACAAAATGAGTAAATGATATTTACATTGAAAGTGAATAAAAAATAGAATAAATAATTGATATTAAAATGTGAAATAATAATTAAAATAATCTAATAACAAATAAAAGCGTAAATTTATTAACACTAATTAATTTTTTTTTTACTAACTCTAATTCTTAAATGACTATTTAAGTAGAAACAAAAATTCGTATGTGTGCGATATTTTTTTCTTAATCATATTGCATGTTTTACCTTAGTACCCATTCAAGAGTCGGTGAGTGGCTCACCGGATCTTGAATTGTCCCGTTTTGGACAGTTTGGGATTTGTAATTTACGTTTTTGTTATTCATTTGCACTCGTACCTTATAGTAGAAAGTTTAGTACTCTTCTCTTGTTCTCCGAGTGTGTGTCATGTAGCACACTTAGAAGAACTAAGGGGAGATGCTGCTAAAATTTTTACAACTAAGGCACGTTGTGTAATGGATAGCAAAATACATAAATTACAAATTCTAAATGGGTTGGGGCCTTACACTGTAGTTCATTGAGTTCATGTTGAGGGCTGAATCAAATAATTGTGGAGTTGAGGATACCGATTTGAATTTTCAGTTCTAGATTTTTACAGTAAAAAACTCTCAGAAAATGTCACATCAGCTCGAATTAAAAACTCGAATTCACGAAGTGAACGAGACTTCATCTTTTGTAATCCATGGTTGTCGCTGGACCTCATTCATGATTTACAGATGATTGAGAATCAGCTGCCCTTTTTCATCCTGACGATCTTTGACAATGATGATAGGCCTTCAATCATCAAGCTTTTGCTACAAGTTTTTCATAAGAAGCAAGCGCTTAGAAGGAATGGATGAAAATTTGGACCGATTATGTTCTTCTAAAAAACAGCATTTTGTTGATTTATTGAGAGAATTGTATGTTCCTTTGAAAATTATTTTTAATTAACAGTACATGTTTGAGGTGTTCATTTGTGTTCACTTTCTGTAAAAATGACTCTACTTTGGTTACTATTATTCACTTTGGTCTACAAACAGATGCATGGATTTGACTTGCCCTCAATGTTCCTTATTGAAGAACTTTTTCCCTTTATATGGAAGCGCAGCCCAACACACCATAAATGGCCTTGAAAGTCCAAAGACTTGGGGTACCCCTTGAAGTCAAATTTAGTAGGCCCAACCCAAACAACCCGACCCACCCTCTGTAAACCCAATCCACATCACATATAAACTCGGCTTCCCCAATTTTTGAAATAATGACATAGAAGAGGAAAGTAACATACTTTTGAAACATTTTAAAAATGAACAGCGTATTTTTTAAATAATTAGAGTAAGTAGCTTTGTTATTGATAAAAATTTATATACCTGGCGTAAATACATTACTTACTGATAATTAAATAAATCACTTATCACGGTATTTATCAGTAAATAAATTACTTATACCTAATAAATAAATATGCTATTTACTTTATCGTTTCAAAAGTTTGTTATTTAGTTTAAAAAATTCAAAAATATACTATTTATTATAATTATTTTTGTTTGAGAAAATTATAAAATTTATTCTTAAAAATGTATGAGTCTGAATTTTTATCATTTATTTTTTATAAATACTCTTTTATTAGTGTAATTATTTAACTAAAAATATTATAAATAAAAAATAAAAAAATAAAAATCTTAACTTATAAAATTTTAAATAGCTCCACTTCGCCGATTCGAGTTTAAAATTTGAATTTTACTACAGTAAAAAGCTCTCAAAAACAGTCACATCTAACTTTTTTATTACAGTAAAAAACTCTCACATAACATCACATCTTAACTCAAATTAAAAATTCGAATCAACGAACTAAACGGGCCCTTATTATTTGGTGACGATGTTTGGGCCGAATTTTAATGAACCAATTGCCGTCGGTATGACCAGCAAAAAGAAAAGCCGAAAAGTACCCCAACATAACCCGTGTGTAGGTAGGTCTATTCCTCAGAGTCGAATAACTTCCTTAACAACCTGTCATGTACTTAGCTTATGCAGTGGACAAGAGCGACGATGGACAGTACAATAGACATCGATGTCATTGGTGCTCTAACAAGAGTAAATAAATAATAATTAATAAGTTGTTGATCAACGTTTATCCCCATTACTGTGTAATTGGAATCGACATAAACTGACCAATTTTATTATCCCGCTGAAAAACCAAACCGACATCCACCATGTTTAGAATATATAAGTATTTACACGATCATTGTTACACTCTATATTTAGAATATGTGTTTAATTTAATAATAGTATCAATCTGTCTATTTTATAATTACTAACGTGATATAATTTTAAAAATATATATATTTTTATCTAAGTAATTATGAATTTATATAACTGATTTTAAAAGGTAGTTATAACCAAAAACAAAAATATGATTACGAGTTAATTTTACAGACTTATTGATTAACGCCTAAAAGTGATGTTCACAAGCAGTCAATTGTAGCACAGAAGGAATAACAAAATAACAAGAAAGATTAACAGAATAAGAGCGTAAGAGAAAAAAATAAATAATAAGTAGATTAAGGAAAAAGAAGAGTTTTTGAGACTTTGTTGCAAATAAAAAATAGAGAAGATTTGTGTGAAAGAAATTCAGTAATAAAAATGGCAAGATGTCGAGAATCTATAATGTTTCGTTCATCAATTCAAGTTTTGATTCACAAAATAAAATGATCGAATAAATAAAATCTTTATGTTAACTCCAGAAATATTATCATTACAAGTTATCCAAAATCGATAATATATCAATTTGACAATATTGCAATAAAAGACAATTTATAAAATAATTTGAATAATAGAATAGTGCATGATAGAATTACATAAGCAAAATGTGATTGAACTTATATAAAAATTGACACACAATATTTTGAAAAATAAATGAAAGATAGATGAGATTTAATTCATTCGAATATTGAACTTTACAGCACAAGGAATCAAAAACCCGAATTGGGTCACTAACAAAAGTTCATCTCTAACCTCACCAAGAAAACTCTAGCCTAGCTTACAAAACATTCTCACAAGTTCTAGAGAGAAAATATGAGACTGACAGCAAGATGATAGAAAACTGAATATTCCAAAGTCTTTTCAAAACCTTAGACTAACCCTCTTATTTATAGTGTTCAGAAGTTACCCGTCAAATAAGGAAACAAATAATAAAAATAGAAAATTACAAAAAAAAGGGAAACAAAATAAAATTACACATAAATTAGGAGAAATTAATTATATGATTTGAGGAAGAAATGCAGTAATTTGCTCTGCTTTTTAGAGAAGAAATTCAAATTCACCAAAGGGGACACGTGTCGCAACTTGATTGGCAGCGAGGAGAAAACGCGCCACATGTCGCAGGCGGATTGTTTGGAGTGTGCTGGCGCAAGCAGAGTGGAGGACAGCTGGGGAACAAATGTCGCCCGCGGAGGAGAGAAGCAGGCTGGCACTGAGCAGACGCGAGACCCACGCTAGACAGGTGGTACGCGTGGAGAGGACGACAAGTCTGCTGCTGTCGTGTGGAACCCACGTGAAAAATAGGTTTGAACGCGCTGGAGATTGCGAGTGCATGGGACGCGCTTTCTGGCAATCTTGCGTGAGGTGGAGAGGGGAACGCAAGAGAGGTGGGGCCCACGCGGAAATCAGCTTGTGGCTTTGACTCGGCTCACGCGGCTCTCTCTCTATATGGCTCGGCTTGGCTAACTTAGGGTGGCTGAAATATGACTTTCATAGCTTCTTTTTATGTAGCGTTTTACACTGCTTTCATTTGTAAATAATGAAGCAAAAACTAGACAAATTCTAATTAAAAATATTGTGAATAAAAATCATAAAATTGTATAATTAAAGTTTAAATATTTTAATATTATATAAATCAAAAGCAAGGTGCATTTTTATTCACTAATCACTTATATACAAATATTGCAACTTGTAGACATTTCTTTTCTCATCTATTGTAAAATGGACATATATATAATTAACTTTAGAATATACCGTAAATTCCGTTTCTCATTCTTTCATGCCTTTTACTAGTACTAGTTGAAGAACTCGTGCTATGCACATGGGGAGCAATCGTGTATTAAGTTTTAATTATTGCGTTTTTATTAAAAGCATATAATAGCCGAAAACAATCTAAAATTAAAAAAAAAATTAAGTTTTTTAGGCAAGTAGTCAAAAAAATATTTAAAAAATGACTAAAATGAAAGAGAAAAAAATCTTAGAGAGCAAAAAAGAAAAAAAAAACCTGTAGCGACATTATTACTAACCACGTGTTTTCAATCAAAACGTACGTAAATAGTAAACGAGTTTCTCAACATGAAAAAGAGACAAAAAAAAAAAAACATCAAAAAAAAAAAAAAAAAAAAAAAAAAAAAGAGTGAAGACATTGTTTATAAGGGGTCATTTTCAACCAAAACTACATCGTTTGGTTGAAAATAGTGAAGCCCATTGGCATTTCTATATATTGTTTTAAGGCAAGTAGTCATAAAAAGATTTAAAAAATGACTAAAATGAAAGAGAAAAAAATAAAAATAAAAATAAAAACTGTAGCACATTATTACTATTCACGCATTCAATCAAGAAGTACGTAAACAGTAAACATGTTTCTCAAGATGAAAAGGAGAGACAAAAAAAGGAAAAACATCAAACGGAAAAAAAAAAAAAAAAAAAAAAAAAAAAAAAAAAGAGTGAAAACATTGTTTATAAGGGGTAATTTTCAACCAAAACTACATCGTTTTGGTTGAAAATAGTGAAGCCCATTAACATTTCTATATATTTTTGTAAGGTAAATAGTAAAAAAAAAAAAAAGATTAAAAAAATGACTAAAGTGAAAGAAAAAAAAAATCTTGGAGAGCAAAAAAATAAAAATACTGTAATGACACTGTAACTGTTCACGCATTTTCAATTAATAAGTACGTGAACGAGTAAACGTGTTTCTCAAAAATGAGAAAAAAAAGGAAAAATATCCAAAGAAAATTAAAAAAATGAAAAGTGAAAACATTGTTCATAAGGGTAATTTTCAACCAAAACTGCATCTTTTTGGTTGAGAATAGTGATGCGCATATGACATTTCTATATATTGTTTTAAGGTAAGTAGTCAAAAAAGGATTAAAAAAAAAGAATTAAAATGAAAGAGAAAAAAAAATTTGTAGAGACACCGAAACTGTTTACGTGTTTTCAACCAAGAAATACGTAAAAAGTATACATATTTCTCAAAATGAAAATGAGAAAAAAAAAAAAGGAAGGAAAAATATCAAAAGAAATTTTTTTAAAAAAAAAAAAAAAAAAAAAACAACGAAAAGTGAACATTGTTCATAAAGGGTAATTTTCAATCAAAACCACGTGGTTTGGATTATAGATCATGCATTTACCTACCTACTCACAACCCCAATAGCTTGTGAAGTATCAAGCCTCGCGTGTAAACGCACACCATCACATATATGATATATCAAGCTACTTACTGCACTTGAATACAAAACGAAAACGTCTCACTCACGTTCCGCATCAGTCTTTTAAGGAGCTAATCTTAAAGTGAGGAACAAATGGTGTACTAACAGATTTAAACTGCTATATATAAATTACGCCAAAGTGTTCAGGCACCTTTTTTAGATATTGATACTAATTACTCAAAACTCATAATTACCTTGCCTCTCACTCTTGTCTTTCACTGAGATCTCTTGAGTTGATATGTAATTTTATGCGAGAATATTTTACTGTAATTAAAAAGTTAGATGTGATTATTTATGAGAATTTTTTACTGTAACAAAATTCGAATACGGGGCCTTATAGTTAACCACATATATTGTCTTTTTGTATTACATAGAGACTTTTAACACTAAATTCCACGTTTTTAACAGCAAAAATTTGAACATAACTATTTATGTTTACATTACTCACAAGCTAATTGACCTCTAACGGGTTAAAGAAAGCACCCTACATAAATTTAGGAAAATGTTATAGAGGGAAAAAGAAATCCCTCTAGGAAAAGGACAAGGGGAAAAGTGGAAAAAAAAAAAAAAAAAGAATAGAAAAAGTAAAGCACACTACATAAAGGAAAATGTTGTTTCAAGTTGGTGATCACATTGCCCATTACACTTTGACTTTTGTGTACACTTAGGCGTGTATCTTTAACTCGTAAAAAGGAAAGAAAGTAAAAACTTTAATGAAGTTGAACATGCTTGGGTTTTAAAAAATAAAAAAATAAAAAATAACATAAAAGAGGGGGAAAATAAAAGGAAAAGGTAGCTTTAAAAAGCTAATGTCATTTTGTCATGCATTGAATTGGGATAAAAGCGCCTTCGTTTTTGCTACCATTGACTATCACAGTGTTAGTTAACTCCCAAATTATTTGTACTTAGTAATCCAGTGAATTAATTTGTCTGCACGATGATGGATTTTTGGGCCCAATTGGCATTAAAAACCACGATAAAAAGATGTTGATGTCGTTCTTTCACGAGCAGGAGTTTGTGGCTCTGTCAAAGGTACTCTAGCCTTAGTTTTATTGAAATATATGTTGGGAAAATAGTACTTCTCATACCAGTTTTGGCAAAAATTGTCTCTTGAGAGTTGATACCACTCGTTGGAAAAATCTCCGTTTATGGGATCACTTGTTGGTGGGACTTACAACGGAAGAGACATAAACAAGTTTCAAACAATATAAAAATACAAGAGATGCTATTTTTCGTAGTTTGACATAGTAACTATGTAATGTACTATAATATAGAGGGGCAATCCATCCAGATTTTCTGCACAATTTATATATGAAGTCTATATATATAGATGAGTTTTCAATAATTATATTTTTATCAATGGTTATCATTATATATAGAAATTTAATGACGCGACATAATAAAAATTTAATTTTATTAATTGTCATAAATTTATTTAGTCAACTATATAATTTATTGTAACTGTCAGATTAATATTTTTTAAATATTTATTAATAAATAAATATTAAAATAACTATTAAACTACGCATGTACGTAAAGATCTATAATTCAAAACATATCTAGTGTAGAATTTGCGAAATAATGATATTGGCTTTTTCCGTGATGATTATTTTATAGACAAAGTAAATGATTTGATTACGATTAACAACGCATACAAAAATAAATAAATTACACAATTATTTATACAAAAAATAAATTACACGATTAACAACGCGAGCTTTGGATAGTTGTACATGCGCCTTAAAAAAATTGTTACAAGAGTGTCCATCTTATGGTAAGCTCGGTCTTCTTTTTTTCTTTTTTTTTTTTTCTTTTGCGGGGCAGAATGATATTTTGTGTATAAATTGTTACTAAAAGCCTTTTCAATATTCATTTTTTCGTTTAAATAATTAGTATTTCTTTAGCTTAATTTGGGGAAATTTGATCAAGAGAAAAAGCTTATATTGAAAATTAATTACCCGTTCGAAAGAAAGAAGAAACTAGAAGAATCTTGAAGAAGAGAAATTGAAAGAATATTCTGGAGCTGGTGAAAAATGAGAAAACGCTCAACTGAATTAGTTAGAGCTTTAGTTTCTGTATTTATATATTAAGTTAATACAAGATTACTAAAACAGAATTAGTTACAGAAAATGACAGCTAAGCAAGCTAAGCTTGTCTCAACACTACTTCCCCTCAAACTAAACTGGGAATTTCTTCACACGAGACTCATACAAAGACTTGGTTAAAATATCAGCAACTTGTTTCTCTGTGGGCATATAACGAACATCAATCTCTTTAGAAGCTACTTTCTCTCTAAGGAAATGGACATCAAATTCAATGTGTTTTGTTCTGGAGTGAAGCACAGGATTGGAGACTAGAGAACTAGCACTATGATTGTCACACCATAATACAGCACAAGAAGAATCCAGCTTGACATTCAACTCAAGGTCTTATCCAAATAACCTCAGTAGAAGCTAAAGCCAAAGGCCTGTACTCAGATTCAGTGCTTGAAGGAGCTACGACTTTTTGCTTCTTAGCACACCAAGCTACTAGATTGCCACCGAGAAAAATAGCATAGTCACTAGTAGACCTTCGATCATCACCGCATCCAGCCCAATCAGCATCTGAAAAACCCTCTAAAACAAGTCTGGACGCTTGCTTGAAAACAATTCCAAGATCAATGGCTCCTTTAAGATATCTTAGAACCCTTTTACATGCCTTCCAGTGCTCTATAGTGTTGGTTTTCATATGCAGAAATGTGATAGTGCGGATCGTGTATAATAAAAATTTTTATAAAATTTTTAAATACTCTATAAATTATATTAATTTTTACAATAATTAATTAATCATATTAATTTATAATGATAAATACCTAGCGAACAATTAGGCGGATAATTTGAGGTCTTTGATCACGAACATTTCAAGCTCCAAGGTTTCTCAGAAAACTCGAATCTTCCTTGTCTAGTTCTTGAAATCTACAGGACCTAGCGTGTGAGCTCTAATAAAGAACTATCGAATTAGATCACTTACTAATTTGTGTCTCTTCACTATCAACACATTTATGTGAAAAAAATTGAGAATTAGAAGAATTTTTCTTCTCTTTTTCTTTCTCTAAAATTCGGCTACCTTGGGAATTTTTTAAGAACAAAAATTCTCTACTCCAATTTTCTATTATCTCCTATTTATAGAACATTAAGAGAACCTTTTTACTTTAACTTAAAGACAAAACAATAGAAAATTGGTTACTACTATATTTTAATCTCATTAAAATACAGTTTCTCATTTAATTTTAGAAACAAAATTCTCTCCCTTCCCTCTACTATATGGCCGGCCACACCACAGGGAGACCTCATTGTTGTTGGCACAAATTTGCAGCAGGAGAGAGAGAAAACTCCTCCTTTATACAGTTTCGAATTTTAACTCAAATTAAAATCTAAATAAAGTCATACTTAACTTTCTTTTTGAATTTGATTAGAAAACTTGTCAAACAAGTAAACCAGATATCTTAAAGAGCAAGCAACTCAATCCCAATGGGATTCTACCTGTGTCACACGCCCCCTACCTACACTACCTTATGCCTGGGCGTGTGATCTCCTATGGTCCCACCACAGTATATTTTAAAATTAATTTAATTAAATAATCACATTATTTATTTTGAGTGATATTAAATTATAATAATTCATCTTATCTTGTAAATATTATAAAAATAACGTGGGAACTCATGGATCTATAACTCCGAGCTCCAATAAAATTAATAATTAATTAAAATCTTTAATTAATTCTATTAATTCTAGAAGTCACTCCACTAAAAATTTAAAATTACAATGTCGAAATGAGGACGTAGATGAGGACAACAAGCCACTCCAAACACATTTAAGCCTCATTTATTTCACCAATTCGAGTTTTCAGTTTTAAGTTTCTACAATAAAAAGCTCTCAGAAAATGTCACATTTAACTTTTTCTACTACAGTGAAAAGCTCTCAAAAAATATCACATCTAACTTTTCCTGCTACAGTAAAAAGTTTTTAAAATATGTCACATCTCAATTCAAATTGAAAATTCGAATCCACAAAGTAAATGAAGCCTTAGAAAATGATAATCAGGAGAACAGTGATGAACAACTTCAAAAGGGCACTTATCTTGAGAACTGGAGTAGGAAGACTATTAATAAGAAAAACAGATACAGAAAAAGCATTCCACCAAAACTTTAATGGCATTGCTGCTTGAGCCAGCATGGTTAAACCCATTTCCACAACATGTCTGTGCTTTCGTTCTATTCTACCATTTTGAGGATGAGTGTGTGGACAAGGGTGTCCAAAAATAATCCCTAAATGTTGTAAAATAGGCAACGGAGTTCTAAACTCCCCACCCCAATCAGTGTGCAAACACTTTAATTTTCTATCAAAGAAACGTTCAACATGATTTTTAAACAACTGAAAGTCATTCACTGCATCACCTTTAGTTTTAAGAGGATAAATCCAAGAATATCGACTATGGTCATCCACAAAGCAAATGTAATAACGAAAGCCATCAACAGATAAAAGCGGTGCTGGTCCCCAAACATCAGCATATACAAGATCCAAAGGCATGGCAGCATTTAAAAAAAAAAAAAAAAAAAAAAAAAAAAAAAAAAAAAAAAAAAAAAAAAAAAAAAAAGAGTAGAAGAAAGGGGCTGAGATTTTCCATATTGACATGAAGCACAAAATTCCACTTTATTTACATCAATCGATGACAAATCAAGAAGTCTACAAACTTGACTGAAGACCTTTGTACAAGGATGACTTAGTCGTCTATGCCACAAATTTACAATACTACTGTCAGAAGGTGTAGAACTGCCGATATTACAATTGTGAGAAGCTCCAGCACTACATGTCATTACAGACTTATTTGAAAAAGTAGTTGAAGGAGAACACCTCTGAACAACAGATTTATCAACAACATCATGAGTACTAGTAGGTAAACTAAAACAAAAGACTTCCTAGGAGAGGAATTAGATACTGCTGTAGCTGAAAGAAAATCTTCAGGTTGCTCTAGAACTTCTAGCTGATAAAGGCCATCTTTAAGTATCCCTCTGAGAAGGACCCGATTCGTACTCTTGTCCTTAATCAAGAGACAATCAGAGAAGAACTCAGCAACAACATCATTGTCGCGAGTAAACTTTGAAACACTAATCAATTTTTTAGTGATTTGAGGCACTCGAAGGATATTATTCAAATATAAAGGATAGGCAGAACTACTAAGTACTGATGTTCCAATATGAGAAATAGAAAGAGAATGACCATTACCAACAGTCAGCTTGTCTTTGCCTTTGTAATCAGATCTGAGACAGATTATTAAGATCAGCTGTCACACGATCAGTTGCGCCACTGTCAACATACCACGAGAGATCATTGACAGTTGTTGGAGTACCAGCAAAGGCCTGAGGAGCTGAGTTAGGATGCGAAGAGATATTAGGACCTTGAACATTATGATCAAAACGAGAATAGCACCTCCGAGCAAGATGACCAGTTTTACCACAGATTTGGCAAACAGGACGTAATTTGCCTGAATTGCCGCGACCGCGTCCACCACGACCGCCGCGAGAATGAAAGTTTCCACCATTACGAGCAGCATTAACGAAAAGACTGAGAGTTCTTAAAATTCTTTATAGTGATGTTAGTAACAACATTTACAGAGGACTGAGAGAGCTCAATATTAGCTGTAGCAGACAGCAAAACTTTGAAGTAAGAATTGAACTTCAGAGAGAGAAATAAACTCATAACAAGAAGTAAAATTGACAATAACTGGATCATATTCAGATCCTAATCCTCCAAGAATGTACAAGATAAGATCATCGTCAGAAATAACCTGACCAGCAGCAGTGAGATTATCAGCGATACTCCGCATCTTGAGGATGTAATCGTGATCGACATCGAGCCTTTCTTCACGGATTGAAGCTGCTAACGCAATTGAAGAAGACGAGCACGAGAATTTCCAAAAGCAAACTACTCTAATATACTCTGGATTTACACGGAATTGAACATATCCAAAGCCAGGAGGAGCGTCAGATGCTGAACTTCCTTCGCCGGCTTGAAGAGGCACATGTTCAGGAGGAGGAAGGCGAGAACCAGTGCGAAATCCTTCCAGCTCGTGCGCGCGAACCGCAGGCAGCATTGAGAACGCCAGATGAAGAAATTGTTCCGATCAAGCTTCAGAACAAGAGGAATAAGAGTTGCAGAAAACGGAATAGAAGAACCTCCAGACGAGTACGAAGCCGCCATTGACGTAGGTCAAGGAAGCTCTAATACCAAGAGAAGAATCTTGAAGAAGAGAAATTAAAATAATATTGTGGAGCTTGTGAGAAGAAATGCTCAACTGAATTAGTTAGAGCTTTAATTTTTGTATTTATATATTAAGTTAATACAAGACTACTAAAACAAAATTAGTTACAGAAAATGACAGCTCAGCAAGCTAAGCTTGTCTCAACAGAAAGTAACTTACGTGCCTTGTATATATTAATTTCTGTAAAACAGAAATCAATGAAATCTAACAGAAAGCAATTCTCGCATTATCAATTTTGAAGTTCAAGAGCCATGTGCACCCGGCATTTCAAATTATGGGGAGCATTTTGTGTCTGGAATACAGTTTTAGATTTTTTTTAAAATTATTGTAAAAACGAAAAACTCGACTTAATTAAAATCAATTTCTAAAAATTTTAGTTCATGCAAATAAAAAAATATAATATTCCGTTAAGTTTCTTAAAGTTCTCATGCCCTAGAGTTGTAAGTTATTTTGCCACAACAACAATATTTTATCCCCCAATGTTCTAAACGAATATCTTTATGCACATATGTACTCCCTGTCTATAAATCGATTGATATAACAAATATATATATATATATATATATATATTGCGGCTACTTATCGATTGACCATGGCTCACAATGTCGTTCAAAGGAATTATCATGATATACAACATACATACATGTAAATATATATAGGAATTATCTTAAATCTAGCACCCAATCAATTCAGTAAATGTAACATTGTTTTATTTGTATGTGTAATACACAATTTGTTTAAGTATAATATTCAATAAATATAGCCCGACACATGTAACATTAAGTATTACACTTAAGTAAATTAGGTGTTACACATATACAAACGATGTTATACGAAAATAAGAAAAAATTACATTTATTAGACTGTATGGATATCCAGTGACAAAGACAGAAATTTTAGTAGGAGGGCTAATACACAAGTAAATTTTTAGTTATCCACTCTTTTATCGTTCGATTTTTTATCAGTTAGATAAAAAGTGGAAAAACTTATGAAGATAGCTTTAACAAATCCCAATAATTCTGACACTTAATCTCTATTCGGTTGTACAGTTGATTGTTAACAATATTCAGACTAGAGATATGCACTATCAAACATGGCAATTATAACAAGTATAGTCATAAATAGAATGACAAACGAAAACAAAAGAAATAAAATTTTATAGACATATAACTAATTTTATTACTTTGTTGCTATCTCTATTTTTTTTACGATGCAAAATTTAGACTTTCTCCCCAACAAATTATTGTATACTCTTTTTTTCTTTTTTTTTTTTTTTTTTTTTTGAAAAAGACATAAACATCAGTGGGAAAAATTGGGGGTGGCGGGCTGGGGGCCTATATGTAACTTTGATGTAAATAACTGTACATATTTACAAATAAAAAAAGGAAAATAGTAGACAATATGCCAATATGAAAAGTTTAAGAAAGTATATACGCCAATTTTTAGTTATAGAAATTAATAGGCCATAACTTGTCAAGTTATGGTTCATAACCAGAAAAGTTATGGACAAACTTGTCAAGTTATGGTTCATAACCGGACAAGTTATGGACAATTATGAATAATAACTTGTCAAGTTATGATTCATAACCAGACAAGTTATGGACGAAAATAATAATTTGGCCTATTTATTAACTTATGTAAACTATTGGCCTATTAATTTTAATTCATCTCAAATTTTGACATATTTTCCTCTTTCTCCCATAAAAAAAAAAGGTTAAGGCCCCCTGGATCTATGTGGGTTTGGACTTAACACTTTCACTACAACAAAAAAGGTCATTTACGACGACATTTTTTGTGACGACATTTGTCGTCGCAAATAATAAAATATTTGTAACGACATGTCGTCGCAATTACTCCCCATTTAAAAAAATAACCATGTCGTCGCTAATAACTTAAATGTCATCGCTAATAACTTAAATGTTGTCGCTAATAACTTAAATGTCAACGCAAATAATTTTGGAGCGCAAATTTTAATGGCGCGGAATTTTGCCGCCAAGGTAATCCATTTTTTGCGACGATATTTTTCCTTTATTTGTGACGACAAAGTCGCCACAAATAATTTCATGTTATTTGTGACGACTTTTTCTCTTTGTCATTGCAAATAATCTTTTCAAGATTTCACCAAAAAACTAAACGTGGAAAAAATGATTATTTGCGATGACATTTTTCATTTATTTGCGACGACATTTTATATTATTTGCGACAACATTTTCTCTTTGTCGTCACAAATAATCTTTTCAAGATTTCACTAAAACCAAGCGCGGGAATTAGTGATTATTTGCGACGACATTTATTTGCGACGACAATGTCGTCGCAAATAAGTCAGATCTAATATACCCTATCTTTTTCCTCTTCATTTTCTCCCGCCGCTTTCTATCTTTCTCCTGCTAAGTCTCTCTCTCTCTGCCTCTTCTTCCCCTCGCCGCCGCCGTTGCCCGTCGCCACTGGCCCTCTTTTCTCTCTATTCCCTTCTCTCTCTCTCTCTTCCCTTCTTCTCCCTCTCTCTCTCTTCCCTTCTTCTCCCTCTCTCTCTCTCTTCTTCCCAAACGTTAATGTTACATAAATGTGTTGCACTCATCTTTTTATGTCCATATAGCATCTTTTGTACATATATGTGTTGCACTCATTTTGTTTTAGCCTAAAATTCAGCAAATATAATCCATCATATGTAACATTAACGTTTGGTAAAAAAATTCATACCTAATTTAAATAATAATTTATTACAATATTTTCTTTCATAAAAAATACACGTAAATTGAAAATAATTATAATCCATTACACATACATAAAAAAAAGAACAAAAGAGTTACACGTTAAAACTTATGATGTGATGCATATATATGAACAAAAATTATATTTACCCGACTGTCCACTGCCGAATTAAGATTTTGCCAATATATATTCATAATTTGCTTTATCCTTTTGGTGAAGATTTTAATCAGATATGATTGGCACTAGTTATATTCATCGATAAAGATGGCAGGCAATATAGCACTAAGATGAAATAATGAAAGGCTTAAGTAGCAAATTGGAGACTAGTAGCTAGTGCAGAGAGTGACATGATGATTGAATGGAGGTACTTCACTAACATCAACAAAGCATATGAAGTTACATAAAGCTAAGCTTAAAGTGAAACAAAGAATCTTGCTAAAAGCTATATAATGGAGTGTAGTAGCAGACACGTACCACTAATGAGTGCTGTGTGGTTACTTTTTGACCAACTTACTGGAATTATTTGCATCTAAATCCTAATATAATCTACCCATGAGGTCAATGAGGGAACTCATGAAAGGTGTTTTGTCTTAAAAGTTTGGAATCCTATGTGAGCATTTCATGACTTTAATCTATATTATACTTTTGAAGTATCTATATGTTTTATAATAAGATCTTTGTTTGGAAGTTCATTAGATTTATCGAAGTTAACCCCCAACCACTGAATAAAGAACACAACAATGATATCCTTATGCCTTGGCTATTCATCTTTTTCTTTTCTTGCCAAAATAACTAAGTGAAATGAGTACATATGATTTGACGCCGGACCCATATTTATACCTTGTTTGATTTCATTAATTAGTTTAAATTATTATGGATTATTCATTAGTCAATAATTTCATACGGATAATGGCCTTTAACTCACTTTAATTTTTGTAAACATCTTTAGTTAACGATAATACTAATTTATTCACAAAAACTCCTTTTTCCTAGTTGACCTGTTTTTATTTTATCCGGGGACAACAAACATATTCGTTTAAAAAAGTAATTATAGAGAATAAATAAAAGGTTAACCAAAGGTATTCTAATAGATCAAACGTACGTGCTAATCAATTACTTATATCCGTGTATATTTTTTGGAGAAGTTTTCATGCGCGGATCAAGAGTGAAAATCAAATAGCAAACACTAATGATATTTGGCTCCGGATTTCAACAACTCCGCATAACTCCTTTCCACGTGGAAGCGTTTTATATGCACAGCAAAAAAAGGGTCCCACTAATTGCTAAACGTGTATTTTTTTTTTCTTTTTTCTTTTTGTTTGCTATTGAATTGATAGACAGTTCAATTCAGTTTATATAATGAGCATAATTTAAATTTATGTTTAATAAATGTGCAGTTTAAATTATATTTTTTATTTAAATTGAGTTAAATTGTTTAATTTAGAGTTTATTTTTTTTTTTTTTACGTTAATCATTTAAATTATTTTTAAATAGTAAAAAAGTATCAATTTTCTTTATTTTTCACACTTATTAAATATAAATATAAATTTTAATTGTGTCAAATGTCATTTTAAAATTATTTTCTTTTTTTCTCAAAAAACGTAAAATATAAAAACAAGAACAATTGGTATCAAAGTCTGGCCTTGAATATATAGCATATCATTACAAGCCCTAACCGTACAGACCAATCATAGAATGGCATGTGTCATTATTTTCCAAATCATTTCTTGAAATTCTTTAAAAGCTTACACGATTATTGACATATATCAATCAAAATGGACTCAAGGAATTCTTCTAATTGATCACGCCACTTATGAATAGAACATTTGGTTTCTCATTTTCTATCATTTACCCTTTTGCTTATATTTTGTTATTCTTTTTACTTTCAAAATTGTTTGCTTGACTTGAACATTGGAGTCTTTTATACCGCCAATGTCTCCCAAGCCAATAGCAACTGAAAGCGATGGAGAACAACGGAGCAGAAGAAAAGCGTTGATATTGAGATAATCCATTAAAAAAATCATCCCCTAAAAACAGAAAGACATTAACGACTGGGATATATATATATATATATATATCCAGTACAATATTATATAGAAACACACTCCGCATATTCATCATCAGAGCTCCACTAGCCTCTCTCTATCATCAAATCCGAGGTCAATAAGAAAAATGGTATCTTATAATTAGTCTATTAATTCAGAAAAATTAACAAAGAGAAATATATATTAGCAAAAAAAAAAAAAAAAAAAAAAATAGAACATATGAACAATCATTAATTAGCTTGCGCATTTAAAGAGCAACACGCTTGCAGTGTGTGATAGCATGTACATATATGAATCTCATGCTAGACTCAATATTATCTATTTTATATATAGTATGACAAAATACACTTATTCTCTATGGATTTCCTGGCGAGTATTGTTTTTTTTTCCTTTTTTAAAAGTTTATTAAACAAACGTGATTTATAAACCGTCTTCATTTTCGTATTTTAAAAGTAATGTATAAAGGTTTTCAAAAAAAAATTCCAAACACACTCTAAAGCTTCGTTTATTTTACGATTCAAGTTTTCAGTTTTAGATTTTTACAGTAAAAAACTCTTAAAAAATATCACATCTAGTTGAGTAAAAAATTCTAAAAATGTTGAACCCTTGCTTTTACAGAGATCATAGCTTTTCATATATACATATATATATATATATATATATACACACACGTGTTATGATCACTCTCTTGTGCGCGGGAGCCGCCAATTCACTTGCAATAATATTACAGCAGCAGAAGCGCGCACACGCACAAATTGCGTGAATCAAGAAAATTTGGTAATGCGTTTCCGTTTTTAAAAGTTAGATGTACTTCAAATTGCATGATGCGGGTTTTTTTTTTTTTATCAATTGCACGTTGCGTATGAAGTTTTTCGTTTGAACAATTTGGCCTTGTTTTCTTTTAAATATTGTTATTATTTTCTTTTAAATATTGGCTATGCTTTCCGATAGTATACTCAACTCTAGACCACTCCAGTTATTTTTTTTAAAAAAAAAATTAGTATTACCATCTTAATTTTCCCTGGACCAATTAGTCTAAAGGTCGATTACATTGCTCATGCTATATATATATATATATATATATATAGTTTACATACACACAATATATTCAAATGAGCTATTAATTAATATATATATATATATATTCAGATTGACTCCAATATTAATGCTGGAGGAGACAAATATATATGTATATATGTGTGTGTGTGTGTATGTATATATATATATATATATATGGAGCTTTGATATATTTTATGTTTTGAAAATATCTATCGTGCTTTGAGAACACATGATGTTGTCCCAATGTGTCCAGCTTTTAGAACTCTTAAGACTAAACTATTTTGGATTACAACAGTACTTTAACTTATCTTGAAATGTTTTAGCCAAAAAGACCTCAATGTGGTCCATAATGAAGAGATACTTTTGAAATTATTTTTTGACGCGATAGGAGTTGTAGGTCAAAAATTCCTTGGACCACTTTCAGGAACATGATCTGCCTCTTTCTCTTCTTGACGGTGGGAGAGTAGGAATCTAGTATTATATGTGTCTTATCTTAACAATAAGTATTTATACATATAGTATCTTATTTAGTAAAAACTATAAAATTAAGAGAAAATTGCATGGCTAAATAAAGTAAGAACGCTAGAAACAGAACTGGCTTTCTTTCATAAAATCTAGGAGTAGAATAGAACATAGATATATTAATGCCAAAAACTACATTCTATAGCGCACAAAATGCCAAATTATAATTTGGCTTTAATTGAACATAGATATTGAGTCTTCATCACCTGAAGATCAAATACACATCTAGAAATTGGAAAAAAAAAAAAAAAGAAGAAGAAAATATCAATATAGAGGAGATTAGGAAGGCAAAAAAGAAATCAGTACGTAGCTCGAACAAGACACAATGAGATCAGAAATGCCTTTCGATCCAATTCTTAAATATTACTTAGGAAATTAACGGCAGTAGTACCTGAAAAGGTCACAATCACACAACCCCAGAAAAAAAAAAAAAAATCAATTCTTTGCTAAGAATAAAAAACAACAAAAATTAAATAGAGAAAGAATTTACGTACTCACCAATAATTTTTAGTAGTAAATAACAGAAAATCTACGAATATGGAGACTTGACAGTACTGGAGTCTCTTGGAGCATTGCATCTGAAGCATTCCATCCTGCTCGCAAAATTGTGCTCATTGCAGCCCGACCTGTACACACATTTTTCAGAACATTCCCATTTTATTTTTTCCTTTTTTAAGTCCTTATAAATAGAAAGAAAAAAGAAAACAGACCACCTAACAAAACTCGACATATATATATATATATATATTTATTTATATAGTTAAGGCAAAAAAACATTCCTCTAAGTTAGAATTAACATTTTTTAGAAAAAAAAAAAAAGGCATGTTTTTGCTCCTTAAAATGTTGAAAACTATAATATGTTTTGTATGTGCATGCCCATGCACATGTCTATATGTGCATGCATGCATTCACTCTTCTATCGTATTATTATTTTTATAAAAAGCAAAAAGAAAAAGGGGGAGTTAAACCTGGTGCAAATCCAGTCCCCAGATTTCCATCCAGATCGACTAGAGCCGCCGCTGCCGAAGCCGTAGCCTCTCATTCTATGCATTTCGGCCTCATAACCGCCGCTGCTGCCGGATGACTCATCCTTGGAAGCGCCGCACTTGTAGCAGCTGGAACGGCTGGCGAAGTTATGAGCACCGCAGTTGCCAAGGCTGCAGTACCAGTCACCGGGGCGGACGTCGGGCCCGGTGGTGAATCCAAAGGAGGAACCGCCGCCGCCCCTCCCTCCGAAGCTCCCGTAGTCTCCTCTCTGGTCACCGCCCGATCTACCTTCTCCGCAGCGCTGGCAGGACTCCCTCCTTTGGAAGTTCAAGTGGTTGCAGGACCTGCAATTCCAGTCGCCTGGCCTGTTCATCCTTAATTTCTCTGAGAACGACATTTTTCCAACAAATTAGCATTAACATTTATTTGCACTCTATGTATTTATATGTGCTAACAATAGTAGTACTACAAATTAGAAAGCTTAAGTGATCATTTCACCTGGATAAATTAATTAAGAGAGTACTAGTGAGAATGGGAATTGAACAAGTTGAAGGATTAATATCTTGAAGATGAGCTTTGGTTGGATGTGTGATACTGGTTTGAAGGGTGGGTTGTGGTGGTTTTTATACTTGCTTTAAGACCTCGAGAATGGGGTGGGGATTCTCAGATTTATGGGGGGAATATTTTGTTCTTTTTGATATTCTTGCGCCATCACTTTAATTGTTTTTCCCTTTGAAATGGAATCACAAGAATTATAATATTGGGAACAGTACAAAAAGGATTAAAGAAAATTTCGAAATTTCGGAATCCTTAGAAAATGAGAAAATTTGTTTCAATTAAAGCGCTTCGTTGCGAGCAGTTTTGCTTTTAGGGTTTTAGGCAAATAATGCACGTAAAACATTACATAATTGAGTTCCGAAATTGCCCTTCGTTTTGCTTCTAGCCATGTAATTGTGTGCGTGTAAGTATGTGTACACTTTTATGGATTCTCCTATTTCTGTCCTCTTATATATTTCTGATAATATTATATCACGTCAATTAATATATCATGTTAATTAAAATATTGTAATTGATGTGAAATGAGAAATATGAAATGTGATAAGAATAAGGGATTATAGATAAACCGAATTCATATTTTTATACACTCATATCAAGTACTTTTGGCTTATAAATGAAACCCATTTTCCTTCATACTAAATTCAATATAACTTAACTACTAACATATATGTGTAGAGTTCACACATGATGTCCCAATTTTCCTCTCCATGTTTCTCATTTTATCTAAACTTAACAATTTGACCACAAAGTACTCAAGCGGAAATGAGGTGTTAAAATTTAATTGGCCTTTCAGGTATAACTAATGAGGTTGTATATTTGAGGTCTCGTTTGTATTGTTAGTTCAAATCACAACTCAAGTTTTTGTTTTTGTGTTTTCTCTTACAAAAATTCAAATTCAACTTTTTCTGCTACAATGTTTTCTCTCACATAAATTCATTTTTTTAACTCGAACGAGCTAAACTTATACGCGTGTGTTTAAAAAAATAGATGATATATATATATATATATATATATATAAGTGTAATTCATTCTGATCTTCCATTAGTTTGTTGTCATTGTCAATCAGAAACCATGGATCTTCTTGGCAATAATAGTCATAATCATAGGAATTTTCAACGTAGAAGCAGTAATTGGACGATAAAAAATATTAATTGTGTTGAACTCTGGCCATGTCCCCACATCAAGCAAAAGTAGCATGCATTGTAACCTATATACACAACAAAGCCCAAACAAACATCTTTTAATTATTGTAACCCCATGAACCACAGACTTTTGACCAATGATATATTGCATTTATATACTAATTTAACGAAGGTTTCCCTGAAACGAAATCTTGGTTGCAAATTCCCCGTTGGCTTTCTTATGTTGAGTCATGAAGATTGGATAAGAAGGAACAAAAGTTCACTCTTTCCCTCGATACTGTTCTTACCAGACAAAATGAACATTCGTAGCACATAAAAAAAATAAATAAAAAATAAAAGAAAACAAGAACATAGATAGAAATGACCCCACAACTTATTCTTATCTCAAAAGGAGTGGTAATGTCTGGTTCCAATAATTTTGAGAACCCCACAACCTTAGTCACTATACTATGAAAAATGGTGGTTGCTTTTTAAATTTGAATATTCTATCTTTGTACTTGGGACAAAAATGTTTTCCTTTTATTAAGTCAAAATTGGTTCTTATGCTACTATAAGCATGAATAAAAAAGTATAAAATTTATTTTGAGCACCTTGAGGGGCCAAACTGTCAATTAGGACAAAAATAATAAGGGAGAATGTAGTAAATAATAAATTTATGAAGCTAAATTGAGTAAATAACAAATTTTAAAATTATTTGAAGTAAATAGGAGTTACCGTGTAAATGTTTTATTTACTACTAGTAAAAAGATTGTTTTCACGAAATTTCTTTTACTACTGGTAAAAATATATTTTTTCCACATAAATAAAAAAAATTTACCACGTAAATTATTTTTACCAATCGTATATAAAATATTTAAACAGTAAATTATTATTTACTTTAAATAATTTTAAAGTCTGTTATTTACTTAATTTAGTTTCAAAAATCTATTATTTACTACAATCTCTGAAATAATAATAACAGGATCGCAACCCGTCCGTATTTTATTTTTTTTTCATTTCATTTCAACCATTATATTGCATTTGGTAATTAACTCTGTGGAAGCCAAGTTAAATTAAAGTCCCATAAATATAAATAAAAGAGCGCTCTCTCGTGATCATAAACTCTGACAAAGAGGGGGGGAAAAAAAAAAAAAAAAAAAAAAAAGAACGTTCGCACTTCGAATGCTTATTTTTCGTTTTCAATTAACTAGTTTTAATCACTTGAATTGAAGGACTAATATGTCTCTTTTGGGACCAAAATTTTATTGGGAGAATTAATTAAGGCATCTAGTGCTCAAAATCAAAGAAAGGGAAATGGTAGAGTTTCGATAAAGATAGTTGAAGCTGATCATGATGGAAGAGGAGTCTTCGAGGTTCAAATTTTGACCATCTTTTCTTTTTCTTTTTCTTCTTCATGACTACCAATATGGCTTTTTCATTGTCATTTTTCTTTTCCCATTCTCATATATATCGTCCTATTTTGACTCTCATTTTGAACGTTTGTCTCTCTCTCTCTCTCTCTCTCTCTCTCTCTCTCTCTCTCTCTCTCTAATTAAAGAGAAGGAATTGAACCCAATTTTTTTTTTTATTCTAAAAAAGTAGATGCACTGATGCAAATATGAACTTTCAAGACTGCCCACCATTTTTCTTGGGGAATGGTAAAGAAGGCTGTAGCAAACTGTAAAAAAGCAAAAAGAAAGGAGGGGACTGATTCGATCTCATTGGGAAATGCTTCCATGCATGACCATGACTAAACCCAATACACTTAACGAGTTAACGTATACAAACCCTTCACTTTCTCCTTTAAGCGCGCGTTTTCTCATCAAATTCAATGCCGTCACCATATGTAATAATCAGAATTAACGATATTAATCCTAAGGATAATCAATTAATGTCTGAAATGCACAAAGCCATTGCGCCTGTATTGTCTTTTGTTCGGACTACTCGTTTGGTTAATTCATCATTTTGAACAGAAAGTTTGACTATGAACAGAAAGTCCAAGATTTTAAAGAAAACATAAACTCCGAATTAGAGTTTGAATTTATAGTTCATCTCAATATGGTTGCCTTACTATTTAAGCCCGAGAAATTAATAATTTCGCTTCTTAGAAAAATACGTAGCATATATATAATATTTCGACTTTTTTAAACATCAAGTAACATGTGCGTGGGTAAAGTTATTTGGTGTTGAAATTTAAAGAACTTGCTAGGATAAGATCCTTACTTTCACCAGGGTGGGGTAGAGATGTAAGACTCAGAACAGAAAAATATTCGATATTTTTCCATTTTGTTAGATTCTTTTCTTTTCTTTTCTTATTGCTTTGAATTATTAACTAGTCGAGTTGTATAATTAATAAACTTGACTTGATGTTAAAAAAGAAGAAAAAAAAATAGAAAAAAATAACATTAATTGGATAGGCTTCGGCTATAGTTCGCCAGACGGACTGGTCCTTCCACAGGTTGCACACGCATGAATGAAGCTGGCCGTTCACTTCGTTTATTCGAGTTTATAATTTGAGTTGAAATGTGATTTTATGTGAAAATTTTTTACTGTAACAAAAAAATTAAATATATCTATTTTTGAGAATTTTTTACTGTAATAAAATTCAAATTTTAAACACACTGAGGCCGTAATGTGTCAAAAAGATAGCTGTGAAATACTGCATTGGACAGTGGATGCCAGTTTTGAGTTGCCGTCTATAACCGGTGAGTTTTAACTGTTGTAATGACATTAATTGTAAATATATAAGTAGCAATATGGTATCGAAGCAATCCTTTTATGATGCTTTTTAAGATTTTTTAAATTAGTAAAAATTGTTGTATAATTGTGTGGAATTTACCCATATATATATATATATATATATATATATAGTAATATTAAAGTTTCTACGTAATGCGTGTATGGTTGCATGCACGTGAGGCAGTAGAGAGATGAGGGGGTAACGTCATCACATGATAGAAATAGCTCTCTTTTTCTTCAACTTTTTAGTCACCCAATATCTTTTTCCTTATGCTGTGCGAGTCCCCCAAATGTCCACCCTCTCTTTCACCTTTGCACGGTTTTCCACTCCTAAGCTAATTGCATCCTTACACGATGTGTCTTTGGCACATCACCACAAAAAGCCACCATCCTATTTGTTCCCCTTTTTCTCTTTCTAATTAGCCCACACATGCAATTACCAAATTATTAAGGATTGTTGTTTTGTAACATAATTAAGAAAAAATTAAAATTCAAGTTATAATTTTATTTAAGTTTATATTTTTTAAAATTTTAACTTTATTTAATTTTATTTAATTTTATTCAAGGTTTAACTTTTAATTCAAATTATAACTTAAATTTAATTAAAAAATTACACTTAAATTACACTCTAAAAGAACATGCCCACTTTCAATAAATTATTTTGTGGTTGATCTAGAACATTTTTACAGTTCTATTTCAGATTATTACAATTTTCTTTTATATGTGGACAATGACTATAAACCACTAATTTAATCTGCATCTACTGATTTGCTGCAGTATGGATTGGTTAATTAGCAATCTCGCTCACTAATTTGCATACTTTTTATTATGTATTGAACTTTGCGGTTCATTATAATTAACAATATTGTTCGTGCGTGCGTGACTTGGCCGAAAGGTTAATGAGACTTATATAGCAACTTGCTAATATTCATTTTGAGATGTAGAAAAAAAAAAAAAAAAAACAGATAATGATAGATATAGCAAACTTCAAATTACTTACAGTCTTACAGTGAGGTTTTCATTCTTACCGTCAATATATACATGTAAATGTTTTCTTCTCAAATGAAACCTTCAAGTGGTTTACTGGTTTTCGAACAAAATTTTCCCTTCAAGTGCTAATTTACTTATCTTAGTATTTTTTTTAATCTAATAATTACTTACTACTCGTTCTCTAAGTTTTTTATTATCGTCATTCATTTATTATATATATATATATATATATATATCTCTGTGTGTGTGTGTGTGTGTGTATTTGATCTAATTCATTTTGTATATATTTTAAATTTATTCCTATTAAAATAATCTTTTAATTTAGAAACTATCCCATTAAAATATTTTTCTTATAATTTTCTAAAATATCATAAAAATATTTTTATTACAATTTTTTAAAATATTCTTTATTAAATGTGACCTTCGTAATTTTTTCCTTCCCGTTGAAAGTTTTTCTTCTCAAATGTGTCGTAAATAACTTTTTTCTTTCTTATATGTACTTCTTTGTAGTTTTTTTATATATATTATCCTTTGAATTTGAAACATTTCTTTAATTTCATCTCTCTTGCACTTAATTTTTTTTTTTTCATGAGGAAAATTCTCAAACAAATTGAAATAACTAAAAACATAAAATGGAATATCATTTTTTGAAATTTTAAATTTTTTTAGGGTTTTCATATTTTTTTAAATGTTTAAATTACGTACTATTACATAACCATTTAAACGTAATTTTTACTTTTTGTTCTTTTTTTTTTTTAATTCACAATTAAAGTGCGTGCTGGATTATTAAATTAAAATAAGCTTTTCAAATTTTTAAAAATACCTTTCCAGTTGATAAAAATATGTAGATAAATTGATAAGAAAAAGATTAAACTAAAAGGTATTATATATTGTAACTCGGTATCAAACTATTGGTTACCCGACAAATTAAATAAAGTGTCATGTCTATGTGTAGTTTAGTTGGCACTATTAGTCACTTTGTACGGGAAATTATTCGTTAATTTTAGTGTCAACTGTCAGGGACTAAAACTGATAACAATTAAAAGTTTAGGAACTAATATGTTAAAATTAAAAATTTAAAGAATAAAAAGTCAATATGCTCAAAAGTTCATGGATTAATAGTGCCAACAACCCTAATTTATAGTGTGTATATATAATATGCTCATATATATATATATATATATAGTGTACAATATTGTTGCGCAACAAAAATATATTACTACTTATCTGGGATGAATTTTGGTGAATATTGCATATGGCACATGCTGTGTTGAATAATTGGCCCGATTGATTTATAAGTATAAATAGTAATTCAATCCTATAAAACAAACGCATGGAATATTATCCCTGTGCCACTCAAACACAATCTTTCAGCTGATCAACAGCAGGACATGTTTTAGGACAAGGCTGAAGAGATATCTCACTACTGCTAAGTACATAGACAATATGTCAGACATGTCTGGTCGATCTTCTGCCCTTTCCTGAAAGCACATGCATGAGACCTAATTCCATGCATCGAATAAATCCTCAATAGCACGACAAAATGAGGAATTCACAAACTCTATGCTTTTACCATCTTTCCAGAACTTGAAGTCCTAAAACGAACTCATCTCCCAGACTGGGAGGGTTTTTTGTGAGTAATGCTAAACATCCTAACCGGACAAACCCCCTCAGACTCAGGAAGTGAGCCTCACTCATGGGCCCCACCTGATGCGAACCACTTGGGGATGAATCCTCATTGGGCATTTTAGCATTTTTCAAAGTAAATATATAAAGGCGCAAGTAATAACAAAAAAACAAAAAAAATTGTTATAAAACATTATAAGATTTGTTTGAATTACTTATTACTTTGATTGGTAAGTTTAGAAGACGTTCAGGATCGCAGAAAGCAACATTCTTCTGCCCCCCACTTTTTATAATCTCTAACAAGATTACCCCAAAACTAAACACACCCGAACATGGCATATTCAAGTGCCATATACAAGGTCATGCTCATTTTATCGATTTGAGTTTAAAATTTAAGTTTTATTACAATAAAAAGTTATCAGAAATAGTCACATTTAACTTTATTACTACAGTAAAAAACTCTCCTATAAAATCACATCTCAACTCGAATTAAAAATTTAAATCAATGAACTAAACGAGTTCTAAATATAATCACAGGTTTCGATGAATTAGTCACCTTTACGCAATAAATAGAATAAAGATTGAAAAAAAAAAAAGAAAAAAGCTAGGTGGAGTCAGCTGGTGTGGACTTATCATAAGAGTACTACACAAAAAGCAACAAACATTAATAATTGAGTACGTCTAAGCGGCTCGGTTTACAGACGATTATATGTTGTCAAAATGTGGAAATTTCAAAAGGATAAATATTAAGTAAAGTGTATGCATACAATTATATGAATACAAAACTGATAAACGACGACATTATCAACTCCTCCAGCAGGAAGATCACAATGTAAACCAATCCTTCCCCTCCCTTCTTAAGGACAGCAAAAGGATGAGTTTTATTTCAACAATAAGTGATACCCCATTTCAGACTCGTTAGAGAACAAGGCATAAGCCGTACAAGATTAATTGCTCTGATGATCATGTAATCTCATAAGCACGTCCTACTGCTAAAGTTGTATAAACGATGTCTCGTCGCACACCGAATGAGTCTCAGAAAACGAATATAAACATCCTTGGTGGAAGAGGTGAAATATGCCTCGTGTTTGTTAGACACATAACTGATGTTGTAACTGTGTGTCAATTAGTTCTTAAAGGAAAAGCGGCAGCGTTTCCCACCCATGCCATGATCATGATCTCCTTTTCAAAAGGCAAGTAAATTAGAATTCCCGAGTTCATATATATATATATATATATATATGTATTTATGTATGCATATATATTACAAGATGAGATAACAAATCATTTGGAAAATTTTGGGGACAGACATCACGATATTAAAAATTTTAAGAATCGCCGGCCAGAGAATTGAAATGACAACTCAACCCGCCTAGCTTCAACAAAGAAACGACAACAATTTTTAACAAACGACATTACACAGGCCAACTTAAAAAACAAACAAACTGCAACCAGGACGAAAACTTTGGAGAACTGGGACCGGAGAAAACGAAGGACAATCAACATACATTGATCCACGATCATAGATCAAAGTTCTACACGGAACGGAATAAATTACAAAAAGACAACAATAATAAAACCACAAAAAAAAAGTTTACGAAAATACAATTCCAACCTTATGACGGCAGATTACAATACAAACGACAAAAGGTAGACAATCCAGTGGAAATAGAAAACTATATGAGCCTTTAATTGAGAGCAACTGTGAGAAGCGACTAAAACACAAACGGCAATCCGAGCATTAAAGGAAAAAAAAAAAAAAAAAAAAAAAAAAAAAAAAAGAAAAAAAAGGAGAAGTTTGTGAGCGGCAACTAGGAGGGGACGGGAAAAAAAGATATACACTGTTGAAGTAATATTTCGTCCTAACTCTCTATAGATTAATAATTCAGATTGAATAAGTAAATTATTTAAAAAAATTGAAAGAATTCAAAGAACCTTAAAAAAAGTAACAAAAATAAAGTCAACACAATCATAATACAATTGTATTAAGAAATAAGTGCGTATTTTTTCCTCTTAAACTGAGAGAATTTATAGTACATTAAGAATTTAAGGTTTAAATCCTTACATTAATTCGAGAGTTTGTTCTCTCTTTAATACAATAAGACTCTTTACATTTTTTGAGTGTTATAAATAATTAATAAACAAATTAAACTTAAATTATTAAATGTCTTTAATTGTCGATCGTTACCTAACATTGACGCTTGATAACTCTTGATTTTTAACTTTTTCTCTATCCAAGCGTACCTTCAAGTAGTTATTCTAATGTACGCTCAAGCGGTTTCACGCTCGGGTCGTCCAAAAACTATTACATTTTATTAGTTCTGAAAAATCCATCCAACATATACAAAAACAATTAACGATGCAAACACCATTTGGGAAACGACAAAAACTCTAGAACGACAACAATCGTAGGAGAGAACAACAAACGTAAACGACGCTGGAAACAGTTACCATTGAAACAAAAATGTGAAATGATCAAATAGCACGACAGAAACAAAAACGACAACGAGCAATAGGAACATGAAGACAATGACACATCGACAAGAAAACGCAGACAATTATATAAACTTAAAAATGAACTCAAAAACGACAACAACAACAACACAAAACACCAAACAAATTAATCCCAATTATTTACTAAGCAACTATTTTTATATATAAAAAAAAGTATATTTGCCGGACGTGGCTAATTGTAATTCGCTGTGACCATGCAAGTTGGAAGGTAGTTGTACGTGCTGAAATTGCTGGATCTCAGAAAAAGTTGTGTAGCAGGAGTTGTGATCTGGTTATTACCGGTTGAAGTTAAACTAACGTCCAGTTTTATTGTAATGACATTAGGGTGGATATGTTATGGAAGTCATTTTTATAGGAATTTTACTATTTATTTAATTCATAGAATTACAATTTATTGTCATCAAAGGATTATGTAACGGTTTTTTTAGTTGAAGTAGCAGAAACTGTTGTGGATCATATAGGGATTTGAACAGTGAAAAATTAGTACGGTCTCGTTCACTTCGCGGATTCAAGTTTTCAATTCGAGCTAAGATGTGATATTTTCTGAGAGCTTTTTACTGTAACAGAAAAAGTTAGATGTGACATTTTCTGATAGCTTTTTACTGTAAAAATTATCTAAAACTGAAAACTCGAATCGGTGAAGTGAACGAGGCCTACATTTATTTTATGATTTTTACCCTAATTTTTTTAGAAATTATGTATTTGTTGCTGCATATTCAACATTTCTTAATATTTAAATGGAAGGAAAAAAAAAAAACAAATATCTTTTAGAATACATGAGTTTTAGATTTTTATTCTTTATACTTAATTAATATCCTTTAATTAAAGAATTATATTAATTAAAATGTATTAATTAAAAGTATAAGATAAAAATTTTAAAATAATACATTTAAAAAGTGAGTTCACAAATTTTCAGTTAAATAAAAAGAAATTTTTCTTTAAAAAAAAGGGAAAGGACATTCATTTTTATATGGGCCATTTGAATGAAGCCCATAAAAAGCCCCAAGGCCTATAAAGATGTGCTGTGAGAGCTTTTTTTATTATTTTTTATTAGCAAAAGGAAAGAGTTGGTATGAACTTAGAGTTAAGTGATCTTTAGTTTATGTATTTAAAATTCTAGTTTACGATTTTTATTTTTAAAATTTATATTTTTTATAAGAGAAAAATATTATAATAGAATAGAAAATTATAATTATAAACTAGACATAACATTTAAAACAAACGATAGAGTCTTACATAAAACACGTTGTAATTGGTGCAAAGGTATATTGTCAAAGAAATTTGAATTAAAAAAATGTAATTTTTTTTATCACGTTAGTAGTACTTGAAAATTCTAGCAAGTTAGTTTATTATGTACTATATTGCATAATTCTTTTGTAAAGATTTCAAAATGTAGTGTAATATAGTGTATATTGTATAGTAACCCAACTTACTAGAATTGCTCAATACTATTATGGTGAAAAAAAAAATTACATAATTTTTTTTTTTGTTTTTTTCTTCCATCATAAGGAGAAAGTGAAATCTAAAAAAATAAAATTATTCAAATTAGTGTTGTAAATTTCCTTCACATTGCTGAATGCTTGAATTTAAGAGATCACTTGAAAAAAGGAAAAAAAAAAAAAAAAGTCTAAAAAGGGTGTTTAGATGTTGGTATAGTCCATCACAACTTTAGACATTACATGGGATTCTAAAGATAATTTGGTTATTTTAATAAAATTAAATCATAAAGGCTAAAAACGGAATACTTTTTGAAAAATATATGGAATACTATTTGAATTTTAAAAAAATCCAAGGATAAAAATTGCATTTAGGTAAAACTGAGGGATACATTTTGAATTTTCTATTTTAAATTGCATTGTGAGAAAAGAAAGGAATTCTTTTTTATTTTGAGACTTTCTTTGGTAGGGCATTTCTATTAGTAGAGTCAATTTATGATTATTAGATCTGGTTAAAATTACTTTAAATTAAAAAATATACAAAAGAGACAATTTTTAAAATTTGACGGTTAAAAATAGAGCACTACTAGTACTTTATTTTCTCTAGTCCTAACAGACTCCCTTTTTCTTTTTCGACAGTGGTTAAAAAAGAATTCTCATTTTACACAAAATCATTCATTCAACCACAAAACAAATATTCGAATGGGTGACCATCATGTGTCTGAGAATACTACTGGATGACCGATGAGCAGCGGGAAGCTAATGTGATGAAGGCATATTCATTCCAAGCCAAACATTTATGATTTAAAAAAAATGAAAAAAAAAATTTAATCAGTGCATAGTTAATACTAAAAATGTTTGTTTTAATTAGCATTGTCAATAATTGTGCCTTGCAACAATGGGTTGCCTGGCACAAAGCGATACTTCATCAGTAGCTACTAGTTTACGATATAAAAGAATAAAATAAAAAAATGTTTAGATGTATTTATGGTGGAGAAGGCTATTTTACTCTATCATTAGAGGAATTGTGTTTTGATCGCTGAATTAATTTTTTAGGTTTGATCTACAGTAAAAATAATTACGCGTCACACGTTTAAAGTTTTTAATGCAGATATGTATAAATTTAATCGTTAAAAAATTAATCTAAGCGTTAAAAATTAATAATTCCACTGATAAAATATAATAATCTTCTCCATCATAAATGTTCCTTATTTTTTTCAATGTGTAGGTACCCCATGAATTGAATAGATGTGGTCCCCCTAGATTAATGCGTAAATCATGTGCAACATCTTTTTGTATAATTGTTGTTTATGTTGTAATGTTCTAGTATTTTATTTGAATCGAATTGGTTTTGTAATATTCGAAACGTGTTATATATGATGACTATAGAGTTAAGACAGAGAAAATCTTCGACCGTTGATCATAATATGCCAAACTATGTTTAATAATTTATCAAATTATGTTTTTTATTTTCAAGCAAAAAAGAACACGTTGCATCCAGCTCCAATAATCTGTCAGATTATTTTTTTTTATATTTTCAATAAAAAATGAGATGTTATCTTCAGCTCCGACATTGGTCTCCAACACTAGTCATAATCTGTCAAATTATGTTTCATTAATTATTATTTAAGTTTTTATTTTCATAAAACAAATGATAGGTTGTATTCGGCTCTATTGTTCGCTCACCAATCACGGTTATAATCTAGCATGTTATATTTAGTAATCTGTCAAATTATTTTTTTCTTTACAACTAAAAAATGGCAAGTTGTCTCTGAATCTAGCGTCAGTCGTTCATCACCAGCCATAATCTAGCAAATTATATTTCATAATTTTTCGGAATGCTTTTCTAGCAAATTATATTTCATAATTAGGTTATATGGACATAGATTTGTTTATTTATTTATTTTTTATTCTGAATGCATAAGAAAAAGATTCATTTCAATTAGAGTTGAAATGAAAAAATTATATGGCATTTTAAAAGTAAGTTTCTTATAGACAGAATAGAATGAGAAAAGGGAAATAACAAAAAAAAAAAAAATGTAACCATTTGACACTAGTTGCCAATAACCAGATATCAGGTAAATGACATCATAAAACAAAAAATCATTTAGGCGGAGTTGGGTCGGGTCCCCAGTCCAATAAACGTTAAGGCCCAGCCCAAATTTAACAAGAAGGGCAGTAGTGTAGACTGTCTTGTATTCCCGCTCAGTTTTTAAATGCCGCCCTTTTCATATCTACTTTTCGTCTCTCTTTTCAGTGAGACAAAATATAAATAAAGAAAAGAAAAAAAATTAAGTGGCATTTTTTCTCGTCAAGTAGTTTCGCCATAGAGAGGAAGATGCAGAGAGAGACTTGTACTAAATTTGGGATTAGGGATTCAGGCAATGGATTCACCTGAAACTGCTAAAATCACCTCCTCCCTTGGCTTAGATTCTCCACCGGTTCAAGTAATTAAATTTATCTTGATTTTTTTTTTTTTTGTTAATTTTCTGCTTTTCTGTTTTTTTTTTTTTTTTTTTTTTTTTTTTTTTTTTGGATTATGTGTATTATGTGCATTTTCGTCGGAAAAGAGGACAATCTAAGTTGGAAATAAGTCTTCCTAAGTTGATTATTTTTCATTTGTAATTCTATGTTTGGTGTTGTGGGATTTAATGTTGGTTTGGCAGGTTTTATGATTTCCTGCTAGGATGTTTATGCATTGCGCTTTTATCATGTAATTTATAGCTAATTTCGAGGAAGTAGTCATTTTGTGAAGAGCTTCAGTTGTTTGCTTTGATTTGATTTTTTGTTTGGTTCTCTTAACAATTGAACAATTTGGCCTTTTTCTGAGCTTTATCGTTTTTTTTTTTTTTTTTTTTTGGTCATAAACATGTTTATCATATCTACTTTGCTAGTGATCTCAGCAATGACTCTACCATATGGATTGGCTGACCAGAATTTATACATTAACTTCGATTCGTAAAGGCGGATCACAACTAGTGGAGAATATTTTAAGTTCCTCTCTCATTTCTAATGAACAAGGGAAATCAGCATTTTGGAGACCATTGTCTCTATTAGTCAGGACAATGGCTTTTGCATTGTCGAGCTTGATACTGATGTTTATGAAATGGGTATCTTGTTCCCAATATGAAGAAACGGACCTCTTATTACATTATTTAATTTAATTTCAGGACTCCCCTGTTTTCAATTTCATAAGCAACCTATCACCAATAAAGCTCGTGAAGAGTAGTGCACACGCGGTACAAGTGTTATCTGGGCTTAGTTCTCCTCCTATTGTGTTCAAAACACCACGTACAAAACAACCCAGTGAGACAAATGTCTTGAAAAGGTTTGAATTTCGGATTGGTGTTTGTGAGTTTTTGTGCCTTCCCAGTCTATATCATTTGTATTTACAATTTCTTCTTAGGTCCCAATCCCTGCAATTGTCTATTGCTGAAGCACCTCAAAATATCGACAGAGGCAAGGACGATGTTGATGGCTCGGTTGATTCTGAGCAATTCGTAACTGTATGTCAAAATGGATTGATTGCTGATACCCAGAAGGATTGTAATGTGGATGAGTTTTTCGAAACTCATCCTTCCAGCTCATCGGGATGCGTTGATGAATTCTTGGCTGACCCTGGAGGGGCAGATTGTGGGAATTCTGTTTATTCAGATACTCCAGGTTCGAAAAATCCTAATAATGCATCCAAATTCTCCCAAGGTTGTTCGAAGGAAACTATGCTAGAGCTTGATGACAGAAATGGTGTTGGGAGGGATGTGGGGACGGAGCAAGCTGAAACGGACATCCATGGAGAGCCAAAAGTTGATGCTAAATCAGTTGGAATCGTAGAGAAGGAAATGGATGGTGAGTGGTCATCTTATGAGTGTCTAAATATCAAGACCAATTTGCACGTAGGCCCTCTAAAAGATTGTCAAAATTCACCAGCTCAGGCTCAGGTAACCATACCCTCTTTCCTTATTCAAATGGGAAAATTTTGGAATTGACCACTCGATTTAGTGTGCAAAATGCATCTCTACACTCTCCATTTCTGTGTAAGTAAAATGTCCTTAAGTTGTAGGGTATAGAACTTGGGCATCAGAATGATTTTGAGGGTACTTCCCAACCTTCAGCTGAACCATTTCATGTTCAGATATGCGAAGATCATAGTGAGGATGTTGGCGAGTACTCAGATGGATTGGGTGAAAACATTATGCTTCATGGTCACCAGGTAAAAATAATTATAAATGAATTCTATCCACCTAGTCTTGTTCATGTATTCATTGTTTGTGTTTCTAATTTTATTATAGCTACTTATAATTCAATTATGCGGATATCTAAAATATTTGGAAATCATTTTCCCATAGTGGAGAAAGGAAACTGGGGCTCAATGAACATTCATATAGTGGTGATGTGGTGTGATAAGATTAGTCCGAATTCCTTTATTAAAAAAATAAAAAGAAGAAGTTCACTTGGTGTTTGTTTATCTTTGTTTTACGTTTCAACAGTCTTTGGTCCTAGTAGTAGAAAATTAATTGCAAATGTGCAAGTTAAGCTTCGAGCTTTAACAGTATCGTTAAATATTGGAATGATGAGTACACAGGAAGCTTGGAAGGGTTTTGTAAATTTTATTAATTTATTTGATACATCCCAAGTTCTCTAATAAGTGCTTTTGCATGTATAGGGAGGAGAGATAAATATTGTGTTTGCACACACATACTCTGTGGGTACTAACTAGGGGTGGACTTCTTTCAACAAAAATAAATAAATAAATAAATAAAAAATAGGGGTAGATTTCTTGATATCCATCCCACATTATTGCATGCCCAACAAAGATATTTCAAGATTTAGTGAGACATTAGGTGTTGAAGGGCAACGTAGTTTTTTAATCTTATTTTTCTTCAACGCCTGGTTTTCTTGTAAGATACCCGGGGCAACTGATACTGAAATGTGCTAAAGCTCTTCTCTACTTGCTGTGTTTGCTTGAGGTATTCCTTCATTTTAACGATAGCATGGAATTCCTCTTCTTTGGTTGTTTTACCTAGAGTTGTTTGATTATGATAGAGCAAGTGTGGGGCTGGTGCCTTTATTAAATTGCAAGAATGTTGCTTGTTGACGATAGGGCAGTGAAAACCAACGCGGCATGCTTAGACGTTGTCTGCAGTTTGAAGAGGCTCCTCCGCGTACTACTGGATACAGTGACAGTCCTCTGAATCTTGCAAATACTGTTAAGAGTTTAAAACTATCCACCTCTGGTCATGTGGAATTAAAAGAAACTAGTGAGAGACTCATGGTTAACTCGCTCCAATCTGCGGCTCCCTCACTGCATCCTCGATCTTCTGAAAAATTTCCAATGGTTTCTAAGCCATTAGGTATTGGCTTGCATCTAAACAGCATTATTAATGTTGCATGCACTGCAACTGCAGGCGAAAAGTCCACAGATCATCACATAGGCGTACAAGTAATGAAGTCAGGCACGGCGAGCAATAATTTGGTGGGGAACACAGAGAGTTGCCCAATGAAATTAAGTGCAGTTGAGAATGATTCAGCTAGTGATGAAGAGATAATATCCGTAACTAAAACTTCAATTGTTCCAAGTTCTGCCACTAATGAGTTTCATGATAGTGCGGAAGATCATGATGCTGCTCCAGATGAGAATGGGAAATCCAACTCTCACAATGCTGACAATTTTGAGGAACATGACCAGCCAAGCCCCAGAAAGAAAAGGTTAATTGCCATATTCATAATCCATAGTGTTTGATATTCTTAATTTGGTATCCCTTTTTTCTGACCGCTGGTTTGGTAATGTTCTCAGGAAGAAAACAAGCTCCGGTGGTGGTGATGGGTGCAAACGTTGCAATTGTAAGAAAACCAAATGCTTGAAACTGTACGTAGATCTTTGCCTCTTCTAATTCACATTTTTATTTTTGTTTTGTTGCTTCATATATTATTTATTTTTTTCTTTGGCAGTTATTGTGATTGTTTTGCTGCTGGAATCTACTGCTCGGATCCTTGTTCCTGTCAAGGATGCTTTAACAGACCTGAATATGAAAAGACTGTTATCGAGACAAGAGAACAGATTGAATCCCGTAATCCCTTTGCATTTGCTCCTAAGATTGTACAACGCATCCCTGAGATTCCACCAAATCATGGGGTACTCACTACTGTACCTTTTCAGCTTGGTGTTATTAGCATTCTTTTTTGTCAGCAATCAGATGATGGTATTTGTTTTAAACAGGAAGATGGAAATCGGTCAACACCATCATCGGCAAGACATAAGAGGGGTTGTAATTGCAAAAAGTCAATGTGCCTAAAAAAATATTGTGAATGCTATCAGGTCAGAATTTAGTTGCTACATTATCTGTTTCTTATAACCTCTTTTTTTTTTTTTTCCTTTTTTTTTTTTAATGTTTTAAGATCATCCTAATTGCTTTTGTTGAAGGCAAATGTTGGATGCTCCAGTGGGTGTCGTTGTGAGGGATGTAAAAATGTTTATGGCAGAAAGGAAGGTAGTAGTCTAAGCTATATGTTCGTCTCCCTCTCCCCATTACATGTAAAAATTTTTGTTGGTTCACCCTATTAGTTCATATACGAGTAAATATTTTTCTTATTTTGCATGTAGTTTTCGTCTTTAGAAAGCTTTTGTTTTCATTAAATCTAAGTTGACTATGTAACTAATTAAAAAAAAAATGTTTTTTACATTAATTCTAAGTTGACTACTTAACTAATTAGAGAAAATGTATGGATGCCTAAAAAATCAGTCAACAATGTCACTTTAAAAGAGATTGTTGCTGTCATTGCAGAATATGCTGCAATGGAGCATGGGGTAACAAGAGAAATGGTGGGCAACAGAAAATTGGAAAGCACATTTGATAAGGAGTTGGAGATCGTAGGAACCAAAAGAGATCTTTTATGTACTGAATCAATTAACCCGCACAACCTAACACCATTGACACCATCATTCCTGTACTCAGAGTAAGATTATTTTTATTAGACGCTCAGCCTGAATATGAATATTGTTTAATAGTGTCGTAAATACTAAATTATGTGATCATTAATTTTCCATTCCTTTATTCTTTTCTTAGCCATGGAAAGGATGCTCCAAAATCCCGGTTTATTTCTAGAAGGTACCTTCCGTCTCCTGATTCTGCCCTTTTATCATCTAATGAAAAAACAAAATCTCCTCCGAGAGATTTGGAGAAGAGTGACGTTCTTTTGGAAGCAAGTGAAGAATTACCAAATGAGGGTTCTTATGAATGGCAAGTGGATTATAACATGGGAATATCAGACTCATCTTCATCGAGACATGATTCAGTCCCCAGTGTGCCACATCTCACTCAACACCCAGATACTTCAGTGCCAATGGCTTCTGCAACTTCATTTAGAAGGGACTACAGAAATCTTTCACAAAACCAACTCTGCCCTGGAAGTGCTCGTCTCTTGTCAAAGTCCGTGCGTAGGCACGGTTCACCGCTTACTCCAATGACTAGGTTGTGTGAGGCAACAAAGTCTCGACAAGGGCTTGATTCTGGCAGTGTGCAACTTGTTGACATTTTGGAAGATGAAACGCCTGTAAAAGTAAGTTCTCCAAATAAGAAGCGGGTTTCTCCACCTCACAGCCACATTTTCGAGCTCGATTCAGGTTCTTCAGGGAAACTGAAAAGTGGGCGCAAGTTTATATTAAAGTCCGTGCCTTCCTTTCCTCCTCTTACTCCTTGCATTGCTTCCAAAGGAAGTACTTCTGAGAACACAGACAAGCTTCAAGATGATAGTGTCAAAAGCCAAAATGTTACCGTCAATCCTTGATTCTGATGTAAGTTCTTGTCATTTTTCGAACCTTTGTTTATCATTTGTATTATTCATAATGATAACTCTTAACAGACAATTGTCTAGTTTCAGCATCCTTTTCACCGAGGGACTTTCACTTTCAGCAACCATTATCGTGCACATTAAATATAACTTGTTACAGCTATGGACGTCTTTGAGGATCTTCTAATACTCGTGTATGTGTATGCCACCAACCTACACGTGTGTATGAAGATAAAATTCCATAAACATGTTGACTGACTGTCAATTTGTTATTTCTGTTAAATAGGTCTCGAGGGGCCACACGTGCGAAAATCATCTCAGAAAATTGGAAAAGCTACAATGTTTCTGCATCTTTTCTAGTCACATTCTAGTTTATAGTTCCTGGTTTTATTGTTGGTTTTTCTTATTGAAAATGTTCAATTAAATTGAATGTCAGATTCTCCTATCCCTAGTTGCGAGGATAACTAATACTGCCTCAACTTACTCGGCAGAAAATAAGAAATTTTGATATATCTAAATGCAAATTTGGACCATGCTGATTATAATATTTGCCTTCAATTTTGTTATTATACTCCATTATTTGAGGTTTTTTTTTTTTTGTTTTTTTTGTTTTTTTGTTTTTTTTTGTTTTTTTCATGCTCTATTGTCGAGTTTGTCATTTAATGGAGTTTTATATTAGAAGAATTTAGGAGAATTACTCAAGCTTGGGACCGACAAGGAAAGCGAAATAGTGAGTTAGAATGTTAGATATTGGGCTATACTTGTTGACTCCAAGGTTGCTTGTTGATTCAAATGTTTATTTATTTATTTATTTATGAATATCTCTTGAACTTTTTGAACTTGACAATTTAGTTTTTATTCTTTTTTTTTTCCTTAACAATTGACCCTTCAACTTTTAAATTTTTGCAATTAAACCCTAATTAGAAATGATGCCTTTTCTTTTGACGATTTTGATCATATGACGGACATGTGCGCATTTATACAGGGTAATGAAATTCACTTCTCATCTTATTTGTTCGATTCAAAGTTATTTAATGTGTCTGAATATAATTAGATGTGATAAATAACTCTTGAAAAATCAAGGGTTATTATCCTTAATAGACTCTATAAGAGTGAAAAATGACATTTGTTACTCTCAACAGATGCTCACATTCGTTTCATATGATTAGATCGTCAAAAAAGTAAATGTTATTTTTGATTGAATCTTAATTGTAAAATTTTTTAAGTTGGAGTCAATTGTTAAGAAAAAAGAATAAGAACTAAATTATCAAATTCAAAAAGTTCAAAAAGTATTCGTAAAAAAAATTATTTTTTTAATAAAAAAAAGCCAACAGTTGAATAGTCAAAGCTTCTGTTTGGTTTACTGATTTAAATTTTGTTAGTTTGAACTTTTTGATTTAAACAAAAAAATTTAAATTGTGTGGTTTAAATTGTAGTTTGAAATAACATTTCGATGTGTAATTAAAGTTTTAATTTGAATAGAAAATAAAATTTAAATTTGTATTTAGTAGGTGTAAAAAGCAGAAAGTTGACACTTTTTACTGTTAAAAAATGGTTTGAAAGATTGAACTTGAAAGGTAGCTAACTCTAAATTGGGTCGTTTAACTCAGTTTAAACAGAAAATATAATTCAAACTACATGCTTATCAAACATCAGTTCAAACTGTGCTTACTGTTAAACTAAGTTGAACTGAACCAAACTAGTGAAATAAACAGGGCCTTCAAGTCTTTGGTTTTGATTCATTTTTAAAAAAAAAAAAAAAAAAAAGTCTGGTCTTTTAAGTGAAATAACCAGCAGTCAGAAGAAAGTTATGAAGTTTGAGGTCTTGGCACTTGCTATTCAATGAAAAAGATACCAAAATTTCTTGTATACCCCATGTGAACACCAAATTATCTGATATTCGAAATCTGAAATAACATATTACAAGGTAAAACTTATTATTATTGGAACAACAAAATTTTGTAGATGTGAAGAGAGAGAGAGAGAGAGAGAGAGAGAGAGAGAGAGAGAGAGAGAGAGACGGTAGAAGAGATGAGACGGCTTTATACAAGCTCAAGCCATGCTGCTACATTTCACTATGCCGCAATACCCATATCCATATCTATTATATAGTCTCGTATAGTTATGGTAACCGTTAAAGATCATCTTTTTCTTCTAGTAAGCTCGGGACCCCTCAAGCCCCAAAGTTGCTGTTAGCCAATTACAAACTTCGTCAGTCTCCTCAGGGATTGTGTAGTGTCCCATCCTGGATTTTGGAATCAAACTTTGAGCATGACATTGCAACCGAGGAACAAATAGCCAAATATTAAAGAGTATTTTGAAGGCGGAGAAATCGTGGACTTACGCGTTGTAGGTTCTAAACGTTAGATTTCGAAATCCTGCCGAGGACAAGGCCTGAGCAGATTTCTGTCCGAGCTGATAGGCGACCACATCATCAACTGAAAGAACTAAACAAATTAGTTGAAGGCAATGAATTCAAGTACGAGTTCATCTTAGAACAGGGCTTCTTTGACATTTGAAGCACATGCAGTGATGAGGCGCACTCTAGTTGGAGTAACGAGAGTTGCCTTGATACTTACCAATCTTTTATCTTTGGCCTCTTACAAACAATGGTTAACTGAAATAAAATTGAAAAAGAAACTTTTTGGGGATCTTTTAAGAAAACCCAGGTCCAAAGCTTAACAACTGGGCATTTTAACTTTAGCCAAAAGTACGCATTCCACTCAGCAACATCAAAGAAGAAAAAGGAAACAATTCCATGAGCATCAAAACCGTGAATAATCACTCAAGACATTCCTTTAGAAGCACCATCTGCCAAGACCATACTTGTGCTAAAATTATTCTGAATTTATACAAACTGTGAGGCCAGATACTAATGTTTTGGGATCAAAACAGCAAGAGATAAAGCAGTCCTGAACAAGAGAGAGTTCTTATATGTATTAAGGAATGTTCTATGACGTAAAGACGTTTGGTTGTGTAACACATGCAAAGCATGGAGTTATATATCAAGTTACACTCATTTATATATGTCTACAACAAATATATATCCACGACTGATGATAGCATTCATAACCGCAGCAGTTCTTGCAATTACAGCATGACCCAAAAATGGACTTGTAAAAGCAAACAGCAAACTCATGTATAGCATAGTATATAAGAAAACATGAATTACCTAAGCCATGGCACATCAAAATGGGAACAGGTGCTGCGCGCCTTGCGGCCTCCAGTGAACCCTCCATCTGATTCTTCAAGGTTCTACAACACAGTTGAAAAAGAAGTAAATGTTTTGTATGATAGCGGTGTGTAGAAGTTGTTTCTTGTGCAGATTATGTATTTGTGCGTGTAGGACAGAAGCTGAACCTTGAGCCTGGAAGCCAGCCACTTAGACCAACAATTGCACTTAGGTCGACTGGATACAAGTTTCCATTACCAAATTTCCCCAGAACACGGCAGGTTGTGGAGTAGAGGGCTGTTGCTGCACCCATGCTGAAGCCCCCAATACCAAGTTTGACTGTTCATAATGAAAAACCTACATAAGTTACCCCTAAAAATAAGTGCAACTAAGAAGTCTCTGCTTAACATATATGAAGCACAGATACAAGTTATCATTAGCCTCAAGTCCTCAACAGATTTCTAAATATCCATAAATCAGCATCTTATACCTAGTCTAACCATAAGTCTAACCATAAGTCAAACGTTATAATGATTTTGACTACATATTTCTCCTAATCCTCGTAAGCTAGATAAAAAGGTCAGAAATGTTATGTATCAGGATGAAGATCAGGTGGGACTATGTAGGCCAGGTTAGGAGCGGCGTTGCTCGAAAACTACAACCGGAGAATAATAAAAGGAGGTACTGAAGAGAAAAATCTACATGCATGACATGAAAGCTGTGGAAAGTATGTTCAAAGAAGTTCTATCATTCTTTTTTACTTTCATTTTCTCTTCAAGGAAAAAATTCAAAAGCCTCAGGTAAGTTATCCGAAAACCTCAAACTCTATCTTGTTTCCATATCTGAAGATTATACCCATGTGCATATATCTCATTTATCTTCTGTCAAACTCTTTGGTCGACATATTCATAACAGAAAGCCGAGATAAGAGTTTCAAAAGCTCCCAAGGGAGAAATATACCGCCAGCGGGTTCTGTCGATAAAAGATTTGCGACATGCGCAGCTGAAGCATCTAACCCCTCCAAATCGTCAGGGGCATCTTCTGAAATATCACCCACATCAAACCCTGTTGTGGATCACTCAAATATTTCAGCATGCTCTACAGGGATATATTAGAACAAAAAATTTGAATCAACATGAAACTTTTGGGATTTAAGATTGAATAACTTGTCTTTTCAAGCATAGAGTGCTTATATAACAAACTGCTAGAACAAATCTTACAAGCTGTGCAAGAGAATCCACCAAATAATGCTACTGGGCGAGTAGGAGCAGTAGGACAAATCCACTTAATCTGCACCATGAATTTCAATAAAAACGGACAACTAATCTGATAAACCATGTACTGGTTATTGAACTAGGACTGCTCAAAATGAATGTTGCGTGAGCAGATAACAGCAACCATGAAACTTAAAAACCATCCTTACATTTGAAAGAGGAAGGGTTTCCAAAAGCTGCGACCAGCTGCAGAGAAACCACAAGATGGGAATATTCAGCTCAGTCAAAAACAGTTATCCTAAGCCTTTTCAACAGAGCTCAAGCACATACTGAAATAACTAAATTACAGAATCCAACTATGAAAATGGGTTCCGTTAAACTCCAAGCAGAAAACGATAATGAAAAATAAGTTAAATGCTTTTTTTTTTTTTTTTTTTTGAAAATTTGATTTGGGGACCACTCTCAAAGTTGATAATGGACTTAGGAGCTTAAACATAGTATTAAAAAAAAAAGAAGAAGGGAATTAATAACTTCAGCAATAGTACATGTATAGCATTAATGTATAGTATATTTTTGTTTTCAAGTACTACGGTTAAAGGACAACCAAACTAGTGAACTAGTGGTCCCCTATTGTAGGCTCTATGCCATATACATATCCTGGATCCGAGGCTTCCACAACATGACCTGGAATCAAATGTAAGATGGAAGAAGGAGACAACAAATCATTTTTTTTTTTTTAGTTCACGGCAGCAATCCTCATTCCCATCAAATCAATTAGTTTGAGAATCTTCTAAAAAGGAAATAGAGTTCTAGAATTTAACTAAAGAACAAACTTCTCCACCAGAAGAAGACAAGATATTGACATTCTCTCCCTTTTTTTTATGCTACAACAAAAGAAGTCCACCACCCTCATAAAAGGCAGATGCCCATGTGAAAGAAAAATAATGAATTTATACTTAGTTATGACATCTACAAAGGGGGGAGGAATATCATATTCATAATCATGTAGATCAATATTAGTAAAACCCAACATTTTCTATCTCAAACTGTTGATCCATGCACGTCCAGAGAAACCATGACTAAGTAACAAAAAACAGTTCCTTTGCATTTATAAAGTTGACATGACTAGATAGGATCTCAATATGCCTAAAAATTTACTCCTGGGGCTTCGTAGCTATAGCTCGATGTGAGACTACAATTTTCATTGATAACTGGCTCACAAGACCTAAGTTTTACTAACAAAGAAAGTAAGAAACTCATCACTTGGTAATTCACAATTTTAATCGTCACTGTCAACAATGACAAACCAAACAAACGAAAACATTTATTAATACCTTGAGCCCTTGTCACCAAGGCCATGAAGCCAAACTATAGTTGCCTGGTGTTTCCCTTTAGGCCTGACCACATGTGTTCTTCCAAACTCAAATGTCCTTCTAGCACTTCTACTACCTGTTTTTCCATTCCAAAACATATGGGACAAAAATGTGAAATGAGGAAGAAACTGGCCATAAAGAACAGATTAGTCTTTAGTGGTAAAGATATATAATTCATACATACAAAAGCATAAGTTTAAATAAAAGGGTTGTGAAAGGTAAGGGATAACTAACCAGAACCGCTACTAGGATTATTGTAGCTCATTATACTTCAACCCAAATATATAGAATAAACAATCCTTTTGTTGCAAACAAAACGATTGCGGTGAGTTCCTGCAAATGCAATGAAGAGAAATGAATATTTCCACGTCTATTTATACTTGTAATGGAGGATGAAAATAAAATAAAAAAGCCCATGAATCTATCTCAATCTATATAAGTCACATCAAGGCTTACCCCAGTTATGAAATATCCTAAAAAATAATGAGAAAATGAAAGGCACCCATGAAAAGGAGAAAGGACAGGGGGCAAAAGCTGAGAGTCTTTTTAATGAGCAAAGAATCCCGCAACAATTTAACGGAGAAAAATGAGTTATAAGCCACAAGTCTGAGCTTCCAAATGCACACCGATTGAGAAAGAGAGAATCTATGCTTGTGGACACTGGGCAAAGTAAAAGCACTTCAACTACAGCAACCCAAGAATATAACAATAAATAATCTACATTTAAAGCCACTATATATATATATCTATATATATATATATTATTTTTTGCTCACAGAAGAATAAAAATAGCTGCTTTATAGCTGTTTTCATGAATAATATAGTGATGGTTCTTTCTGGTAATAAACTATTTTTTTTTATTATTATTGTTGACAGCTAGCTAGCTGACTAGCTAGAGAAAACCAGAAGTTGAGGAGTTTACGGGGTAAATGAGGCAATAAAACGGCATCATGGAATTTCAAAAAAGGAAAATATCGGAATAAAATAAATAATTTATAACATATGGAAGTCACAGAGAAAGAGAAGTGGGGTTTTTAGGCTTTTTTTCGTACCAACCTGGTGTGGTGTGGAACCAAACTAGAAAGAATATTAGGCTATTCTCTTTTCTTCTCTCTCTCTTCTTTTTTTTGCTTTTGTTTGTTCATACAGCCTCGCTTCAAGGGGACCCCAACAGTAAGAAGCCAAGAACGAAAGAGTAAAGCTAGAAACAAGAGCAAACAAGAGGAAAGCTAGAAAGTCCAAAAGACAAATTGGTCAAAATAATTTTGCATTTATAAATAGGAGAGAGAGACAAATAACCAATGGACGAGTTTGGTCCTTTAAAATTAGTTTTAAAATAATTTTATTTTATAAAAATAGAAATAAAAACGTTTTCATTTTCATTTTGAAATTATTTTTGAAAATACATTTAGTAATTTTATTTAGATATTGATTTCAATTTTTTAAAAAATTAAAACTACGTTTGGTGGTTTAATTTTTAAAAACATGTAATAATATATTAAATATATTAAATAAAAATATTATTAAATATATTAAATAATAATATATTAAATAAACGTGATTATATATACATGAAAACTGCACAAGAGAGGAAATGGGAAGAAGAGTGTGGGGGGGGGGGGGGCGCCAGTCGGAAGAGGGGAGGAGCAGTCGGAGAAGATGGTGGCGGGCCAGTCGGAGAGGAGCGTAGACGGTGGGCTTTTGCCGGATGTCCCAAGCCTGCGTCTTCTTCGGTCGAGTCTTCATGTGGTGAGCCATCGCCTTCTTGTTGGGCTGAGACGAGCACTCTATCACCACCGGCCCACCGCCACCGCCGTTTCACGGGGCTGACTTCCTCGCGCTGGCAATCGACGCTGGAGTAGATGGGATCCGTACTACCACGATTTGAGCTCCGAAGAAAGCAGTCGAAGAAGAGAGAGAAGAATGAAGGGAGAGAATGAAAAGGAAAATGAAAAACGGATTTAATCCGTTTTCATATTTTCAAAAAATGACAAAAACATTTTTATTTTTGTTTTTTAAAAATTTTTGCACCAAACGCATTTTACGCACACGTTTTCATTTTTTAGTCTCGAAAAACGTGAAAATGGAAATGAAACAGAAACAAACAGGGCCTAAATTTTTAGGTCTTATTCTTATTTAATATATTTTTTTTATTAATATATAATATGTTAGATTCATGTTTTATAATTATTTTATCAAGTTAAATTAATTAATTATGAAAGCAATAAATAAATAGGCATAGAGAATTGATATCACAGTTCGGTAACACTTGCATTCGTGAGACACGCTCAGACATTGAATCATCCACTAATTCTCAACGATTTCAAACACTAATCAAACTTTATATATAACTAAAGACTCTCTCTTCAAATTATCTTCTCTCGAAGATTACAAATTTCTCAAAATATTATTCCTGAAAACCCAAAAAACCCAAAAATAAATTATCTTGAGTTCTATAGAACTTTAATTTCTTATCTTTACGGCACAATCCAATTCTATTACGATATTATCTCCACGTTGCTTTATTCTTCATGTTGGCTCCATGTGAATATCATCACCTAATGCAAGCCTTATTTGAATTCCACATATCTTGACAAAGTCAAGTCTTCAAAGTTAAAACAATTTCAAACCCAATTTATCATATTATCCTCACGTGCAAACCATCAAGACAGCAATCCGATTTACTCTTCAATTATGCTCACATTAACTTCAATCCCAAGTTCAATTCAAATTCCAACACTCATCCCAAGTTTATTTGCTGCTATCATGCCTCCACGAGATCCTCTCTATTTGGATAAGCCCCAACTTGAATTAATCACTTCTTTGTTGCAACCTTTCAAAATTCAGACCATATTCTCACTAAATCGGCCGTGAGCTTTATCTCCTTTTTAAATCCGGATATGGCTCAGCAGCAACTTGAATTCAAATATAGCTTAAATTCTAAAATTAAATCAAGTCAAATCTTCCGTAATAATTTAAATAAAATCGGATTCAAATACTCTATAAAAATCTCTGCTCCAAGTCTACTACGAAATTGATTCTTAACCGAATACGCACTAAGACATCTTAAACTTATTTTTGAATTTTTTACAGACTGTTGTCAAATCATGCCAACTAGACAAAATACTTAATAAATTAAGAGTAAGAAGTAAAAATTCAGACTCATACACTCTAAAATAAATACAATAATTTTCTTTTATATAATATAAATAAATGTAATTATATATTTTTTTATACAATATTTCCTTTACCAGACCAATGTGCACTTCATATTTCTCCATTGAAAATTTTAAGATTTTTATCTTACCTTGTAATTGGTAAGAGTAGGTCTTATTTATATAAAATTTCTATGTGAAACTCAGTCGATATAAATTAAGATGATTAGACGTTCATTTCAATATTAAAAAAAAATAATGAACACTCATATTTAGTATTTTAAAAAAAATCATGTGTTGAGACATTTTTCATAAGAGTGGCTTTATTTGTCTTGATGAGAATTTTTTTAATTATGTGAACAAATTTCTATTTGATTTGAGTTTTGTTACAGTAAAAAGCTCTCACAAACAGTCACATTTAACTTTTTTGCTATAGTAAAAAACTCACATAAAATCACATCTCAATTTAAATTAAAAACTCAAATTAACGAATTAAACGAGTCTAAATTTTTTTTTTTTCATAAAATCACATCTCAACTTGTCATATGACAAGTTTCAAACCCAGATTGCCACTTGGCATTGTTTTGAAAAAAAAAAAAAAAAGAAATAAAATTAGAAAGTAGAGACGTTAAAGAAAAAAAAATGTAGGGAATGGACACCGAGTTTTTTTGCAACATCCAACTTTATAAAGAGAAAAGAAGAAGTTTCTTTTGTCTGAAATGAGAAAAAGAGGAATAGCTTTTCCAATTTGGCCTCATCTTATATTATCAAGAGATGTGAAGACCATATTTGGTGGTCCAAAATTGTCGCAAATATGAACATTATGGTTTCTTCCACAGCCCCTAAAAAAAGAAAAAAATAAAAATAAAAAATAAAAAATCTTGATTATTTTCGTGTGGACTTATTTGTAGAGTAGTTTTAAAAGAAGAATTAGTTAAGAATTATCATACATTATAGCAACAATTATCTTATCTAGTTTGGGAGTTGAGAAAGGATGCTTGGCTCCTTTATCTCTTTTTGATATTTGTACTAATAAATAGTGTGTAAATGCATGAACCTTTCACACTAAACGTACGAATATTGATCCCTTTCCAAGAAATTGTCTAATGTGCGATGAAATATGCATTAAAGACTTAAATCTTTAATCTTTAATTAACTTTAAAGTGTCGCTTTTAAGTTGTCAACTCTTCACGTGCCCTACTCCAAATGAAGATTATTAGGGCCGGTAATTCAGGTAGCGACTCAATGACACGACTTAAAATCTGTACGAAATTAACGAGTTTAGGTTTATTATAAATGAGTTTGGATCATAATCAGGTTAACACAATTAACACGATTAATAAATGGGTTGGGTTAGGGTTGACCCTCTGACACGAATTGGCACGATTAATTATATGTGTCATCTGCAATATAATGATATGTGATATAATATGAAAGTTTATATAACATATTAAATACAAATAATATGAATTTTAATATTTGTAGGTAAAATTCATTTATTTTTCGTAAAGAATAACATAAATTGACCAATAAATATGTTAAACTTGTATTAATCGTGTTAAATAAGTTATTATTATATTAGTTATTTTTTCAATATATTAAATTAAACGGGTTATACAGATTGACACAATTAATATGATTAATAAATAGATCGTATTTAGATTAACATTTTTAACACATTTAATAAATAGATTGTATTTGAATTAATATTTAATGACACAAATACGACCCACTAACATTAATTACCACCTTTAAAAATTATAAAGAATCCATTATATATATATATATATATATATATATATATATGCTATAGAAAGCAATGCACAGAGTCTTATTAATTAGTTCCCACCCTTTAATATTATTCCAAAAGGCAATGCACAGAGTCTTATTAATTAGTTCCCACCCTTTAATATTATTCCAAAAGGCACTCGATAATGGGAATGAACTTTTATCTTATATATATGTTTAACTACTATGGGTTCTCCATTTCGGTATGTATATATATATATATATATATATATATATGTATATATTCAACATATTATAAACAACATTATGATGCGCTGCTTTTGCATATGGCATTAATTAATAAGTTTGAAATACTATAATAAGTTCAAAAATGGAGATTAGACAAAAAGTTCACTATGATTTTATACGATGTGTCGGGCATTTTTGGGAATTTTAAATAATTTATAGATTCCACATGTACATGATGTTTCTTTGCTTTTTGCAGGTCTCCAAAACTCTCGTCCAGGTTCAATTTCTATGTGCTAACTAGCTTTATAGCCTTTTATTAGTTTATTTAAGTTTAATATCGTCCAACAATACCAGAAGCTTATAACGTGATTCATTTACAAATGAATAAAAGGGACTCGTGTATGGTTTTAACTAGGGCTCTAGGATTTTTTTTCCGCACACACATGCATGCAAAGACAGAGTTGGGAATAAATATTTATATATATGTTTAGATACAAGAATATAATATATAAAAAATGCAACTTCGAAGGATTGTTATGACATTTCCAAGAACGGTGAGAGCACCATGCATGTATATATGTATATCGGTGTGCATAATTTCACCAAATATATACATACATACATTAGTGTATATATATAAATACACACAAGCATATATATATATATATATATATATATATATATATATGCGCGCATAATATATACATCATTCACATATGAAAGCTGCAGTCACCATGAACGTTTAAAGAAAAAATCTACATGATCACTAGTACCTAAAATGTCAGCTGTATATAATATGTGAGTTTTAATGTTCTATGACCACTCTTTTTTTATAAAAACAAAAATAAAAATAAAAATCCTTTGAATTTTAATTACAATGGGCCAATAGTGATTTGCTCAAGGAATCTATGCATGCAGCTGTTTTCTTAATTCTTTTCCCAGCTGGCTATAAGCCATTCTTTCTGGTTTTTATAAGCATTTGTTGTTTGCATCTCTCAATTTTCTTTCCAAACTCCCACTAATTTATCTAATTAAGTATCATATACATGTTTATCATTTTTCTCATTTTCCATTAATATATATATATATATATATATTTCCCATCTCTATTGTAAAAACTGATTTGTGGGAAGATACAAGGGTTTTGAATATTTTCCATGTTTCTGTTGTCGTATACTCACAACCTCGCCATATTTTCTTCTAAATTATTGTCGTGATTATTCATTTTAGTTACAAGACCAATAAAAATGATAATTTAGAATTACTGGTACATTTAAGGTTGTATTTATCGACCTAATCAGTAATCAATCATGATGAGCTTCTTTGAAAATAAGACAATCTCCGTTCACTTTATCTACCAATGAAAACAAAAGCAAGAGGAAGTAAAAAGCTACAATTAAGCCAAAAATCAATCATGTGCCGGATCCTTTTCAAATCACGATCAATCCAAGGAATTAAAATCTTCAAGCAAATCACATATGTTATCTAATGAAAATAGACAAAAAGAAAATGTTTGGAGAAAGGATCATACGCACATGATTAACAAAACTGATATATTCCCACGGGACAAAGCACTAAAGGGCTGGCATCAGCATGATCACAAGAATCATCCAAGTCAGCCAGCTCCATCATCTTCTTCATAAGCAGAGAAGCCTTCTCCCGCGCTTTGGCCGATCCCCTCACGGAGAGATCAGCCAGCACGCTCGTGAACTCCGGCATCCTCAGCGCATCCCTCATGCACCCCTCGCTCTCGTCAAACAGCCTGATAAGAATCTCCGCCGCTCCTTCCTTGCTCAACATGCACCTCCCTTTCAACACCCCCACCATAGAATCCACAATCCCTTCGCTCCTTCTCAGAGCATTAAGTCCCTCGTCGAACTTAGCCAGGAGACACAAGACTGCAAGAGCAGTCCCCGCAATGTCTTCAGCGCCGTCGGTGCGCTCAGTCACCACTCGCATGAGCGCTGGAACAGCTCCTGATCTGACTGCCAAGGTGGAGTTCCCATGGAAGTTTACAAGCTCGGCTAGAGAGGTAAGGAGGTGATGAGAGGAGGCTGCAGGACAGCGAGGCCCTGAGATCGTGTTGACGAGAAGCTGGATTGTGCCTGCCACGCCGAATTTGGCCTTGTTCTTGTCGAGCATTGCCAGGCTGCAGAGTAGGGAGGAAGCCAGCCTGCCGGATTCTGGTGAAGTGTCTGGGGAGGCAATGATGGAATTGAGGTGGGAAATGGTTTTCATGTCAGCGAGCTGCTGCTTGAGGTTGGTGTTTAGGGAGAGGTTGAAGAGGATGGCCAATGAAAGGATTTGGATTATGGAGGAGGGAGACTTGGAGAGGGTTAGGAAGGCTGGGATTGCTTCTTGTGTATGTGCAACCAAGTTCCTGTTTTGAGGATTGACCTTGGTCAGGGAAGCCAGGGCTCGGAGAGCTCTTTCCTGGATTTCATGGTCGTCGGACTGAGCCTCTGACAGATATTGAATGATTCTCTCTGCTGGAACTGATGACATCGTTGGAGGCACGACGGTCTATTCTCGGAGTTTGTGGCTACAAAGCTAGCTAGGTCTCATCATTCTTATCAAGAAAAAAGAATGATATTACACAAAGAAAAGACGAAATGAAGGATATTTCCAATGTTCAATAGGTAGATGGTTCTAGACATCATCAACCTCAAGCTCTTGGATTTTTTGTAAGTTGGTGTCTTATTAGAGCATCAAGTTGAATAGTCGATGTTCTCACAGAGGTTGAGAAAAATTATTATTATTTTTTATTTATCAGTTATCACCAGCTATTACAAAATATTATATATACTCAACTCTCCAATGTCCCTAATTTAATGAATCACATTGACAATGCCGTATATTAAATGAGATGTGCTTGTGTTCTGCCTCTGTATATTATGGTGTTAAATTTTAATATTCTCATTACTTCCAAGGGTTGCCTACAAGTCTTGGAATCACATATAAGAAAGTTCACATTCACACGCGCTGAACTTCATCTCTAAAAGCAAATGGTACTATTCCTTTGATAATCCAAATCCTAACTTTTGCAATTATACTTAATAACATGTTAAAGACACCCTAGCCCGTCATGCCTTGGGAAGAAAATGAAATAGATGAGAGAGTATATGAAAAATAAAATTGTCTAAATAAATATCAATCTCGTAACCATCAATGATTGCATTATTTCAAGCTGTTGTGAGAAGGCCAAAAATGACTCAAAGAGTTACAATGAATGAACAAAACATGAAATTGAATCTAACAACGATGAAACCTCGTTGAACAAAATCTCAGGGATCCAGGAAAGGGAAAAAAAAAAAAGGATAAATGTCTTGCTGCTATACAATATATAGCAGATTGGTTTCCTGATAAATTATTCAAAATTTTATTCCAGCAAAAAACTCGACAACTCACAAGCCACTTCAATGATGATCGTGATCTCCATGACCATCAGGAGGACCACCAGGACCAACGACTTTGAGCTGCAAAATGTCCATTTTTTGTCCAGTTTATGCAACTATATACATTTACATGTGACAAGGACTGCAAAGGAACTGAGATAGAGAAAAGTCAATTACCATGAAGTGTTGAGAGCAGACTAGGCATTCATGGGGTTTGCCCCTTTCAAGCCAAAACCAAACAACATCATGCTCATCTTCTGCAGTTATTGAACATTAACTTTGATCAACCGATATATTCACTTAGGAACGGACATTAAGGAAAACCATTGTAACAACTATGAAGGCTTACCTCCCTCACCACCTGGGCATCCAACAATTCTCTTATCATAGAAAGACTTAATCACAGCAGGTGCTTCCTAAAAGCCAAATAAAATTAAAAGAATTAACTAATATTAGACATGGATTGAAGATTAGTAATGTCAATTACAGAATTGTTACCACTCATGTACTACCAATAAAATAATAAATAATACTCTAAAAGTGATTTCCGTTTTGACTTTGTAATTAAGTGAAGATTATGCAACTATTGTTCAAAGGAAAACTTCATACAATTACGAAGAAGTATGATGAAAGTAAGAGACGTTCCTAGCAAGTTCCTTCTCTAAAGAAAACGGTTGTTTCCACAAGTGATTATTCATTTTTTTTTTTTTTTTTCGTCGAAAGGGATAGTATTGTTTTTTAATTTTCATTGACAATTCGAAATTCAAACAGTTGTAACAAATAAAGGTTAGGAGAAATTTTAACATTGACCAACCTTGGTACCAAAGGGACCAACTGGATAATTTATCTCAAGAATGTCCCTTCCCTGTACACACAATAAAAAATCATCAAGCGATCCAATCCTGTTCTTAAAATTACTAACAAAACCGAGATATAAACATTCAAAGCCTAATTAATCACGATGTAATATATATATAATCAACCTCGAGCTCGGCCTGTAGTTCCTCGCGCTCGTGGCCGGTAGCAATGGGCATAATATCCTCGACACTCCTCTTGAAAAGTTTATCTGCCAGTGAAGAATATGATCAACAATTTAGCATATTGTAACATCGTAAACTTTACTATTGTCCTTTATTTCCAGGCCTCTCGTTGCCTTTCGGAAACCAAAATCCTCTCTTTGCTTTTTTCCTGTCCTTCAGCGGATCGAGCAATGAACAAATGTAACCAATATATATAGCTTCCCTCGTTTTTCGGTTTACTCGTTTTCTTGTATCCTACTTTGGCAAATTTTCTCGGCAAACAAACAGAGAGGAAGGGAGAAAAGGAAACAAAACCTGAAGCGGTGGCGGCGAGAGGAGAGGAGAGAGCAGCGGATCGTTGAAACGGCGTCGTGGAGGAGGAGGCAGCGGAGGATACAGAGGTGAGGAAGCGGCGGGAGAGATCGAGAGTAGAGGATCGCCATGGCCACGGGGCGTTCTGGAGCTGATGAGCTGAGGACAACGATACCGCTCGCCTCCACATTTTGCCGGTCTTCTTCTTTCACTTTTGCCCAACCTCCACCTGACCTACCAAATAGAAAAAATGAAAATTTTTTTGTTGAAAAAAAAAAATGAAGAAATTGTTTTGCTTTCTTTTCCGCACGCACCTAATAAGTTTTTTAGAGTATCATTAGTTCGCTGATTTTAGTTTTTGATTGGAATTGAAATGTTATTTTATGTAAATAGTAAAAAAAATTAAATATGATTATTTTTAAGAGATTTTTACTGTAATAAAACTCAAATTATAAACTCAAATTGATGAAATAAGACATCGCTAAATCTTAAGTTTTCAACACATTATTTTTTTTTTTGTCAAATCAACCCATTAATAATTAATTATTAAAATGTCTGAAGCAGAGTATCACTTTTAGGGGCTGTTCGTTTTGTGGATAAGGCTCGAATCAGCCCAACTCAAACCGTGAGCTCGGCCCAAGTTGGCGTTCGACAGCCTCAACTCGAAATCCAATTCGAGTTACAACTCGAATTTACTCCTCTGGAATGGAATTCAACTACCCCTTGAACTCCCATAACTCGAACCTGTTTTTACAGTGTCCCTCCATGTGATGATCTCGACTTTTTCCTCCAGATTCTCTTGCGCTCTTGACCGTTGCTCTCTTTCTCCTCTATTGAGAAATTGCTTTCTCCTCTCTCAACTCCCATCGTTCACAGAGATTCCCTCAGTTTTAAATTTTTTTTCCCATCTGGTGGTAAGTCATATTCGCATATATGTGTTTGGCTACAAAGGAGGATCCTTTTTTGGCTTCTTCCCTCAGCCCAAAACGGTAAAAATTGCTCAGAAACGCAGTCATCGACGACCGTCGTTGGCCGTTCTTTTGGGTAGATGTACCCACAACCGGCGCCGTAATCCCTTGCACCACTGTAATCTTTTGAGTTTTTTCCGCAATTGGTGTCGGTGGCGGAGAAGTTTTGGTAGGCCATCATCCAAATTGGGGTTTTTGCTGGAGGAGCATCCACATTTATCTACCGGATCCAACTCGGTAAGTTTGCAGATCCTTTCTCTTTGTTTTTCTATTTTCATCCACCATTCTTCCATTGAGGACTGGAGGAGCATCAGCTACTTGAATAATACCTTAATCGACTAGATCCCTTAAGAATTGGTTTCCAGCCATGTTCGTTGCTATTTTTGTTTTTGGTTTCCAGCCATGTTCTTAGTAAACATTGATTTGCATGGTTCAAATTTTTACCTATCCATATACACATACTATGGACATTTTCTGGAAAAAAGTGAAATATAGCGCATAACACAAAACAATGTTAAACGAAAGTGATGTGTTTCGACAAAGAGAAGAAAATACAAAGTAAAAACTAAAAACTATTTTATGGACATTTAGCTGCATAATACCTTAATCGACTCAATCCCTTAAGAATTGGTTTCCAGTCATGTTCGTTGATGTTTTCGTTGTTGGTTGCCAGCCATGTTCTTTGTAACATTGACTTGCATGGTTCAGATTTTTACCTATCTATATACACATACTATGGACATTTTCGGGAAAAAATTGAAATGTAACGCAGATGACAAAATAATGTTAAAGCAGAAGTGATGCTCTTTGACAAAGAGAAGTAAAAACAAACTAAAAACTAAATACCATTCTATCGCATATGTCACAAGTTTACAATTTAGTGGATTTCTTTGCTAGTTGTACAACTGTGGATATACTTTAGTTCACCGACTATGGACATATACATGCATATCTGTTACAAATATTATATACGGCTTGCTGAATATCCCAATACTGCTCATACCATGTCACTGGTGCTAATATTACTCCCTTTGTACATATATGTTGTGCAGATGAACTCTTTGTTCTTATTGGATTTAGTACTTTGGCAGTGATGATTTTTTTTCCATATCTGTTTCGTTGTAGCGGTATCCTCTTAGTGTATGGCATTTATCAATTGCTACTGCATATAATTAGGTTTGTTTGGATTGAATGCCATATGTTGTCATTTGTTTTTGCATTATGATCTATGCTTTTAAATCCCTGCCCTATTACTATGTGGTTTGGTAGCATAAGTGCCATCCCAGGTGGATAATGCTCCGAAACAATGTGACGATACAGTTATAACCAAATATGAGCCAATCAAACGATTATGTACTTTAATCCTATTACTCATTTGTTGTCAAATAAGTTGACATGTTTTGCTTTAAACATCCATTCTTCTTTGTCGTGACATATGTTTCTTTGTTCTCGTGGTTGGTGGTCTTGAATTGTATGTATTAGATGCTGTGGCAGAGTGAGGATGATGTGACATTTTATTGATCTGAGAAACAAAAAGTTGCGCTTTTGAAGCAACTTGCGGACTACAATAAAAACATCAGGGGCTGTCAACCTGAATCGGCGGATTGGGAACAATGGACGAAAGATTTGTCCCTACTATTTCATCACCTATTCCTCCAGGGCAAGTTAAATAGGCAAAGGAATGACTGAAGAAAAAATTCAACGCGGAGCTCGCCTTCCGCACAAACACCAGACTAGGATGGGATCTAATTAAGAACACCCCAACTTGAACTGACGAGTATTGGAATGATTTCTGTGAGGCTATTATATCGTATACATACTCCCTAATTTCCTTTGTCATATGCTTTTTTGTTCATGAAATTTAACATGATTCAAATTCCCAAAGTAGGAAAGCATTAAAAGGGTTAGGGCCAGGGGGCTTACGCCTCAGGGGCAGGGGGCTTGGGCCTTAAGGGCAGGTGGCCTTAGGGGGTGCTGGGGGGCTCAGTCATTACGGCCTGCAGCGGGGGCCATGAGAAATTTTGAGGAACCAGGGGTTCTGAGTTAGAGGGCCTTAAACAAGGCGGGGGCTTGAGGGCTGGGGCCTTAGGGGACAGGGGCCAGGGGGCTCTGGTGTTAGGGCTGGAGCTGGGGCCTTAGGGAGTGGGGGCCAGGGGCTTGATTGTTGAGGGTTTCTTGAGTTGGGGCCTTAGGGGCGGGGCTTGATTGTCGAGTGCAGTGGGGGCCTTAGGGGGCAAGGGGCCAGGGGGGCTTCGGTGTTAGGGGTTGCGGAGCAGGGGCCTTAGGGGCAGGGGGCCATTAGGGGCCTTAGGGGGCTGGAGGGCTTGGGCATTAGGGCCTGCGGGGGGGCTTAGGGGTTGCAGGGCTGGGCAGAGGCGTTAGGGGCAGGAGGCTTGGCCTTAAGGGCAGGGGGCTTGGGCGTTAGGGGCAGGAGGCTTGGGGCTTACAAGATTAGGGTGCCTTAGGGGGCTGTGGGGTTGGGCTTGTGCCTGCTGGGCAGCGGGGCCTTAGAGGGGCTCAGGCATTAAAGTCTGCAGAGGCTTGAGTGGTTGCGGGACATGGGCTTGAGCCTTAGGAGTTGCGTCCTTGACAATGTTGATTTGACTTTCATAATTTACTTCATGAAAATGCATAAGTTTGCCTTATGGATCTTGTGTTTTGCATTTTATACTTTTTGGTGGCCACTAGACATTGCTTTATTTGTTTATGTGTTCAATAGACACACAAGTGGACGAAGTGTGCACGTAAGGATCCCCTCAAGAACTATGAGCTCTACTACGAAGCGTTTGCTAGTAGGCGTGCCCGCGGTGCATTTGAAGAGAGTTTGAAAGAGAATGATGAGGAAGGTGATGTTTCTGAGCCACTTGTTGGGGAGCATGATGTTGATGGCGGCAATTTGCAACATTTGGAAGGTGAGGAAGCATTTGTCAACACAATGAGAGGGGCTTTAAACTCTTCTACTCGTCCCCTAAACATGGCCTCGTCATCTCGACATATAGTAAAGCGCAATAGTAGAAGTGGAGCTCGAGGTGTGGATCCCGAGGCAAAAAGTATTCTGAAAATTATTGCAACTATGCTGAATTAGCGATAGAGTAGTCGAGGAACAAGTTCAAGTGCTTTTCAGTGTGTGAATGCCAACGATCAACCTTCCAGAAGTGTCAGGCAGTAATTAGTGAGATGTTATTGGACGATGAACAAAGCGTGTTGTTCATGGAGTATATAAATTGGAACCTCAATTGTCAAGAGATGTTCTTGGGCATGAACGAGAGTCAAAGGCTGTTTTACGCTTTGAGAACATTGAAAACCATACCAAATAATCCAGGACCCAACGTGCAGCAACAATATCCATATTATATGAACCAAGGTCCACCATATATGGGTTTGTCTGCACATTTTTGCCCACCGGTCCAAAACTTCATACAACAGCAGCCTCATTTTCCCAAGTACCCTCTAACCTTAACCCACCACAAGCTTCTTTCCAACAACATACTCCTACTGGCCAACAACCCCTTCCTAACTACAAAAATTTCTCACCATTCTTCGTGAACCCCCAATTCCCACCCCCACCCGACCCCTTTGGAGGAACCGGAAGTGATGAGAATTAACTTGAGTGTTCATTTTTCCAGCGTTATTTCTTTTTTCCATTTGATTGTGATGTATTGTCTTTGTTTCTTATCTGGAACGATTGTTTCTCATTTCAATTTGACATTGGCTTAGATAGCGAGTTCAGTTTGTGAGTGTGTTTGTTGTAACGTTGTAGACTTAGATTTAAAACATTGATTCTATGTTATGCATTATTGATTATTGAGGCAATATGTTATAAAACTTTGTTCATTCTTATCATTTAAAATATTGTTTTGTATCTTGTGAATTGTATTGGCAGACAGGATGTAGAGTGGCAGACCATCAAATGCGTGATACAATGGTCTACCCGAATATGACTCTGATGATGACTACATTCTTGGAGCAGCCGCTGCTGCAATATTCTATATGGCGTACTTGGAACATCCACTTCCGACACCTAGGAATTATAGCCACTACATAGGTACGCAACGTCTAAGTGATTTGTTAAATTGACACAAGATGGTAATATAAAATAAGATTAAGATGAGCAGCGATGTTTTAGGCAATTAAGTTGGTTACTTGAACAAAAGAACTTATTGAGGAGTACTAGAAATATGAGCGTTGATGAGCAATTGATCATTTTCTTGACAATTGTTTGTCAAAGCAAAAGCAATAGAGAGACACAACATCAATGGCAACACTCGGGGGCTACAATTTCAAAGTACTTCATGGTAGTGTTGAATGCCATATTTCGTCTGCGTCATGATTTTATTAAGCCACCTGGCTTTCACCGCATCGATCCACTTATTGAGGCAAGTGGGAATAAGTACAAACCTTGGTTCGATGTAAGTCATATCTCTCCTTTTTTTCTTCTTCGTATTTTACATTATGACAACTTAATATTTTGAGATTCATAATAACGTCTATTCTATTTGTCACAGAACTGTGTTGGCGCGCTTGACGGGACGCACGTTACATGTGTACCGCCGAGAAGAAATGCAGAGGTTTGGAGAAATAGGAAGGGATTCAGCTCACAAAATGTTTTGGGAGTGTATTCATTCGACATGAAGTTCACGTATACGCTTGCTGGGTGGGAGGGTTCTGCGCACGACGCACGAGTTCTTGAATCAACACTTGAAACGTGAGAAAAGAAATTCTCTGTCCCTCCACTAGGTACACACAAATCCTAAAATGGGTAATAGTTCGAGTTTGAATATGTGTGGGTTTAAAAAGTTGTTACTGTTGGTTTCCAAATCGAATTCAGATGCGGAAGCATGAGTATAGCGGATCATGTATAACAAAAATTTTCATAAAATCTTTGAAATACTCTATAGATTATATTAATTTATGCACGAATAAATTAATCTTATTAAATCATTTATTAAGAACTCAATTACGAATAATACCCGGCAGCCGATTAGGATGATAACTTGAGTTCTTTGACCTTGAACAATCCTTGCTCCAAAACTTTGTGTTTAGAAAACCAATGTCTTCCACGTCAATTCTTAGAATCCACGAAGATGTGTGTGTGGGCACACCTGAGGCAAAATGAGTTACAATAAACACTCAAATTTTCACAAACACCAACGCATGCACGTTGTGAAATTTTTTTGAAGAAAAATTTTTCCTTTTTCCTCTCTAAGAGAATTTCGGCCATAACTAGAATTAGGGCAAAAATTGTTTCAAAAATAGTCTCAAAAATTGTGTCCACAATTTTCTATGATTCTCTTATTTATAGAGTAGAAGTCAAATTTCTAGAAGGAATCCAATCTCTATCTCCAAGATAAAGCTTGTCAATTATCTCCTATTTGAATTTGAAACAAAATCTTCCATTTCCTTATCCTTAGTGTGGCCGGCCAAGATAGGGGATTCTCATCCCTGTGTGGCGCCAATTTCAGATAGGGAAAGAAGAGAAAATCATTATTTATCCTGTAGTCCAATTTGAATTCTAAATTGAACAACTTATCAAATAAGTTTAAATGGATAAATCTAGATGTGTTCAAATTCAAATTTAAATAATCACATTATTTAAATAATAATTAATTCTTAATTAATTATTTCTGAGTGTTTAATTTTAGAATTTTGTAATTCTAAAATTCCCATTTTGCCTTTTGTGTCTAGTAGAATTACTAGGACGATGCGAGGACTAATGGGCCTATAATCCCGAGCTCTAATAAAATTAATAATTAATTAAACACTTTAATTAATTAATTAATTAATTCTATTAATTTCAATAGTTACTCCACTATAAACTTGGAATTGCACTCTCAAAATTATAGATATAAATTACTTCTAAACTGTGAAGTGTTCATTTAATATAGTCACTGCATATAGATCGATCCTCCATAAATAATTCATAATTAAAGCTAGGTTAAAATCCGTTAACCTCTCTAATTATATCTTTATCCTTGAGTACCATTGATTCTCTATTGATTCTCTAATGGACAGTGATTCATAAAACACATTCATGAATTAGATCTCCTATTGGTCCAAGTACCAAATCAACCCTTAAGAGAATTATTTATCTACTTCTTTCTCAAGAAGGAACGGATTCCATCTCGTATAATAACATTCTCGGCTATCTATTTCATCATGTCTCTAAAATACAAGGAATAGGATTCAGGATCTCAGAATTAGTACCGAGTAAATCAAAAGACACAAATCTATAAATAGGAGTCTGTTAAGAACTCAGGATTAAGATCATTCTATATATGACTATCGGTAGACTCAATTAGAATTTTTACACTTAACGGAAATTATTAGAAATTCATATTGTGTCTATTTCCTTGTTCCACATAATCTCATTAGGCGAAATACACTCATTCAATATCTCGCCATATTAACAGTGCGGATAACACTGTTCCATTCTAAATGGGAATGACATGTATTAAGAATGTTTTAATTAAATATTCTTAACTTTAATTAAATTTATTATGAACATTGCTTTTTGATTATTATTCTTAAACATTATCCTCTCGTATATAACACTTATATACAATGTTTAATGTCACATAAATAATCATGAAATTTTCATTGATGTTCATAAAATATTCATAAATATATGCACATAAAATAATGAATAAACTCTTTTATTAAATAAATAATAAATATCTTATTACATTTCATGCTTCTAGAACACCATTCGCAACAGTTACAAGTATGGTAAAACAGTTTTTGTTCCTACCATATAGGTAAATTTTATTTAGTAGACTCCAGTTACGCCAACACAGGTTGTTTCCTAGCTCCTTATCGCGGTTCTACGTACCACTTGCAAGAGTATAGGGCCCGTCGAGGTCGACCTCGTAGTGAGTGGGAGTTATTTAACTACACTCATTCATCATTTAGGAATTGTATTGAGCGGACGTTCGGGGTGTGGAAAGCGAGGTTCTGCATTCTAAAGATAATCAACAATTACCTGATGAAGAAACAAACGAGAATACCTATTGCTTGCATTGTGATACATAACTTCATACGTATATATCAACATGATAACAACTTCATAAATCAATACTTACAAGATGAGGTACCGGTAAGTGAAATTGACCCCCTGAACGTGGATGAGGATGTTAATCAAAATCATAACCCAGATCGGAGTACGAAAGGACCAAGAAACACCGCGAATCGAAGGGAGATGGGTCTTATGAGGGATGAAATAGTGAGAACTATGTGGCAGACGCATGGTGGAAATAACAATCGTTAAATAAACATGTATCAGTGACCATTTATGAAATATTTGTTTTGTAACAGGTTATGTTGGATTGTAGTCGCAAATTTAATGATCTGTAATATTGGATTTTTGTGGATAACATTATACGCACATTATTGCAAATTGGTAGTATGCTTCTTTTTTTTTTAATATCCGTTTCTTTCAATTTTATTTTATTTTATTTTTTTTTTTTCATTTCACAACATGAATTGGGGGTGGTGGTTGGAATTATGAAATTGGTGAAGTGAACACTCATAACTTGAATTGAGAGGGAGGTTTGAATCACCCATGTGCACTCCTAAACACTAACTTTGATTTCAGTTTTAATTCCAATTTGAATTGTAACTTCAATCATGCACTCAACTCAAATCACAAATTGTAATCGGTGAAGTGAACGAACCATCAGTTTTCATTAATTCAGGATAACAAAACCTTTTCTTTTAATTCTTCACAGTGCGATGAAGAGCTAAAATTTTTCTTTTAAACATTACCAAAGCTCATAATTCATTCGAGTAAAAATTTGTTCGATTATATTTACAAACAAAAAAGAAAAAATAAATAGACTACATCATAACCCATATAGATTAAATCCTCATTTAATTTGTCGATTCGAATTTTCAATTAGAATCTCATTTAGTTCGCTAATTCGAGCTTAATGTGACTATATGTGAGAACTTTTAACTATAAAAAAAAGTTAAATATGAGTTTGTAAAAGCTTTTAACTGTAGTAAAATTAAAATTGAAAACTCAAATCGATAAAATAAACGAGACATAAATTGACAAAATGATTACCTTAAAAAAAAAAAAAGATCGGCAAAAATAGGAACCATGACTTTAAGTTTTTTTTTTAATTTTTAATTTTTAATTTTTTTAAATGACGGCAACCAATTCATAACATTCCATTAACTTTTCTTTTAACTTTCTTTTCTTTTTACCAATTGAAAAAGGATGAGGATGTGTACCTTCCGCAGCCATCCCCTTTTGAATTCCACTAACTTAAAAGGATTCTTTTAACCCGCGTTAGTCTCGCCCATCAATTTTTCTTTTTTTTTTAAAAAAAAAAAAAGAAGAAGAAGAAGAAGATTTCTACCAAAAAAATAAAATAAAATAAATACGATGTAGAATTAATTCCACCAATAACAATGCAACATGGTCGAACGCGCTAATTTGATAAGTCAACTAGATATTAAATCAGTTTCTGAAGGGATAATTAAATCATTTGACTTGCACAACAAGTTCATTGTCATAATAGGAAAATATACCAGCACCCGAAACTACGTTAACATGATAATAGCCAGAAGCCTCGTCAAATCCTAATCAGTTCTATTCTCCGCATATATCCTATAAAAAAAACCGAATTATTAAATATTAAAACAGCAAGAGTGATAAACTACTGATCAATATAAGCTCTAGCAAGAGACATAAAACTCTCCGAAGTGGGTTAATCACCACTGCACCACACAGATAAGTTGGAACTCAATAGGATTAACACTGGCAGGGCAAAATGTATCAACTCGACGAGCGTCCCTTCTATAATTTCACCTCGGGCTCGAGTCCGGAGATCCGTCTCCATAAGAAACCAGACCCCTCCTCCCACCCAAGCTCCCAGATGATGATCTAGACCTCGACCTCGACCTCAACATAGACCTGCTTCTGCCTTTCTGCTTGGGAGATTGGGAAGCCAAAGAGGACCTCGATTCTGATGGGCTCCTACCCCTAGAAAAAGATTTCCGCCTCTCGACCCGTGGAGACCCACGAGATCTAGAAACCTCTACAGGGGATCGGCTGCGACTGCCAATGGGGCTGCGGCTTAGGCTGCGAATGGGGCTGCGGCTTTGAATGGGACTGCGGCTGCGGATGGGACTTCGGCTGCGGCTATAGCGACGGCTGCGGAAGCGTGGGCTACGAGATGCAGAGGGAGTCCTGCTTCTTCTGCTTCTGTATCTGCAACCAAAAAGAAACTTGTACGTAAGACAGGAGCATCACTATGAAAAGCTACCAAAGCTAAGCAGAAAGTTGAAACTTCCCCTTTTTTTTTTTGGGGTATTACCTAACGTTCTGAAAGGCGGTATAAATTACTTTAAAAATACAAGGCAGGTAAATTTTTCAGATCACATACCTCAAAGGCGTGCGTCCTCTTGGTGGGCTCCTATAACGCCTTGGGGAGTACCTTCTGTAGCTCAAGTATCTGGGAAAATAAACAGCTAACGTAAGTTGGTAAATTCACATTTACCGGGGAAAAGAAGTATAAAGAATCACGTAAACACCCAGACACATGGAATAGGAATTTACAGCTGTTGTTGCAGCTTACCTGTCACGCTCACTTCGACCACCAAACCGGTAAGACCTAACAGGAGAAGGAGAGGGGGTTCTGTATCTCCGTGCATAAGAGTAACGCTGACTGAAACCTCGCCCCCTTCTAATGCGCTTGGGTGAGCCATCTGGGGAAACACTTCTGGATAAGCTCCTCTCACGATCAGATGGTGGCGACCTCACCCTACGTACTGGACTGGGACTTCTTGAATAGCTGCGACGACTGTTCCTATTCAATTCCCTTCTTGGACTTCTGCTAATGCTTTGCCTTGGAGGGTCCTTACTCGAGATCCTGCTCCCACTTCTTCGAGAAAATGTGACAGGACTTGTGCTTCTACTTCTTGGAGCTCTAACCGGACTTCTACTAATTGATTTATGCAACGGTTTTCTTGGACTGCGACTGGGACTTCTTCTTGGGCTCCTGCTTGGGCGGCTTCTTGAACTCCTCACGGGGCTTCTTCTTGGGCTCCTGCTCGGGCTTCTTCTTGAAGTCCTGATGGGGCTCCTTCTCGGACTCCTGCTGGGGCTTCTTGGACTCCTGCTTCTGCCAATGCTTCTCTGAGCCTGCATTCTTACTGGACTCGCGCTAATACTTCTACCCCTCCAGCCCCTCTCTGGACTTCTGCTTACACCACTGGCCGGGCTTCTGCTGTCCGCCCTGACAGGACTTCTAGTGATACTCCTGCTTCTTTGAGGGCCAGGAGGAGGACTTCTACTAAGAATGGGACTTCTGCTCATCCTCCTCTTCGGACTCTCACTTGGGCTCTTGCTCAAACTCCTCCTGGGACTAATACTCATACTCTTACTCGTGGTCCTCTTAGGACTCAAGCTTCGGCTCCTGCTCATCAACTTTTAATAAAATACCAAATCTGGAAGAATCACTAAGCATAAAGAATGAGGTGTGACAAAAATGGAAAGTAGACCTAGATTTTCCAAGGTGATCATCAACTATGTCGGGCTGTCTATCTGCAATTCTGTCAGATTTAGAGTCGGCTCGAACTCCGTTGCTTTGCTGCTCCCCGTTCTCCCTGATAGATCTACCGTCTTCTTTATCAAGTATGCCTGCTTCCTCCCTCCTTTTATGGTGAGCCGAAGCAACAGTCATCTCTCCATTCAAAGGGGAATTGTCACCAGCTATTGCAGATATCAGCAAGCAAAAAGAGTTAAAAGCAGAAAGTAAACATACCTACACAGGAACAGCTAATCAATTAAAAAGAATCAGCTACTAGAATAGCTGCATCAGTTATTTACAATCCACCATAGCATAAAGCCATAAATATGGGACATTGAAACAAGTGCTTCAGGCAATACCAGCTTTCATTGAAGGTTCCTTTTTATGCTTCTGAACCTTCTCTTTGTCATCAAGACCATCACCTTCAGAAGTGCCTTTGCTTTCACTCTCACTCTCGGTGTCTGTGGAACTCTCCGAAGTCCTAAAATAGTAAATGTGCCAAATTGTCAGACTTTACACTATCAAGTAAACATCATTAAGTACAAGAATGAATATAGATTTAAACAAATATTTACTAAGGTTTATGATTAAACAAGCTACTTATTAATAATAGAATTTTTAAAAGTAGAAAAGACAAGCCTAAACTAATTTAGGTCGCCTTCATTTAAGAGGCTAATTTATGCATAAGAGAACAAAACTGAACTCATAGGGAAGAAAAAAAATCATATAGAAGAAATAAGTGTGATTAAGTAACAAAGTTTCATAAGAAAGAATGATAAATTTCGTGCAACAACCTTTTTGATTTCCGCTTAGATCTCTTATCACGACGCCTTCGCTTTCTATCACGCCGCTTATCCCTTCGTTTCCCTCTTTTGTATTTATCTCTTCTCGAAGATTTTTTCCTTCTCTTACGACGGTCGTCGCTTGAAGAACTAGCATAAGATGATGAGGACAAATACGAGTCAGAATCACTATCAGACTCTGATGATTCCAGATCAGAATCTGAAGAGCTCTCTGAATCGGATGAATAGTGTCTTCTTCTCTTTCTCCTTTTATCTCTATATGATTTCTTGTGCTTTCCTTTGCGCCTCGCTTCATGACTATTAGCATCAGAAGAAGCATCTTTTCCACTTCTCAACTTGTTTACTCTCTTTTTATCTGTGGATATAACAATTAATTAACATTGAACGCATAAAACTTCCACAAGCATAAATTTTCTAATGTTCAAAAACTGGGTTCATATAGCAGCTCTATTATTCTTACCCCCATCATATTCACCACAATTGATGATTTTCACAGTTACAGGCGGACTCGCATGCTCACCCACGTCTTCAATCTTTCTTAACACTTCATGTCCATGGACAAGCTTCCCAAAAACTACATGCTTTCTGTTTGTTTGTTTTTTTTTTTTTTTTTTATAAAAAAAAAAAAGGAAAACACATTTATTACAGAGAAGATCTAGTTAATCAAACATCAATGATTAGGCATTTCAATTGAAGTATCCACTTTTATTTAGCTTTACAAAGAAAAGGGAGAAAACTTGCAGCATAGTAGACAAACGGACCTGTCAAGACTATGATTAGCAGCGAAAGTAACAATGAAATGTGAACCTAGAGAGTCACGATCAGCAAGAGGCATGGATAGGAGGCCAGGTTCATCATGCTTCAGCCTAGAAGACTCATCTGAAATGATGACATTAACTTGTTAACATGATAATTGAAATTCTTAAAGGAACAACATATAATGGCATCAAAATACATTGAAACAACAATATCTAAATGCATTAATACATTAGAATACGACAAGGTTACGATGCTCAAACAACTATACATAAATATTGAACGATACAAAACAAGGTGATAGACACTCCTTGATAATCACAAGATTTTCAAATTTAAAATAAATTCTTTACCTTTTTTTGAATTTGCAAAAAGATTAATTCTTCACTTAATAAAATATGAAAGAGCCAACTCAATGTCATCTCTTATAAAAAAGGCCAGATTAGGAGCATAACGCTCCCAGACAAATTCTACGGACCATAGCAGAAACATTTCAACAACCAGCATAAGTGCATTACTTTAATCAACCATAAGAAGCACATTTACCACGAAGCATGCATCTATAATCAGAATTCTATATATTTTGATTATAATCTAAATAAAACCAGCACAAACTAACATAACGACCAGCAATCAAAGCCTAAAACACAACATAACATCAATATATGTACAGAAAACGCAAGGATCAGCAGCTCCTTTCTAATTTTCACAAATTTTAACATCTTCAATCAATAGATTAAACCAAACAATCATGACTAGCTCTGAGATTGAAAAGAGTTCTTTAAAACAAATTTTCAATAGTCAGCATTAAAGAACGCCTTACATTTTTTCCAGCAATCTTTACCACATCGCAGATAACTTTACCTATTTAATATGTACCATCCGAAGATCCAAAAGTTAGAACTTGCAAAAATTCTAAAGGCTGATGATCCTAAACACTGTGCATACAAGCACCATCAGACGAATGCAAAAATATGAAACATACTAGCTGGGGAACAAGGAAATTTAGAAAGGAAAAGAAATTTGCAATCAAAAAGGAAAGGGGATGAAGAAGACAACTAGAAGAGCAGCATTAAGTTCCCCATATATTTCCTATTAATTGGCAACTGGCATGAACTTAGATGACAATTAAATATGAAGCGATCCATCTTTGCCAGTGAAAACAATAAGCTATTTAGATTAATAAACGATGCAAATCAATCAAAGGAGAAAGAAATAACTGCTCTTTGAAATTCACAATAGTTACACACCTGATTCATATATTACCCTGAAAGAAGGATCCCTAAAAAGAATGGAAAGAAGAGAAATATAAAACAGAGAGAGCGAGAGCGGAAGAGGAAAGGGCGAGAGAAAGAAAGTTATAGCACTCTCACCTGGAAATTTCCCACCGTAGATGCTTTCACCACCAGTACCTATAGAAGTGCAAAAAATAAATAATAAATAATAAAATAAAATCATAATTGCATATGTATAACCATGCAAGCTGAGAGTGTAAAATCATAACAATGAGTGAAAGTAGCCAGAACTTTACAACCAGGACATCAAAACTACAATGTTGATGCCAAGAGGGAGCATTACCTAAATAATAACTATCTCAATAGTTTTGCAAACTAATGAAACCTAGAGTTTCCATCTATATTGAGTCATTAACCTGAACTACATCCAGAATATGAAGAAAGCACGAAAAATAAAGTCAAGGCAAAAACAACACATACCATCTCGTTTGACAAAATCACCACCCTGCAGGGAGGGGAAAAAACAGCTGTCAATGCATTGAATTTAAGGAAAGATATTGATATCAAGCTTGGTTGAGCATGGCGAAGCTTATAGAATTTTAGAGGACAACTCAACAAAAATACAACCTTAAAACTACATCACAATAAAAGCAGTCGTGGCCATCAGCCCTGTATCCTACAGCATAAACAAGGTAACTGACTAAAAGACAGACCACTTCTAAAACATGCTCAACCAGAAAAGTAAGCACATAGGCCATAGCAAATCAATCTAAAAAAGAAAATTCTAATTACAACTTACAAGAAGAAAATATACCTGTGCCATAAAACCTTTTATAATACGATGGAAAAAAGACCCTTTGTAATGCAATGGCCTTCCACTTTGAGGACCAATTCCTTTTTCTCCTGAACATAAAATAGAATAACAGTATTAGAAACCTACCAATTGCTTCACTAGTATCATAATCTATCAAACACGAAATGCCAACACCCTGAAAGGAGGGAAGGTTCACAATATAATTCAGAAGCAAATAGACACTCACTGCCAGGGGAAAAAATTCCAGAAAAATAATCCATCTTCAATGAAAATGAAACATCAATTATTGAACATTAGCAAGACCAATACAAATAAGACAAAAAAAATAGAGAGAACTACACTGTAAGAACAATAACCCATCTTTTTGCTTTTTTACCTGTACATAGTGCCCGAAAGTTTTCTGCTGTCTTGGGAGCAATATCAAAGAAAAGCTGTTGAATGAAACTATAATCAATTAACTAGAAGGAAACATTGAAATAAAAACTACATAAACAACAAAGAAACTGTTAAATATACTAAATGCGAAAAGAAGTTGTGATATACATAAACACAATGTGTGAGCTCCAGATTACCTCAAAAACCATCTTCTCAGCAGGATCCCCATCAATAGACACGTCCATAAAAACCATTGAGTTCTTCCTCTTCGCCATTTCTTTTCCAGTGTTCAGACAATAATAACTCAACCAAACATAACAACTAACCTGACGACAAAATAAATTGTATACATTAACGTCCCTCCTAACTCCCCATTTGTGTCAAAATTAGGGAACCGATCTTCAACTGAAATTCATGGCGCAGACCCAGCAACAACATACCATTTTGACCCACTCAGTTCAGTGTAACAAGATGAAAACTTATTCTCATATTCTTAATTCTAGTCAAGAGCCAGACTTTCAAAGAAAAACATTAACTAGTCCATATAAAAAGGAGAGAAAAAATTGCTTGCTTTCTGTCCCAAATCTTGAAATTCAATCAATTTTGAGCAAGATATTATCAAGGACCCGTTACACTGCTTCACAACCAGATGCCATAAGCGCATTAAACTCACAAGAATCGTATATTGCTTACGAAACCCATATCAATAAACGAAAATTTATTCACCAATCAATAAGGAATCACCCAGATACTTAACCAACATTGAAATAAAGTATGAGGTACATAAACTCATATTCATCAACACTGAGATAACAAAATAACAGTCAAAAGAATCAACTAGGAACCCAAACCCTTAAACCCTAAAACACAAAAAACTTGTATCTAAGATGATAACTAAAGCTCGTACAGAAACTGAAAACATTCATAATGGAAATCCCCAGCTATTATAGCCTATAAGGAATCAAAATACACATAATCAACTAATCCTGTTGTGAGAAAAATTGGGAAATAGAACCCAAAAAAAAAAAATTTGTTCAGCAGGTTTAGATCGGAATCGAAAATATTGGTAAAAGTACAAATATTAAAAGCTTACGAGTTACGAGTAAGATATTGTATCGATTAAGAAGAAAAAAAAGTATGAAGAAACCTAGAATTTCACCTGAAAATGTAGAACCACAGAGTATTGACGATGACGAGATGAGACTCGAAGAGAGTGAACTGTGTGACCGGTGGAAATGAAACCTAGCTTTATAAGGGGAAGGGGCCTAGTAATTTCTTCTGGCCTCAAAATTACAGGACAGTCCCTCCTTGTTCTCGATCATGAAATGACGACAATGCCCCTTTGAAATAAGTGGACGTTTAGGCCCCGTTCATTTCGCTTATTCAAGTTTAGAATTCGAGTTTTACTACAGTAAAAAGCTCTCATAAACAATCACATCTAACTTTTTTGCTAAGTAAAAAGCTCTCACATAAAATCATATCTAAACTCGAATTAAAAACTTGAATTAACAAACTAAACGGACCCTTAGTTCATGAATTTAGAATTATTCTCGATTTATATGTGTTTTTTGTGAGAAAAAATAATGTAGTGAACCATGAACTAGTGGTGAACTTTGGGCCGGCGGGCAGACCCATCTGTCGGGCCAACCAAAGTGAAAATGTGGGCTCGGGCGGCTCGAATTTGGGCACCTTACCGGAGCCCGCCGCTGTGTAGGAGCCGTCAACTGCCGTCCACCGGAGTTTTTTTTTTTTTTTTTTTCGGCCAAGCCCGATTTGCCCGAAAACCATGAAACACAGTCAAAAATACGATCATTGGCTGCTCGACACGAATTTCGCCTGAATGCCTGAAAACCCGTTCAACGCCTAGTTTTTGCTCAAACCCGAACCTAAACCTGCCGAACCTTAAACTAGCTGTTGCAGTCTGAATTTTTTGAAAAAAAAAAATCAATTTTTTAACCCAAAAATTTTCCTATAAATACTCATCATCCCCCACACATTTTTCTCACTTAAACTCTCTCAATCCCTCTCAATTTCTCTCAATCTCTCTCAATTTCTCTCAATCTCTCTCAATCTCTCAAATCTCTATTACAATTTTTTTAAAACTATCACATTATCCTAAAGCTCTCTCTCTCTCTTAAATCACTATTATTTTTTTTTATAATGGATCCTTTTGGTTATAGTGGTATTCCCGTTGATGCCCAACACAACGTGAAAGAAGGGCAATTTCCCACTAATGCATTTCTTACGCAAGAGTCTACTAATCCGAGTCCTAGTGGACGTACTGGAGGTCGTGGTCGCAATGGTGGTGGGCGTGGAGAAACGACGAGTGCCAGTGCGACTGAGTCTGCAAGTGTTGCAACCTCTAGGAGGAAATGCAAGCGCACCTTGACAGTTTGGGAGTACTTCGACATAATTGAGGAGATTGACAATAAAGGTAACACTAAACATATAGCTCAGTGTAAATATTGTTTATCTAAATTACAAGGTGACACTATTCACAGCACCACACACTTAAGAAGACACTTCGAAAAGTGTCTTCAAAAGCTTAGCCAATCCGGCGGACCCGAACTCCGCCAAACACAATTATCTTTTGATCGCATAACCGGTGGTCTAACCATTTGGAAATACGTCCGCAAGTAGATCGTATGGAAGTTACATGAATGATAGCTGCTTTAGATCAACCACTTAGTTTGTAGAGCATCCTAATTGGCAACGATATATTAAGGTTGTACATAATCCTAATGCACGGTTTACTTCAAAAATTATTCTTAGAAAAGATTTATTAAAATTAATTAAAAAAGAAAAAGAAGCATTAATAAACCTTTTACACTCGACTAGCAGGTGCGTTGCGTTAACGGTAGATATTTAGTCTGCCATTGCCAATAAAGATTATTTAGCTGTAACCGGACATTACTTTAAAGGATTTGATTTAGATAAGAGAATATTAGGTTTTAAATGTGCTCAGGATCACATAGTGCAGATTTAATATATAATACTATTTTAAATGTAATTGATGAATTTAGATTAAGAGATAAAGTAATGGCTATAACATTAGATAATGCTAGTGCCAATACAAAAGCAATTGAGTTCTTTAAAAATGATTTAAGTTTATTCGGTGACGGTACTATTTTTCACCAACGTTGTGCATGTCATGTAATTAATTTCATTGTTAAATCTGATTTAAAAGAAATAGGTAATCACATTAAAAGAATTAGAGATAGTCTTGCATGGATTCAAGGTAGTAACCAAAGACAAGAAGATTGATTTAGGTTCTTACAAGCATTAAATATACCTCCTAGAGCGTTGGCGTTAGATATGCCTATAAGATAGAATTCAACTTACATAATGCTTCAACAATGCATCCACTATAAGGATGCTATAACAAACCATATGTGTGCAAAAGTAGGAGTATGACATATAGACGCATATGATTAGCAAATTGTCGAAGTTTTGTATCAATTTTTAGGTAGGTTTCATGAAGTGACTTTAAAACTTAGTGGGACATATTACCCAACATCACCTTTAGCTTTAGGAGAACTTTTAAGAATTAGTATTTTATTTAGCAAATATAAAGAAGACCCAATCTTAGCAGTTCCTATCCATTCTATGGAAAATAAATTTATAAAATATTAGTCTAAGTTGCCTTTGTTGTATGGTTTATGTACTATTTTTTATTCTAGATTAAAATTAGAAGGTTTAGAAAGTGGTTTAAAAAACTTAGGTGACTTTTTAGGCATCAATTGTAAGGGCCAATATCCAATAATAAAGGAAAAAATATATTCGATCTATAGTAAATATGAGATTAGGTTTGGAATACCTCATAGAGTACATGAACCGCAACAACAAGACGAAAATCTGCATTCATTCTTGAATATTTTCGGGTTGAAGAAGAAGAAGAAGACAACTCAAACAGAAGCTGAGAGTGAATCTTCGTCAACAAGTGGCAGTGGCAACGGCGGCAGCAGCTTCAACGAGCTTATGGTGTACCTTAGTGAAGGCTTAGTAGTTTACGATATAGCAGAATTGTTTGACTTAGTTCAATTTTGGAGGGCACGGGCATTAACTTGGCAAATCCTAACTCGATTGGCAATGAATATATTTTCGATCCTAGTCTCCACTATTTCATCCGAACAAGCCTCCAGTACGACAGGAAGAATACTTGAGGAGCGCCAGAATGCATTGCAAATGGATATTGTTGAAGCCTTGGTTTGCAATTAAGGATTGAGATTAGGTCGATCAACGTCTATAGGATATAATTTCGCTGGTAAGTCGATGAATTTAATCGATTAACGTTTAATTTTGAAGACGATCCTTCAACTTCAAATTAAATTGTAAATTTGTAATTTGTAAATATGTATTTACTTTTGACATTGTATTTGTATTTGTATAACTTTGTAAGTTCATAAAATTTGTAATTCGTCACAAAATGATTGCACTCTTTTTTCCTTGCCAAGTTTTTATCCCAATTAGATTTTTCTTAGTAAGATTTTTAACGAGGCAATCATGAATTATGAATTTAATATACATGATTAATTTATTCAATTGTGTTAATAATGTCTATTGAATGTTGATTTTGATTTTTACATAATTTTAACACAAACTAACTTAATAATTATAAAAATTAAAAAATATTTTAAAAAAATTCGGGCTATTCAAGCGGGCTCGGGCGGCCCGGCCGGGTTCGGGCAACCAAATATAAGCTTGCGGCCTGTTCAAGGGCATTTTTGAGCTCGGGCGGGCCGGGCTCGGGCAAAACCTCGGTATTTTTCAGGCGGCTCGTCCAAAGTTCTAACACTACCATAAACTATGATTCAAATCATGGTTTGAATCTCCTTATCAAACGGACTATTTTTATGAATGTCCACATGCTTTAAAGTTTGAAATGGGATAAATAAATAAGATGTCTTCAAAATAAATAAGGGACTGTATCCTATAGATTGTCATATAGATAGGATTAGCTTTCTGACTGTTGAATTTGATTAAAATTAAATGAGATTTAAAAAGTATTCATAATAAAAAAATTTTGATACAAATTTGATGGTTAAAACTATCGGTAGTTATATATTTTTAGTCCTACAAGAGAAACTCTTAATAAATAAATAAGAATATGTTGACACATTAAAATTTGGACTTTTGGCTATGAATTTTTCATACAACTGATGTTTGGAGCCAAGATCTGTTGTTTCCATTTTTTTATGTGTCTCCCTAATTATTATTTATCATTTCATCTAAATTTAAAAATTTAATCACATAAAAATAAATTATTAAAAATACTTAAACAAATCATGAGTCGTTAAAATTTAATTGAAAGATCTGCTATTGAGATAGGAATATAGAACAACAGATTTTGATCCCTGATGTCTGATGCCAATTTCTTCTATTGGTAAATATTCTTATTTTAACATTTAAAGGAAACAAAAGAAATAAAAATTGGGACGTGTATTTGTGCATTTTGTCCCACAGAAAATAGGGGAAAGAAAAAAAAAATTTGGCTAATGGAAGAAAATATAATTAAATTACAATCTCTTTTTTGGAACAGGAGGTAATAAATTAATTATTATTTTCCTTCTTCTCTTTTTCAATTTAGTTATAGATTTAACATTTTCAGGAAAAAAAAAAAATTGACCTGTATAAATCTTCACTACCATAATTCAATTTTCACTTCTCTTTTTCAATTTCAATTTTAATAATTTATTCGCCATGTATAAATCTTTGAAAACGAATTGACGTTCACGTAAATGAATTACTACATGGGAACGACATGGCGTTTTTTTTGTTAAGATTCTAACTCTGACTGTCTGACATGTAGAGTGCTCTCAAAACACGACATGGCGTTTGTCTTAGGACCAACTGCGACGACTGATGTCTAGTACTTACTAGTGTGTTACCCGTGCAAATAGCACGGATAAAATATGTTATAAAAAATATATATTATATGATAAAAGTTTAGTATGTAAATAATACATATTTATTTACATATTAAAGTGTATATATAGATTTATTCATCTTTACTTTTTTTCTTGTTTCCTCTGAGCTGCAATAAATAAAAAACAAAAAAAAAAAAAAAAATAGTTAAGAAAAAAGAAAATAAGGGAGGCGACAACGGAAAAACAAAGAAGTCAAAGCAACAATACAGAGAAAAAAGAAAAAAAAAAATAGACAGCCACGTGTCTAAAAGAGAAGAAGAAGAGAAAAATTGAAGGGCAAAAAAAGAAATACACTGTTCTTTAAACAGAAAAACTTGACCTCCTATAGTATAGTAGCTAGTGTGTTGCCCGTGCATTTACACGGTGGTATAGTTGTCAGTGAAAATAATTATTTTATTTTAATCTATAACTATAAATCTATATTATAAATACATAAATTATAGTTATCCATCAAAAAAATATATTATTTCTATTCTGTTTGTGTGCAGTATTATCAAATAATAAACACAAAATTAATAAATACTTCATAAAAGAAAATGCTTACATACTAAATCATAGATATAAGAATTATTCATTTCGTTGATTTAAGTTTAAAATTTGAATTGAGACGTGATATTGCGTGCGAGAATAAAAAAATTAAATGTTATGTAATAGTATAATTAACAATAATTTTAATAAATAAAGCGTATAAAAACACACACATATATATATATATGTTTATAAGTTGCTGTATATCTGTAATACACACATTTATATATACATCTATACATATTTATTTAGATGATTACATTTATACATGAAAATATACAATATATTTATATGAAGAAAATAAACGTCTGAGTATATGGCGGTAGTAAATACTGGGAACAAAACTTAACAGAACCGCCATTACACTATAAACAAAAAGTAATAATTTGCTTAAAACAGGTGTTACACTGCATGATAATTACTGTGGAACAGAGCGAGTAACCTGCAAACAGTCAAAACAACGTATCTCATTAGAAATACTTACCCTGCACTAAAAACAAATTTCTAAATATTCCCCACTAACATAACCTGCAAAAAAAAGGATTAATAATTAGTAAAAATAAACACGTAATTTAAAAAAAAAGCAAACAATTAAGGGATAACAATAACAAATAATACGTTTGGAACTAAAATTACTAACAAATCTCTAGAAAAAAAAAATAGAAACTGAAACCAAAAAATGAAAGACGGGTAAAAAAGGGGGAAAAAACCAAAATGAAACCCACCAAAAACGGAAGAAAATTTTAATTTTAATATATGATTTACACAAAAATATAATGAACTTCAAGGATTAATTATAGAACATTTTAAAAATTATTGTCAAAAGTAAATTTAAAGTAAATTGCAAGGCCTAGCTGTGAAATTAACACAAAATAACATGATATACACGTATGTTTTATTATATTTTGCAAAATAATAATAATAATAATAAAAGAGTACGACTTTTCAAGAGAAAGAGGATGCCAAATCTGACCTTCTAAAATTGATTTGACAATCGAAGAAACTTGACATTCGAAGCAGAGGGAACAGACCAGCAACCCACCTCAAGATATCATCAGACCCAAAACTAAAACAAAGAAACCAAAAAGAAAAGAAAAAAAATGGGGTTCTTCACTCTCGCCATAGGAGGCCTTGGTTTCATCTTCATCGGCGCATGGCAAGCCTTCACCTTCTCTACCCCAAAACCAAATCAAATCTCTCTTCCATCTTCTCCTCTCACACACTCATCTTCTGACCCAAGACCATCTTCTTCTTTTTCGTCTTTATCTTTCCTCTGCATACGGAAGAAAAAATTGAAATTAACTCCACGAAAAACACAAAGAAACCCAAAAACATAGGGAAAAGAAAAAAAAACGAAGCCAAACCTACGGGAAAAAATGTAGGAAAAAAAAACCTGAAAAAGAATTCGCACCAAAAAATGAAAGAGGGGAAAAAAAAGGGAAAAAACCAAAATGAAACCCACCAAAAACGAAAGGAAAAATTTAAAAAAAAAAAAAAACAAAGCCAAACCTACGGGAAAAAATGAAGAACAAAAAAAAAAAAAAAACTTAAAGGATTCGAATGAAAACCAAAATGAAACCGCAAGAAAAACAAAGCCAAAGCTATAAAAACATTAACAGATCTGGAAAAAGAAAGAAAAAAAAAAGGAATAAAAAAACAGGGGAAAAAATGAAGCAAAACTATTAAGAGAATATCAACAGAAAGGAGATGAAAGAAGCAAGAAACTTCGAATAGAGTAAACAAAACCCCATCGCACAGGAAACAAAGCAACAGAGCCTCGGTAAAAGAAAAAGTAGACAGAAAACAAATGAAAGAAGCAAGAAGCTTCTCGAGGACAAACATAACCCACCACAAAGAAATGACAAAAATACCTAGCAAAAAAAAAACACGGAAGGAAAAAATTAAGGACAAAACAAAGAAAAAATAAAATGTGATCCCACCACTCTGCGGTATTAAAAAAACGTGAACAAAAAATAACAGGGATAAAATCAGAAAATCACTATTTTAAAAGGACACAGGCGGTAGAAAAAAGAATTGAACAGAAAATAAAAGGGGTAAAATCGGAAATTAACTGTACTTAGTACAGTAACTTTCCGACCTCCTTTAGTAATAGGTATAATTTTTTTTTAAAAAAATACCGACATGCCCGACATGGCGTTTTTGTTAAGACCAACTCACGGTGCCAACAACTTTCAATGTAGGACATGAGGTCGAATTTGAAATTGATTTCTTTTTTATTTTTAACGTTTTTTTGAAAAAAAATGAAAATATTTTTAAAACGGTGTTTGACGTAATAAAAATAAAAAATAAAAATAAAAATAATTTTTTAATTAATTGTAAAATGAGAGAAATAAAAAACGATATTTAGTCATTTTTTATTTTTTATTTTTATTTTCTTTTCTCTCGAGCAGAAAAAAAGAGAGACATTAATGAATTTTTTTCTATTGAAAATAATTTCTTGATAAAATTATTAAACACATTTTTTAAAATGATTTCTGTCTGAAATTAAAAATATTTTGGGTGTGTTTGTTTTCGTTTTTGTTTTTGTTTTTCACGTTTTTCGAGAAGAAAATTTGAAAACGGTTTATGAAAACGCGTTTGGAAGAAATTCGTACGAAAACCAAAAACAAAAACGTTTTTGGATTTTACTGAAAAATTCAAGAAAAATGAAAACGGATTTTTTCCGTTTTCATTTTCTTGTTTCCATTTTCATTTTCCGGTTCTTCTTCTTCTTCTTCGTTCTGGCTTTCAATTTTTTTTTTTCTTTTCTTCTCTCTCCGGCCAAGAAGAAGAGGGGCGCATCCGGCGAACACCACCGCCTTCTCCGACTACCCCGCCATCTTCTCCGACTGCCCACCGTCTTCTCCGCAGATCCGGCGAACACCTTCGACTTGACTTTCGATTTTTTTTTTTCTTCTCTCTTCTCCGGCCGAAGAAGAGGCGGCATATCCGGCGAACACCACCGTCTTCTCCGACTGCCCGCCGCCATCTTCTCCGACTGCCCACCGTCTTCTCCGCAGATCCGGCGAACACCTTCGACGTTCTTCTCTAATATATATATATATATATATATACGAAAATGTCGTTTTCGTATATATATATATATGAAAATGTCGTTTTCGTATATATATATATACGAAAACGACATATATATACGAAAACGATTTGTTTTCGTGTATATATATATATATATTTAATAATAATATGTTTAATAATAATATTTATTTAATATATTTAATATATTATTATTTAATATATTTAATAATAATATTTATTTAATATATTTAATATTATTATTTATTTAATATTTAATATTTTAAATATTATTATATGTTTTCAGAAATTAAACCACCAAACACGATTTCGGTTTTTTAAAACGAAAACAATCTCGAATAAAACTACCAAACGCATTTTCAGAAATGATTCCAAAATGAAAATAAAAACGTTTTCATTTTCATTTTCATACAGAAAACAAAAACGTTTTGGAACCAATTCCAAACGCACCCTTTCATTCTCATTTTCATACAAAAAATAAAATTATTTTAGAACGAGTTCTAAATGGACCGATCATTTTTTAATTTCACATCACATGTTCCCTTCATGTCAAACGACATGAAGTTTTGGCCCAAAAGACAAAAAAGTTGTTGAAACCATGAAGTATTACTCACCATGGTATTAAACTGCTGGACGAAATTTCATGAGAATGACGACAAAAATAATTTTATAGGCGGGTTACAAATGATCGTACAGATTTAGAATTATTTTCAGTTTATGTGTATTTTTTATAAGAAAAAATATTATAACGAATTATCACGAATCTTACCAAACAAAAGGAAAAGTGATTCAATTTATTTATATACTTAATGCTACTAATTTCTTATTTTGTTTAAGTCTTGCTTGCAATATATACATCTAACTTTACCCAATATGTTATCAAAACTTTGTTGTCTCTACAGGAAGTACCATATTTATTTACACATCTATTATCATAATCATGATTATGCATGAAAATTATATAATGATACTGATTGGGAACTAAAGATTGGCACGAATACCTTGCAAAGATGATCAAAATCACATTATAAGAATCAAAACTTACACCAACCAAACACAACAATCATATAATCAACGAAGACTTAAATCAATTAACGTCTGCTAAAAATACGTACGACTTTTATTACAATTTTACTACGAACAGACACAGAGAGCAGAAATTGTAAAAGCTTTTTTTTTTTTTTTTTTTTTTTTTTTAGAAATTTCATTTTCTTTCATTTTGTAAAATTTAAAAATGCGCTCCAGATAATCTCAAGCCATCTCAATCTGACCAGGAACAAACTTTGTGGAATTCTCCTTCTCACCTTGCCCCCAAATGGCGTACGCTTCCTCTCCGTGAGCCGCCTCGTCTCCGATCTCCAAATCCTCATCCGACATTCTCAGAGGCACGACAAGCCCCACGAGGAAGCAGATTATGCTTGTAACAATGACGTTTATCACCACGACGAACAATATCCCGTAAAGCTGTATTCCCAATTGCCTAAACCCGGTTCCCGCTTTCCCCATCTGGAGGCCGTAGAACAGACCCATGTAGTCGTTGTAGGCGGTGTAGAACAAGTAGCAGAGTTTCGGCTCGGCGAAGAGGCCGGCGAGGATTCCTCCCAAGGATCCGGCGATGGCGTGGGTGTGAAGTACGGCCATGGTGTCGTCTACTTTCTGGAGGAGCTTTGATTTCTTGTGGACGACCATCATGGTGAACCACGGGATTGATCCCGAGAGGATTCCCATTATGATTGCTGCCCAGCCTTGCACGACCCCTACATGTTCGATTAAATGCCCCAATGAAGTTTTGTTAAACACATTAGACATCTTTTAGTATGGAAAGAGATTAGAAATAATATTTTGTTGAATGGATCTTAGTTATACATTTTAGTTATTTAGTGGGGCATTGATTACAATTTTTCTTGTAAAGTAAGGGCACAACAACATATTTCAATTATCAAGTTGGACGTATAATTTTTCTTAAAAGTAAGGGCATAAATAAAATTTTTTCAACATCTTTGGCAAAATGTAAAATATCAAACGTTGTGTGGAATAGTTAAGAGTTATTTGTGTGTGTCAAGAATTTGGTTTGATAATTTAAAGGGTTTTTTTTTTTGGTGTTACCTGCAGCTGGGGTGATGCAGACCAAGCCGGTAATCATGCCTTGGACGGCACCGATGACGGAGGGTTTTCGGAAGAAGGAAATGTCGAGAAGGACCCATGTGAGCAAGCTGGCGGCGGTGCAGACATGGGTGTTCAAAACAGCCAAGGAAGCGTCCATGCTTACGACGTAAGGATCTCCTCCGTTGAATCCTGTCCATCCCATCCAAAGCAATCCCGCCCCCGCCAGCATGAGAAGGACGTTGTTCGGAGGAAACCTTTCCCGGTCCTTGTTCAGCCTCGGTCCAACCTGTGAAAGTGAATTGTGTTAATCAAAATGCTTTTGTTGAAGTTTGAGTAACTGTTGGAAAGTTCTTAGTTTCATACCCAATATGCTGCAGTGAAACCTGCAACTCCGGAAGACAAATGGATGACATACCCGCCGGAGTAATCTATCAATCCTTTAAGAGCGAAATACCCCTTAGGAGACCAGATACTAAACGCTACAATAGTGTAGGAAAAGGTTAGCCAAAGAGGGACGAACAACATCCACGCGTAGAAGTTCATCCGTCCCAACAACGCTCCAGCAACGAGAATCAAGGTGATTGCCGCGAACACAAACTGGAAATATATCATCGTCACGGTAGGAAACATCCCAAAGAAAGCGATCTTGAAGTAGAATGTTTGGTCCAAAGCAACATTGGCTTTCCCCCAAAAGGCAAACAGTTTCTCCCCGAACGACATTTGATAGCCCCACCCAACCCAACAAATGAGAACACAAGCAAAAGCGTAGAGCACCATGAAAGCTGAATTCACTGCCCACTTCTTCTTCACCGCGCCTCCGTAGAGGAGTAGTAGCCCCGGAATGCTTTGCAGCCCGACGAACGTCGCTGCTGTCAGCTGCCATGCATTGTCGGCTTTGTTCATCCATTCGGGGCTTGCTTCATTCCACTTTAGGTTAGAAGGGAACGGAACGGTGGCGTTGAGGTTGCTCATTTTCTGAGTTCCGCTGTCTTTCACAAATTTACAAAGTTGTCAAATTAGTATTTGATGACTGACGGTCTTGAGCGCCAACCATTTGCCTTATAACTTGGGGCATTGAATTTTGCTTCTCACGACAAGCTGTCTCTTGGATGTTTTATTCCTTGGCCGGCGTTGTTTAAACTACAAGTTTTTCTTGTCTTTATTATCTTCTTTTGGAATAAAATTGAGTTTTGATTCTGAGGAGAAGCTGTCATTGAGCAGGAATCTATCTCTGATGTTATTTACTATGGTATCTTTTCTTGGCATTTTTCGGGTTAAATCCATTTTGGTTCTAGTTTTTATTCAGGATTCGTGCTATTGATTATGACATATGGTTTCTTTGCGATTGATCTTTGAACTAAGTGTGTGGTATTGTTTATACAATGTCTTTTTTCTGTCCTAACCTTGGCTAATATATTGCTTGTGAAATTTGGCGGGGATTCCAACCTCTACTAACGGTAATATCAATGACATCTGGTATTAATCATAAGGTGCCAACATTTTTAAATTAAGGCTGCAACTAACAACAATAATATTGAACAGCTCTCCTATTACATAGAATTTCAGTTAACAAATTTATAGTGTCTGTACTCTGTACAGCGTATATAAGGGTTGCTCTAGTTTGAATTTGGAGACACGTGCAAAATTTACGACTAAATTCCATGTAGCGTTTCGTTCAATGAAGAGCTCTGGAAATGATTTATGTAAACTGGACTAATAACACGACATCGCTTATGAAAAAAAATAATAAAAATAAGAAGGCTAACATTACATTCAAAGTATTTTCGAAAAAAGAAAAAGAAATATACACTCAAAGCATAAATAATTATAACATCACGTGACTGAAAATAAACTTTCATTCAAAGCATAATTATAACATCACGTGACTGAAAAGAAACTTTATCTTAAGAATTAGAATTCATTAAAGCGTTGATAGGGGTGCATGATTAGAACAATCGAGATGACTAATGGATTGTGCCATATAAAGATAATAACAAATATAGATAAAGCCCTCATCACTTTTATTTAGGAGTGTAAGAATTGAATCCGAACTCGACTAATCCGTCCGACCAGAAAATATAGGGTTAAATTTTTTTTTTTTTTTTTTAGATTTAAATAGGCAACTTTTCACCCGAGTCGCCCTGACCCGCCCGTGTAAGTAAGTAACCCTAACCTAAGTTTTCCAGTTTTTTGTTTTCCTTCCTCCCACCCACCCAGTCCCAAACTCCCAGTCCCGGCCTTCGCACGCACCGCTGACCGCACACAGCCTCCCCTGCAGTGAGTCCACTTCGGTTTCACTTCAAGTCTCCCTCGCTCGCCTCCCAAGCCTGAGTCGCCTCATCTCGCCTCCGCTTGAGTCCCAAATCCTTCCTCACTTCAAGCCTCCCTCGCCTCTCCCAAGCGCCTCGATCTTGATTCTCGCCTCTATCGATCTCGCCTCCCTCACCCCTTCAGTGTTTTTTTTCACCGTAAGTGTTTTTTTCTTGATTGATGTGTGTTATCACCGGATTATCACCGATTTTCCCCTTTTTGGTAACTTTGATTTTCTAGTGGTGGCAATGTGGCATATTTGTTTGCCCTGTGGGTTTTGGGTTTGATCAGATTTGGGTTAGTGTCCTTCTGTTTGGTTTGGACAACTCAAATGTTGTTGAAAAGGTTTACTACTGTTTAGTTTTTAGCATGAGAAAGAAAATAAAAGCAAACAAACTTTGAATGTTCTGGATGGAAAATGCGCAGAGTGTAATAATCAATTGGTTGGTTAAAGGGGTTTTCAAAGAAGTTTTTTTGTTACAAAGCTTACTGAATGTTTTACACAACCCTATTTCACGTTGTGTGGCGTATATTTTTATTACCCAGTTGCGTTTGCTGCTTTTGTATCTTACCAAATATTAAATTCGTTATGAAATAGCTTGAAGCATTGCCCTGAATTGATGGCTGCATTTTGAATTTTGACGCAGGAGTAGCAGCTGCCTCTTGTTCAATCTAGCAATCTTACTCTTTCGTTTTCTTCTGAAAGTTCAATTGAGGAGGAGTTGAAAAGAGAGAGTACTGCAGATGTTATAACAATATTGGTAAGTTCGTAGCCTTAATGTTTCGATGATGCTGCTTCTACTGCTGCTACTACTTCTACTATTATTATTATTATTATTATTATTATTATTAATTTTTTAAAAATTTAAAATTTTTATTTCTACAACTGTGTTTTAATGGTAGATTCCGACTCTGTTTATAAACTTTGAATGTTACAACAATATTCGTCATTTTGTTCCAAGGTATCTTGCAATAACTTTAAATGTTCTGGATGGAAAATCACTTTGCTATTTCTCTCCATGATTCATCAAAGCATAAAAGATTTCTCAATACTTGGCTATTATATCCATTTAAATCGACTCCGTTGTCAATAAATTCATAACTCTGTTGATGATTATATTGATAACTTGGTGTTCGGGAAGATGAGGGGGGGAAACGGAAGATTGGCCCGCCACTTGATGATGATTGGGAGAATGTTAAGGTGTTTGTGAAATTTCTAAAGACTTTTTATGATATAATTTTGAAGTTTAGTGCCACTTTGAATGTCACTTCAAATTCTTACTTTCATGAACTTTGTGAGATGCAAAACCAACTATCTGAATTAAGCAACCAAGAGGATTCAATGCTTTCATCCATGGCTGTGAGTATGAAAAGAAGTATGACAAGTATTGAGGGAATGTTGAGAATATAAATTGTCTTCTCTTTGTGGCTGTTGTACTTGATCCTAGGTACAAAATGGATTATTTGACATATTGTTTCTCTATAGTGTATGATTCTTGCACTTCTGAAACATTAGCAAAGAATGTGAAGGATACTATGTACCGGATGCATGAGGTTTATAGTGGGGACAATGGTGCATTTGTGGCTAATGAAAGTAGTGGGGAGGTGGCAACAACAATTACAACAGAAGGAAAAATAGAAGTAGAAGGAAAATGGTGTTTGTAGAGCTCCTTTGTTAGGAAAATGAAGGAGAAGAATGTAAATAAGTATAAAAATGATGTGCACAGATACTTGACAGACCCTATGGAGGATCCAACTCAGTCAAATTTTGATATTTTAGATTGGTGGAAGAATAATGCGACTAATTACAAGGTTCTCTCACTAGTTGCAAGAGACATTCTTGGCATTCCTGTTTCAACGGTAGCCTCAGAATCTGCTTTTAGTACCGGAGGCCGCATCCTCGATCCCTTTAGGAGTTCATTGAGCCCCAAGATGGTGGAGGCATTGATTTGTACACAAAATTGGCTTCGTAGTCGTGAGCACATCAACCTTATTGACGTGGAAGACTTTAATGAATATGAAGATATTGAGTCGGGTAATCTTTTTACGTTATACTTATTTTTTTAATTTTATTTCATCTCCTTGTTGTTTATTTTGTTGTCCTAAACTTGAGTCTGATGATTTTTTTTGTTATGTTTTCTTCTCAAGATTTGTCAAATTTTGTTGCAAAAAATGAGGGGCAAGTTGGGAATGAAGATGCTATTATTCTGGATTAAACAGTTTGGAGTATACTAAATTTTCTATTTTGTGACTATCTTTATATGGATTGTTTATCTTTATATGGACTGTTTATTCTGGATTAAACTGTTTATTTTATATGGACTATTTTGCTTTTCAAGATTTTATTTCATCTCCTTGTTGTTTATGCTTTTGGACTGTTAAAAGAGGTATGAAGTCATAGATTAAAATTAGTTTTCACCAACTCGAGTAACCTGACCATACCCGAGGTCATCTAAAAGGTTGCGGGTTTGTAGACTTAAGAGAGTGTCACGACCCAAAGTTTTCTCAACCCGCATTGATCGGGTCGGCTCTATTTTTCGGCTCAATCCGACCCTACCCGGCCTATTTACACCTGTACTTTTATCCCAAAGATATCTTAAAAATATGCATGGAGACATATAAGCGGTTTGTGATTGAATTATATCTATGTTAATTTTATGTCAATGTAAATCTTAGTAATATAAATTTATAAACAAAATAACATTTTATCTAAGAATGTACGTATATAGTCTATATTACCCAAATGAGATGTGGGGAACGGAGAAGAACATGGGCAGAAGTATTTGAGTACAATTTTCACTCTTCACTCAGTACATAAATGGCAGATTTTCAACATGGATTTGAGTGGAAAATTTGAACTAAAATTTAAATTTTTGTTAGAGAAAATTTTGTAATAAAAAAATTGAATTGTGATTCGATTTGTAGGGCATAGTATATAACCTATAGAGAGATGGTTTGACCTTTGTTTAATAAAGAAAGAAGTAAAAAAGAAAGTAAACAACCGAAAGCGACAAAAAAAAAAAAAAATATTGCATTATAATACTACAACGAAATTTATTATTTCATATGTTATACTGCATTAATTAATTAAAACCATGCTAAACACAAGTTGCAAGAAGAAGAAGCAATCACTACTAATGAAGTTGAGAGTCAAAACTAATAGTGACGAATACTGTTTCGTTATCCATAATATACAACTATTAATTAATGATCACTAATAGTATCACGTTGGGAGTCAAAACTAATAGTGACGAATACTGTTTCGTTATCCATAATATACAACTATTAATTAGTGATCACTAATAGTATCACGTTGGCATGGCGTAGCGGCACAATGGGCATAAGTGATTGGTCTGAAACCACCAGACGATACAATCTTTGTGAAAGGGATGAAAGCACGGCAATTTTAGCACCTTTCGAGGGTCATCTTCGTATTCCTTACGCCTCGAACCCAATTGCAGCGATGAGTAAGGCGATGACCTTTCGAAACAGACGATGCTTACTCACAAGATCACGTCGACTCGACCTCCTCCAGTTCCTGGACGGACGACTTTGTTGCGGAAAATGTCAGAAACACCGCCGCCAATTCCCTCATGGCACGCACAATTGATTGATCAGAGTCATAAATAGATAAATTATCATCAATTATGTGTACATTAATAGGCAGTAATCTAGAGGCTGCACAATCATGGTATCGGGCGGCAAGGGAAGCGTAGAGAAGAATTTGCTGCTATTGTAATAATGACTATCTAATTAGCCGTTTATATTTATCTAAGTCGGTTAGTAACAAGTAAGATTGTAGCTTACTCTGTTATAACCGACTAAGTCTTGTTTTAACCTTTAGAGGTTAAGAGGCCTAACTCTGGTTTTATTAGGATTCTATTTTTTTAGTATAAAATAGAAGTGATGTATTAAGAGCCCATCATTCATTGAAGTCTCTGAAACAGTTTGTACACTCTTTTTGGGTTTTCTATGTAAGATTGAATTCTGGTGTGAGAAAGAAAGAGAGAGAACGTGAGTTCTAGGAAAACTTGGGTTTATAGCTTGTAATTCTGTATCACTCGGTAGAGTGTGTGAGACTTGGGTTGTTTTCGGTTCTTGATAGTGGATTTGGCTAGGAGGATTTCTCCTGCCCTTGGATTAGGGTTCTTAACCTGAACCAAGTAAATTGCTTGTCTCCTTGATTTTCTTTACTTGTTTCTTGGTGGTTTTTGGACTTCTGTAAACGGCAACTGCGCGAATCGGGTGGCGACGCTCGAGGGCAAGGGGATAATAAAAGAAAATATGTTGCGAATTATGTCAGGAGCATGGACCAAAAAGCATTCACGGGAAAACCTTGTACGATGGAATCTGGGGGGAGGAGAATAGTCGGTTTGGAGGATGTAGTAGTCGCCGATGGGGAGGCGTCGGTCGAGTTCGGCCAGATCATCAATCTCCTGGTTGATTTCTATTCCATAATTTTGGTAGCTATTTGTATTGTTCATGGCTCCTTATAAGATATTGAAAGGAGGACTTTGCTATATAATGCAAGCTAAGCTAGGGTTAATATATAGACGATTAAGATAGGACAGCATATATGTGCATGATAACCACTCCTAAATCAAGTACGATATATAATTATTTTATTGCTTATAAATACTAGTCAAATTACACTTAAACATAAAATAAATAAGAAAAGGAAAGGGAAAAGAAAAGAAAAGGATAAGAATGTGTGGTTGTAAGTATAGCCTAATGGTAATTCCACAAATGACTTTACGTGAAAAAAGTTTGAATCTCTTACTCTAAGTTCAAAAAAGAAGAAAAAAAGAAAAGGATAACGATATATGTGGAGAAAAAATGGCTCGAAACCGATTTTAAGGTAATTTGATACGAAAACTACATCAAACGATTGAAGTGAAAGACTACTTTGTTGTTTTTCAATAAACGATAACAATCTAATACGTCGATTTAATAATAATTTATCTTGGAGTGTATGTCGTTTTGCAGTGTTAAACAACAAAACGTGTGACAATACGACATTTTTCTTTCTTAGAGTAAATGGTAAGGTCATAGGGGAAACGAGACGTTCGCTTAAAAGCAAGTTTTTGGAACACTTCTGTTTTCAGAAAACGCAGCAAATCTTGAGACAGCAAAAGCTATGTCGTTTTTATGTCTGAACAACAATAAAATAAACTGCAAATGACATGTACTTTTGGGTGATAATCAAAGCCAAACTCAAAAAGAATAGTTCCATTTCAGTAAAACTAAGCTATACTTGCTTGGTAGAGTATCCCCAGACTCATCAATAAAGCATTAAACTACATGCCCTTTTCAGCTCAATGATGGCAAATTTCTAAACACAAACGATCCTTTGCCTAGTGTGTATATGCTATGAACGAGGAAACTTTGCGGTGCATGCTAAATGTCCTTAGGCGCGTTTAACAAACCGCAAAAGAATGTAATAAAAAATGTAATGAGCTTAAAAAAAAATAAAGTAAGAGGATTAATGGTCGTTTATTCTCTTTTAAGTATTTGTTTGATTATTAGGTAGTGTAATGGAAACTACATTATTCTCTTTTTTATATTTACTAAAATTAGGAATAGCAATTTTATAAATGTAATTACTAAAATGTCTATTTACACAATTAAATAATTATTAACTATATAATAATTTATTAAAGGTAGATAAGTAAATTTAGCATTCATTCCCTTTAATAAGAAATCAATATTAAAGGAGGTGAAAGGATTGCATTCTTTTTCCTCATAACCTATATTGTGTGAAGCCCACTAAATCTCTATTGCTGATTTCATAAGAGCAACTTAAATTATGCTAGCTATTTCATGTTTTTAACTAAAATGGCTAATGATTTAGTTTTTATTGGCTTTTCTCCACTCCAACCATTAACTAAAAGCATCTCTAATGTAATGCTATAACTGATATGTCAATTACAAATTTAGCATTTGCGTGCAAAAAAACACTATCCATGCAATGTTATTTGTTGTGCCAAATATCTTATATGCTATACTTTGTAATAAATTTCTCACATATTATAGTATATGAGAAATTTAGCATTTGATTGCTATTGGTTGAAATGTTTACTTTTTCATTTAATCATTGCAACTTTTACATTTTCTAATTATTTTTAAAATAAATGTTCACTTTTACAACTTTCAAAGGTTAATTATTATGAAAAAAAGTAGATTTAACATTTTAAATAGTATTATGCATTGGAGCAAAAATGAAAATAACATACTATATCATATTTTTTTATGCTAAATATATAATTGGTATTAGCATTTGTATTGGAGATAGTCTAAATGGTTAGCTATTTTGAAGAATACATTTCACACTAGCTAAATATAGCTAGCAAGAAATGACTAGGCATCTGTTTTTTTTATTATTTTATAATTTCAAACCACAACAAATGCAAAGATTTTTTTTAACATTAAATTAAGTTATTTATATTTTAAATTCAATAAATATTAAAATAATTTATATTTAATTAAAATAGAGAGTATGGTTGGTGCGACTCATCTAAAAGTTGTTAGTCAAAATAGCTTTGTGGCCATTTTAGATAGAATTTAACTAGAATTTAGAGAGTTCCCTCAGAGATGTTCTTAAGTAAAACATATTTTTAAATAGAAGAGAGAATTACTATCTCTTTCCCTTTCCGTTGATGCAAAGTAAATACACTCTTATATTATTTTTCAAAATCTTTAAATTAAAGGTGAAAATTATTCTATTTTAAAACTTTTAAAAATAACCATTTAAAAAAATTTAAAATCAAATTTTCTATCAAGCTACGGAGTAACTAGTGCCCTAAAAATTATTGTCGTATGAGGAGAAATTCACAGATCAATCTTCACAGTAAGAACACCAATGGAGCTCAGGAAGGGGTGGGAAGCCCCCTAGCTCCTAGGGGTGCGCTAGGTGGGAAAAGACCTATTGATATGTGTACACTCTAGGTGGAACCAATTGCGTTTTTAAGATAACGTTTGGTTCATGAATTCAGAATCATTCTCAATTTATGTGTTTTTTTGTGAGAAAAAATATTGTAACAAGCCACAAATTATGATCCGAACTATAACACGGATCCTTACTCCAAGTTGCAAAAGATAGTTACTCTTTCTATTACCGAGACAGAGTATGTCATTGTGGCTGAAGCTAGCAAAGAGATGGTATGGCTGCATTCGTTCTTAGAAAAATCAGGTCACAAGTACAAAAGAAGTATATTGCATTGTCACAAGCATATATAGTACTATTCATTTGGTAAGGAAACATGTTTAATTTGAAAAGAAATTGATATTAACATAAAATTTTATTTGAATTAGGAGATAAAGGTTTTAATTAAAACAGCATGTCGTTCGTAAATACATAAGGGACAAAACTAGTTGAACCAGATTTTGTTTGTCATTGTTAATATGATAGAGATTAATCAGAAATATTCTAGCAACATGAACTGCCTTTTCTGAACCTTCAACTAAAATGGAATTTTGGCCATAAATAATATGTTGCTTTTGAGAAACAAGATACAAAAACTGTCATCGTTTTATTTTCGCGTAAAAGACATACTAATACATTAGAGAGTTGTCATGTTGATACGTAAACGACATCAGAAGTTCAACGTAAAAGAGTATTTCGTCGTTTCTTCTCAAAATGAAGACAATTTGACAAACCCTTGGAAAACCAACGCTATGTCGTTTTGATAATTTAACTTGACTTCATCTCGTATAAACGACAAAATGTCACTGATACCGACATTTTTCTTTGTTAATGTAGATGAGAAACGACACGTTCCACTTAACAGCAAGCATTTGGAACACATATATATCCATTATCATAAAACGACAGAAAACTTTTAGACGACAAAAGCTATGCCCTTTTTATGTCTGAACGACAATAAAATAAACTGCAAATAATATGTACTTTTGTTTTGGATGAAAGACAAAGCCAAATTTGAAAAGAATACTTCTATTTTTGTAAAACTAAGCTCTTGCTTGGTAGAGTATGATCAGACTCACCAATAAACATAAACTGCATGTCGTTTTCCAGCTCAATGAGAGAAAATTTCCAAGCATAAACAATCCTTTGCATTAGTGAGCTATGAACGAGGAGACTTTACAGTACATGCTAAATAATCTTTCATTATTCTTCAAAATCCTTAAAATTATAACATTTTACATTTCATCAATACGTTCTTATAAATTTCTATTTTATTACGCAATTATATTAATTAAAATCTGAATATTTTATAATATATTTTAATATTGGAGATGAAAAATATTTCAAATGTAGCATCCAAAATAATTTAAAACTGAAGTATCACCTCTTAGAAACAATGAGGGATCGATTGTGCCAAAAATTCAGACACAGCTAACTTATGAAAGGGAGAGTGGGAAGCGTCATTACGTGTTAGACTTTAGAAGGTTTTTTTTTTTTTCTTTTTTTTTTAATATTTAAACTAGAAACTACATGTCGTTTTACATTGTAATTGCCAATTATGGAAGTTCAAGAAGCCAGAAGCAACAATAAGTATAAGGTTTTCAAAGAAAGCTGATGAAGACCAATCTTATGTTCTAAGTGATTAATTAAGCACATTAACTACAACATAATCTTATTAAAAAAAAAAAAAAAAAAAAAAAACAAAATAGTCCTTGCACTGTACAAGGCATAATACTTTCTTCCTCACAAAGTAACTAAAAGAAGTATATCAAGGGCCAATAGCAATTATATAGGATATCTATATCCCTAAACCAGCACCATATGAGGAATTTACATTCGTACTTCAAAAAAAACAAAAATCAAATATTAAATTAGCATAAAGTTAACTGCGAATCAGTCACGAGTATTATACAATTTACAACTAGCTAAGCAAAATCTTCATGCAAAAAAAAAAAAAAAGAGTCTAATTCAATTCTCGATTAAGAAAATCTAATTAATTGGCATGGCGTAACGGCACAACGGACATAGGTGATTTATCTCCAGCCACTGAACTATGCAGTCTCTGTGATAGAGGTGAGAACACGGCATTCGTAGCACCGTCTGATTGTCGTTCCAATCCAAAGATAACTCTTCCAAACAGATCGTACAAATACACCATTTACTCGCCTCATCAGCACCAGAAACATTATTCTCATGATCAACATCATCATTCTTGACCACCTATAGCGCTTGAATCGACGACTTAGTCGTGGGGATCGGAGTTTGAAACTCCTCGGCAGATGCCCTCAAGGCACGCTCAAGCGCTGATTCCTCGGAGCGAGTAGGACCGGCCGGAAAGACGCGTACATGAATGGGGAGTAAGGAGGCGGAGAAGTTGTGGCGCGGTTATTTTGCACTTCATGGAACGGGTGAGCCGGGAGGGCACGCCGGAAGTGTAGAGAATGTCGGCCATCAGGCGTAGAGTGTCAGCCAAGAATGTGGAGAGGCCGATGAGATTTACGACCTCGCTTTCGAGACCGCCTGTGGAGAAGCAGATGCGGAAGCGGATATAATCTGTTTCTTCGAAATTAGGTGGCAGGAATGATCAATCTCTACACTGCAGTCGTAGCCTAAATATTGGGGGCTATTACTTATAATCCTCACCATATTGCTTCTTGCAAAACGTCTCGAGAGCTCTGTGAACGTCTGTTGTGATTGTAAATTTGGTATGAGCGATGGCAAAAGTGAGGAAATTATATATAGAATCATGTAACTCCGAATCATTATGAAATACGAATTGTAAACCAAATAGGATAGCTTGGTACTAGGTCACAAATCAAATATGCAATAATGGATCGGGCCGTAGGTCGGCCCAGGTCCATTTTGATACAGTGACGGGTTGGGCCTGACCCGTCATTGTTTAAGACACGGCTCAATTCATAAATATTAGTGGGCTGGGCTCCGACCCGGCACGACCCATGAAAAATCATGGATTAAGTCGAGCTAAGCCGGCCCGTCTAAGCCCATGATGAGCTCGCCCAGCCCGGCCCGTCTAGGCTCATAATAGACTGGCCTAGCCCAATCCATCTAGGCCCATAATATCTTCATGTTTTTTTTTTCTTTTCTTAAGTAATTTTATAAACATCTTATATAGAATTATCCTAATTGTATTCTTTTTTCCTTATCAAGTTTTGTCCCACTGGATTTTCTTTAGAAAAGTTTTTATTTAATGAGGTAATAGTAAATAAAATATCCATTTTCATATTTCAATTGACTATTCAAACGTATATATTTGTTAACTTATTTAAAAATTCAAAAATAAAAATTAAAAATTACATATTTAAATGGGTTAGTCCATCTAAACTCATGATAGGTCAAGATAGATCTTGAGTGGGCCAACCCATTCAATACCCATGGCACGGCCCATCCTGACCTACGGCACAGCCCAGCTTAACCAATGTAAAATTGACCAGTGATGTAGGCTGGGCCGAGGTTATTCTTATACGGACTAGCCCGATCCGGCCTACGAAATTATACACTGAGTCGGTTGGCCCTCAACTCATGTGAGCCTAAAGAGAACGGGTCAGGACCGGCCCGTTCTTGCATCTCTATTACAAATGGTTAAGCGTTTTCCATTATTTATTTATTTATTTATTTTTGTGATAATAAAAGGAAACGGAGAGAAAGAATTGCGGACTTCCAGTAGGAAAAGACTTGGCCAAGCCCGTTAGAAATCAAATTCAACATGCAGCAGAATAGTGGAACCAACTTTTATTTGACATCGTTAATATGATTGATATTAATAAAAAATATTGTGTTCCTTAATTTGGAAACATTTGATATTAGCATAAAATTTTAGTTTGAATTAGGACATAAAGGTTTTAATTAAAACTGCATGTCGTCCTTAAAAACATAAGGGACAAGAAACATATGTGAATGTGATATATAAATCGTCATAAATGGTAAACAGCAACAAATTTTAATATATTAGCTACACGCAAAATTTTGACAATAAATGATATATCGCCTTCTTATATAGGCTCTTTTTTTTTTTTTTTTTTTTTTTTAATCAATGCCCCCAACTTTGCGCGATTGATAAATTAATTCTTAAACTAAATTTTTGACGATTAATCCCTTAAACTTTACAATTTTGATATAGGTACTCCAATTGATGACAGTGTCAAAAAAAATTGGATGGATCGCCACATGCCCTCACGTGCGTGACTAATCAGACACCAAATTGAAAAATAACCTAAAAATATCTTTTAACTAAAAAAGCCAAAAAAAAAAAAAAAAGCAAATTGGGGATTTGATATAAGGAGATTTGAGTATTAATAGTCATTTTTATATTTTATTGTCGTTTGTTATAGCTTTCTAATTTAGCTTAGTTTTGTTATTATTACGTCGTTTATCTTAATTGTTATTTTGTTGTCGTTTTTTAGATAAGTTATAAATACCCACTTAACTATTGTATTAAGGAGACTTAAATATTTTAAGAATTGAATACTAAAGTTGAAGTTTCGTTCTAATTTAGAAATTTTTCCCTTATGAGGTTCTTTTAAGTAGATTGGGATTGCATGTCCCGTCTCTCATCTGGGTTAAGCCGATAAAATTTTATCCGTACTCATTTCGCTGCATCATAATTAGTCATTAACATGCCCTTCTTTTTTTCTCTATGAGCAATACTATTAGGCATCATTGGTGCTTAGTATCATCTACTAATAGAATGTGAGTTGAGACCCTATGAGGCTGACATTCTACGTGGTGTTTAGCTTGCTTCTAAGCATTTTTCTGTCTCTATCCTTGACGGTCGTGCATGGCTCACTGATACGACATTTTTCTTTCTTAGAGTAGACGGTAAAGTCGCAAGGAAAACGACATGATCGACTTAAAAGCAAATTTTTGACAGACATGGGTTTTCTAAAAACGACAACAAACCTTGAGACAACAAAAGCTATGTCGTTTTTATGTCTAAACGACAATAAAATAAACTGCAAATGACATGTACTTTTGAGTGATAATCATATCCAAATAATTAAAAGAATGGTTCTATTTTAGTAAAACTAAGCTGTTGATTGGTAGAGTATCATTACACTCACGTATAAACATAAACTAAATGTCCTTTTTCAGCTCAATGAGAACAAATTTCTAAACACAGACGATCCTTTGCTTAGTGTGTTATATGCTATGGACGATGAGACTTTGCAGTACATGAAAAATATTCTTTTATTATTCTTCAAAAAAATAAAAAAAAAATTAAATAAACATTCAAAAAAAATTTAAAAGGTATGGAGTACTGCCCTCCTGATTGTTTGTCTTATGAAGAGATTTTACGGATCAATCTTTCATCACAGGGGTTGGAAGGGGTGGGAAGCCCCACTCCTAGGGCGCTGGGCGGCAGGAAAAGTACTGGTAATATGTCTACACTCTTGGTGTGGTACGTTTCTAACCTGCAAAAGACTAGCAAATGGATGGTATAGTTTAGTCATTCTTGAAAAAATTGGGTCACAAGAACGAAAAGAGTATATTGCATTGTGACAATCAGAGTACGATGAGGAATCATGTTTATTGTGCAAAGACAAAGCATATGCAAGTTCGTTACAGTTTTGTAAGACCACTATTGGAGAATGGAGTCTTAGCACTTGTAAGATGAGACAGAATCTAGTTGACATTTTGACAAAGACTGCTCTGACATAGAAACTGAAGTTGTGAGCAACTTATCTTTCGAGAAAAGAGAGTCGTTGTCGCGGTAGGGAGATTGTTAAGTTGTGGAGTCTATTATTGTCCTAATGATTATTACCTTATGAACATTTCATTAAGGGTGGTTTAGAGATTTTACTGGAGATTTAGATCACAGGAGGTCTTTTACCGGCTATGTGTTTCAAGTACTCGGAGGTACTGTGCCTCTCTTCAACTTGCTGTTGCATTGTCAACAACTGAGGCTGAGTAAATTGCTCTGACAGAGGCAATAAAGAGGCGTTGTGGCTTAAGAGACTCAATGAGGAGCTGGGATTGAAACACACACACTTTATGGTGTATTGTGATAGTCAAAGTGCATAGACGTGAGACTTCATTTCATTTCATTAGAGATATATTGTCTAAGGGAGAAGTGAAGGTTTGAAAGGTCACCACAGATGACAACCCTGCAGGCATGATCACTAAGGCATTACCAACAGCAAAATTCAAACACCGTTTGAATTTGGTTTCTGTTGAGTGTGCACAACAAGGTTGTGAGGAAGAAGGAAATCAACTGAATCGAAGAATCAACGCTCAAGGTGGAGAGTTGTTAAAGATTTGACCATTGATTCTAGAGTCACTAGTGACATGGCAGTGTTAATAATCTGTTAGGCTAGAAGTAAGTTTTGAATGCTGATTTGACCATTGATTCTAGAGTCATTCTCATCTTTTATGTTCTGGGGTGATTTCAATTCTTGCAATTGGTAGATTCTAATGTGATTTTGAGTCTACTCAGAAAGGGTTTTTTATTAGGATTTCACAACGGTAGCCATAGAGACTTCAGATTAGGAAAGAGTTTGAGACGGAAAAAAAAATAAAATAAAATAACAGTTGAAGGAATAGCAGTAATAATGTTTTCATCACGTGAAAACTTAATATTTTTAAAAATAATAGTTATACTATGTTAAAATGTTCTTTTCGCTATTGTTAAAACAAATTCATTAAAACTAAAACCCTTCTCGTTTAATGTGATTATTTATGTAAAATATCTATATATGATTACTAATATTAAATTTCTGAAATTTTTTATCCATTGTAATGTCAAGAATCATAACTAAAAAAAAAAACTATTTTAGGAGTCGTTTCCTCAAAAAAAAAAAAAAAAAAAAAAAATTATATCAGATCTGTATACTTTTAATAAAAGTACTACTTTTACTTAAAATAAAAACGGAAGTAAAAATAGAATTTAAAAGCTACACACATCAATTTCTCAAAATAACTTAAAAATTATATTAATTTGTGTGTAAAGTGTTTTTTGTACACTTTTACCAAACATTATAGTTGAATAGTTTATGGTGTAAAGTGTTTTTAAGAGTTTTAAAAGTAATTCTATGCCTCGTGTAGTTTTTAATTCAAGTTGAGATGTAATTTTATATGAGAGTTTTTTATTATAATAAAAAAGTTAAATATGATTGTTTCTGATAATTTTTTATTATAACAAAATTTAAATTCTAAATTTGAATCGGTAAAATGAATGGACGTTAAACACACCCTTAATACATATTTGAAAGTCTTAAAAAAAGAAAAAAGAAAAGAAAAGACATGTCGTTTTCTTGCAGATTGGGGTCAAAACGACGGCGTCGGGCCAAGTCTCCTCAGAACTCAGAAGCACAAACGCAGTAATTGAAAGGCGTCGTCGTTTCAGAGCCGTCGCCGGCAGACAATGGAGAAGCACCCACAGGAACCCTGGAGGGTTCTCGAGTTCTACAGTGGCATCGGAGGCATGGTATTTCCGACAATTTTCCAATTCTCTCTCTCTTGTTAGCTGATTCTGCTGATGCCTTATTAGGTTTTAGTTGTGTTCAAGATCAATCAATTTGTTCGTCAAAACTTCCCTTTATATTTTTATGATTGTTTTTTGGTCTTCTTGTTGTTAGAGGTACTCATTGACGAGAGCTGGATTAAACGCGAAAATCGTGGAAGCCTTCGACATCAACGACACGGCCAACGATGTCTATGAATTCAACTTTGGCCACCGTCCTTATCAGGTATTTCTCTTTTCTTTATTGATTTTTTTGTTCTTTTTTTTTTTTTTTTTATGAATTGAAACACATGACTTGTGTTGTTTGTCTTAGAATTGAAACAATGTTCTGTTCTGTTTAAAGTTTTTGTTGTTATGGGCTTGGAATTGCTCAGGCATTTTCTTCCATTAAAATTTTGTTTGTAAATATTTATGGTCGGATATTATAGGGTAATATACAGAGCCTGACTGCTACTGATCTCGACAGTTATGGGGCACAAGCATGGCTTCTTTCTCCTCCTTGCCAACCATACACTCGACAAGGTGACACGTTCTTCATTGCACTTTCCTTTAATTCCTCGAAAATAATTCCGCTTTTTGCGGACGTGTGTTTGTATATTAGCAACTGACAAGGAATTTGTTGAACATATTCTTATTAGGTCTCCAAAAGCAATCCAATGATCCTCGTGCATTTTCGTTTCTGAATATTCTTGAATTGATACGAGACATATCGCGTCCACCCATTATGTTGTTTGTGGAGAATGTTGTTGGATTTGAGGTTTGATCATGAAAATTCCGCTACATTCTAGTAAGATTTGTTTGGTTGGTTGCCTTTTGATGTTGATTTTCTCTTCTGATTATAGACGTCTGATACACATTCAAGGATGTTAGAGATATTGGAAGAAGCTGATTTTGTAACACAGGAGTTTATATTGACTCCATTACAATTTGGTGTGCCTTATTCCAGGCCACGCTATTTTTGTCTGGTACGTTTTCTCTGTCTGAGTTTCCCAGTCATCTGGAAAAATATGGGAACTATTACTTCTACTGTTTGCAGTAACTTTGGACTTTTATTTAACTTGTATCAATTTCCTTTGTAGTCAAAGAGGAAACCTTTATCCTTTCAGAACCCACTGTTTGATAATCAGCTTCTTTACTCTCCAACCCCATTGTCTTGGCATGCCGATAAAGAAGTATTATGCGAACATGATCAAACACAAGAGAGCTTGAATAAGTTGATCCAATCTTGTGAGCCAATAGAGAGGTTTCTTGAGTTGAAGAGTCCTAGCCAGCAACCAGGATCCAGTTTTTTGGACGCCACTGGTGCTCTAGCAGACGATTTTGGAGCTTTGGAGCAAGATGGTAAAAGTGACGGAGATGATGTTAGCTCCTTGAAACAGTATTTTGTCCCTTTAAACTTGATAGAGAGGTGGGGAAGTGCCATGGGTATCCTTTTTCTTTCTGATCATTGTGGAATAGCATATTTGATTTCCAAATGTTGGATATTTATCTATCCATGCACAGACATATATGCTGAAATTCTTAACTCTGCTTAGATATTGTCTATCCCGATTCACAGCGATGTTGTTGTTTTACAAAAAGTTATTACCGATATGTGAAAGGCACTGGCTCCCTTTTGGCAACAGTCCTGGTAAGATGTCATTCTGTCAACTTATGCTGAATTCTTCTATGATACTTGAGCGTTTCTCTATGTTATACCTGATTTGCTTCATTGCTTAAGATCTTACATCTATTTGTTAGGTGCCTTTTTTCTTTTTTTGAAAGTCTATTTGTTGGGTACTTGCACAAAGCATGATTAGTATGTAATGATGTCTAATGTCACCATTGCTGGTAGGTGATATTCCAAAGTGATTTGACCTGAAGAGTCATATAAATGAAAATATCTTAGCTTAGGTACGAAAAAGGATATGATACTCGATGTAAGGTCTAATTCTCGTACCACAACGTTGCTGTCCACTACTCATGAGTCTTTTTTTTTTTTTTTTTTTTCAAGCCTTATAGTTCATGTTCATTATAATGAGAAACTTGCATTAGTTTTTCTTGAATAATGCATTTACAAGATTATAGTTATGCAGCCAGAGAAAAAGGGTAAAGCGTCTTCGTTAAAGAATCAAGGTCTTAGATACTTTACCCCAAGGGAGGTATGCGGATTTCTTTCCCATCTCTTCTGAAGGTTTATTTTCATTTTCTTGCAAATCAAGCTTTGCTAAACCTCCTTTTTTTTTTTTTTTTTTTGAAATTAGGTTGCTAATTTGCATTCTTTCCCTGACGATTTCCACTTTCCACAACACATAACCCTTAGACAACGGTACGATGTTGCTCTTGGTCTTTTTTTTTTTTTATAAGAAAAACTTCATTGATAAAATCAATAACAAGGGCAAAGGATAGGGAATCCTCAAACCCACAAGATACAGAAATGGCCAAATGTGAAAAAAGATTTGACCAAGATATGAAAGGAAATACAAAAAATAACTCTCAGATCAATTCCCTATTACATCTTTCTAATTCCAAATGACTAAATAAAGCGGATATCCTTTAAAAGCTTTATCTGAAGCAGCCCATAGCAATCCAAGGAACTTTGCCTTCTCAAAAATATCAATTGGCTCCATCTCCTTTTCCTCAAAAATATCAGTTGCTCTTGGTCTCTTATTATTTTTGACGTCCTTGTTATTTATCCTTATTATATTCTCTATTATTTTGGTAAATATGAAGAATTCAGCATTTCAAATAGGACTATACATTAGGTAGGTTCACATTAAATTTAAGAGTGAATTTGGTGGTTAAAAAATAAATAAAACTACGTTGCACTCCTGTTATACATATAGGCTTTAATTCTTCCACTAATCTCTCCAAGATATTTGTTAGAAAATATGTTTAATACCCGTCCATTGCATATTATGTAAAGTGCATATTTGTAATAATGGGATACAGGTGGCATTTATGATTCTAGATGTTCATTACCTAATTTACATGACGCAAGCAGATTATTTGCATTTTCATAAAAGCAGCACTTCCAACATTTTTTTAAAGCAAGAGAACCACTAGTTTGGTGAATTAAATTGCAAGATTTAGCCGACTTAAAAAATAAGAACGTTACAGTCACCACCAAGACACCAACTGAAGACAAAGAAATGTTGCAATTCCCCGCTAGTTAGTTGCTATGTAGAAAACTTCTATATTTTCTCGTACTTGAAAAAATATATGAACAATTCTATTTCTCCATCTATGTTGCAGTTATGCATTGCTTGGAAACAGTTTAAGCATAGCAGTGGTTACTCCTCTACTGCAATATTTATTTGCTGAATCTAATCCGACGATAAACGCATGATCAAGAACTTTCTATCTGGACATGAGCGAAGACTTTTGACCATGAAGGAACTTCTCTAGCTGATTTAAGGATTCATATTACGCAGGTAGCTCGCTAGAAAGCGTGTCAATGGCGATCCAACATAATGTTATTTTAGATGTGCAGTCTTGCTCACAGATGTTCACCTTTTCAGAGCAAACACAAGATTTTACCAATATGATATTAGCTCTTTATATAACATATAACAACTTAGATTTTAAATGATATGTAATAAGATGACTACTCTTTGTAGAAATTTGTATTTTTTTTTTCCCTTTTTCATGAGAATGAGAACTTTCTTCTTCGTGGATGCATATAACTACATCTTAGAAGGAAAAATGGTTGAAATAAGTAGGGGTGTGGAAATACGTTTAAAATAAAAAGTGAAAAACGATTTGGCAGGATGTAGTAGACTATTTTGAATTTTCATATATATATATATATATATATATATATATATATATACATACATACATACATACATACATATTTACTTTTCTTTTAATTTTTACGGACAAGATTTTTATTTTTTTTTAAACGTGAAAGATATCAAAATTCCAAGTGTGAGGATAAAATTGTCAAATAATAAGAAATTCAGTTAGTTTAATTTTACTTGCCAATAATAGATTTTTTTTTTTTAAACGTGAAAGATATCCAAATTCCAAGTGTGAGGATAAAATTGTCAAATAATAAGAAATTCATGTCTCGTTCATTTCATCAATTCGAGTTTAAAATTTGAACTTTACTATAGTAAAAAACTCTCAGAAACAATCACATTTAACTTTTTTGCTACAGTAAAAAGCTCTCACATAAAGTCACATCTTAACTCGAATTAAAAACTCAAATCAACGAACTAAACAAGTGATTAATTAGTTTAATTTTACTAGCCAATAATTCTTTGAGTTATTTTCTATTCTAATTTTTTTTAAGGGAAAAAAAACAAATATGAAATATCCTAGTTAAGCGAAAACATATGGAAAAAGTAGAGTTCATGATAATAAAAATTTGAGCAAAGTTATTTATTAAGAATAAAAACTAACTTAATAAATGTTTAAAATTCAACATTCGAATTAGCCGTGTAATATCACTTTCTTTTCCTTTGGTAACATTCGGTTCACTAAAGTATAACATTAAAAAAATATATAAGAAATACTAGTATCATTTTTTCTCATTTTTTTTATTCTCCATATTTATTATTTGATAAATAAATTTTATTAATATAATATATTTATTTAAATAAAAATGAATAATAAATCTATGTGTTAAATAATAAATACGAGTTAAAAAATGACAAAAAAAATGATACTTATATTTAACCAAAAAAATAAAGTCCAACACATATAATAATATTACACACTCACAAATGATGTTACACGGAAAACAATAAAAGTCATATTTTTCGGATGATACGGTTGTTGCTTTTGCCTAAAACTTATATAATTTTTCTTAAAAAAACGTCTTTTAATAGATGACATTATCAAACAAAGTCATGCACAAATTAATTTATTTTCACTTTAGGACCAGAAAAAAAACAAAACGAGAGATAGGCTGTGCGTCCCACGCTCCCTCGTAGCCTTTCCCTTGCTAGAAGTTAGACCTAGGACTTGTAACGCAAGCATAGAAAAAGAACGAAAAATAAAAGAAAATAAATATATAAATTCATCAATATTTCATATTTGTTTTCTCCCCTATTCTCATTTCTCACAAACCCTAGGTCCTGAGTCCGAATCCGATCCTCGTTTTGTTCCATAATTAACAAAATCAAGCTCGATATCTCTTCCAGAATAAGATTCATAAATCGATTTTCAGAAGAGCTCCTGTCGAATTACGTGAGTTTTATCACGAAGGTCAGTCAAATCTGGTCCCAATTTTGATTTTTAGGGCTTTTGATTTCACGATCTTAACGCTTTATGTTTTCGTTTATTTTTCGATTAATTTGTTGTTACTTGTAGGAAAGTACGTAATTTTGATTTAGATTTCAGATTGTGTGACTTATGCCCCTATCTTGAATGTTCTTTTAGGGCTTTTGATTTCATTATCTCAATGTTTGCCTGTTCATTCAATTTTTCATTATTTTGCCTATATTTCCAAATAAATGTGTGATTTTTAATTTATCTTGTAGATTGTGCACGTTGTGGCTATACTTTGAATGCCAAAGTAATCAAGTTCTTATTTTCAATCATAGGCAATCATTTTCACTCTATCCTTCTTTTTTGTGTAAACTAGATCGTTGTTCTTGAATATGTTTAGTTGTGTTTCTAATTAAAGCAACAATTTTTATTGTTTATATAGGTATCGAGATATTGGATTCCTTATAAGTGTAACACAGGAATAATGAGATTCAAGAAGGGAAGTAAAGTGGAGGTACTATGCAAAAAAGACATGGCCTTAGGGGCGTGGCGTGGTGCAGAGATCATCTCTGGTAATGGACACACCTACTGTGTTAGGTACTCAGCGGTTCGAGGCATGGAAGATGGGAAAACTGTGGACAAAGTTCCAAGGACAGCCATTAGGCCTTGCCCACCTCCTGTGGGCAGTGTGTTGAATTGGGCTTCTGGTGATATTGTGGAGGTGCTTGATGCTGGTTCCTGGAAAGCAGCGATAGTTTTGAAAGTCTTGGATGGGGATTCTTGCTTGGTCAGGCTTCTTGGCTCATTCATGGAGTTTAAGATTCACAAATCCAAGACTAGGCCGCGTAGGACTTGGCAAGATGATAAATGGGTTGTATTTGGAAAGGTAAACTTTTAGCTGGTTCCTTTTTGTTTTGCTTATTGCTGTTGAGAGTGTTTAAAGTTCTCTTGCTTTTGCTTGAGACCTTTTGAATTGAATCCTTCCAAAAGTTTTAATTTATCATCTTTTGCACTCGTTGGATATATTTGAAATATTCTGCCACTAGAGTTCATGAATGGCATTTGCTTTCATCTTGATGAATCAGTAATTCTTTTCAAACTATAGGTCTTTTTTTCACTTCTCTTACTGACGTTGATTTTACTTTTATCATGGTAATAACAATGTGTTTTTTTTACCGCTTGGGAATTAGTGCTCTGTTATTCTTATGCACGCCTTGCTATTGTACTAAATATCATTTGTTATCTCTTCACAGGGTTGTGGGAGTCGTGAAGCAGCAAAATCCAACAACTTGCCAAACGTGAATTGTTGTGATGTTCCACAAGTTACTGCAAGAATAAGGCTCCCTACTGGAAATGATGGTTTACCTCTTCAGGACGACAATTATGGCCAGGATTCTTATATTGTTTCAGCTAAGTCATTGAAGAGAGCTTCTCCATTTTGTTCTTCTCAGGTTGAATTACATCCCAGTAAAGTGAGAGCAATTCAGAAATGGACTGATCATCAGCAAGTAATTTCAAGGTCCCCATCTCCCCTGCTGAAAAAGGTAGATGCTGTTGCTTCCCCACGAGATAATCTGGGTGAAAATGGCATGCATGCTTCCTTTAGTAAACAAAAAAATGGTCATTTTGAAATAGAGAGGGAGAATTTAATTGGTGCTAGTTCATGTTTTTTTGAAAGGAGCACAGAATTTAGTGATTCTGATAGTGGTGCATGCTCTGTTGGTAGTTGTAGTGTCAGTTGTAGTGGTATGAATAAGTTTCCTAGTAATGTTTTAGCAGGTCCTAGTCAAGATGCAGATGCTCATTCTAGCGATGCGGAGTCTTTTTGTGGCCGTGAAGATGAAGAAGAAAATTGTTCTCTTCCTCTAAAAGAGGAAGGGGCATCAAGAATTCATAGGTTAGAGTTGCATGCTTATCGAAGTACCATGGTGGCAATGCATGCTTCTGGGCCCTTAAGTTGGGAACAAGAAGCATTATTAACAAATCTCCGTATTACACTTCATATTTCAAATGATGAACATTTGATAGAATTAAGGAACCTAATTTCTTCTAGAAAACCTAAATGTTTGTTTGCTTATGATCAATAAGACATGCAATACTTGGCTTTAATGCCCTTGATTTGTAAGAAATAGTAAATGATACATTTAGTTATGTCTATTTTGACTAATTGCATTGGCTTATATTAGATATGTAATTTACGAATGTTGTATCAAACATCTTCCAAAGAAATGAATATTTCCAGGTTCATCATGGTGCTGTTATCTTTCATTATTCTTTTATTATTTATTTCTTTTTCTTTACCTTTCCTGCTGTTTTCAGGGAGATAATGGCATGTACCTAGTATATTTTATATTTTATTGTATGTATTGAATTCTTCTTCCTCTATATTCAGTCTTTAGTGTTAGTCTGAAGTCAATAAATACGGATGTAATTATCAGCTAGTTAGACATTCTGTTTGAGAAGTTATGTTTCTTCTGGCATAAGAATGTTAGTGACAGACTGTAATTCTTTTTGTTTTGATTAAAGCAAATTTTGTCAAAGCTAATGTGAAATAGCTTGACCTCTTGTCATTTGACAGCTTGCGGCTTCATTCAAGAGTGTTATTGATGAATCCCCTGCCTTTTCAGGGCCAAGGTTGGAGGCTTGCTTGCCTTGCTTCCAAAGGTCTTAAGATGATGCCGGGGTTTGCACCTTGCACCTGGCACAAAGAATGGGACAATATTTGCATTCAAATTGCTACATATATCACGATATATGGCCGGCAAATGATCTCATTATTTCCTGAATTCAATGATGTAGATCATTTCTAGCTTGCTGGAACTGTGGACGCATCTTGCGCCAAAGCAGAATCCGAAGAGATTGCCTAATATGCAAAGGTCTTTTTGTCAAATTTCTACTTTGAGATAACGCGTATTGCTTTTAACTTATTCCTGATTACATATATTGAGATATTTCTATCTCTATCTTTTTTCCTTCTTTCCTTCTTTCCTATTTTTATTTTTTTATTTTTTATTTTTATTTTTTTGAAAATTGACCTCCAATCAAATGTTCGGCCACTGATGGTGAGTTTTTATTTATTTCACTATTTACTTACCATTTGAAAGGATCTCTCTCTCTCTCTTTTTTTTTTTTTTTTTTTTTTTTTATCTGCTTTCGAGCGGATGATTTTAGGAAACTGCTTTGGTATGCTTATTTTAGTTTTCTATCTTCTCTTTTCGTTAGTTTATTTGAGAGTGAAAACAACTGTGTGGGGAGGTAATCTTGTTTTTCGTCTGCTTTCCACATTCCAATAATTGGCTATCATTGAGAAATTTTGAAAAATTTCAGACATTCATTATCGTATTGAGATATAATGATTAAAACTATATAACTATGTATTTTCTTTTGGCCTGAGCTTGTTGCTAGTGATCAAAGACAAGTGAGCTGCTTCAGGGGTTCGATGCTTTTATCTCGTGAGGGAGTTTCTTTAAATTCTTATGGTCTTTGTAGTCTTCTTGGTTTTCACTTGTAAATCTTCCTTTTCTTTAAACTCTGCAACACTTTTACCATATTCCTTCTGGCTGTTCCTTTTAAAGAGAGATTCTCCTGTTTTGCTTAGCAAATGCACATCTGTTACCAATGGGATGGTGAGATTATAGAGCAATTATTTTCTTTATTCGGTATTATACCTCGTAGAACGGTTTCTTTAATGGAAGGGGATTTTGCTGCGTTCAGCGGGACAAGTAGTGGTCTTGTGGAGGTATTTGCTGGCTTTTCTGCGGAGCTTGCGGCTGCGGCTGGAAAGGAATGAGTGGTTGTTGAGATCCTTGGGAAGAATCGTTTATGTGTAAAATCAAATACAACATTTCACTTTATAATCCAAGTTTGAAGAATGTCATTATTTTCTTTGGTTCCATTTGCTCTTTGGTTTTGTCTCTCTCTTATCTTGTGAGAACTCTTTTACTTTTGTACTTTATTATCTCAATAAAAGGGCAATTGAACAGCTTATCATACACATGCATCTCCCAAGACAAGTTTTTATAGATATGATATAGAGAGAAAAGAAACAGTTTAGAGCAATTACCCTGCAAGCTTTCTAGCAAGATACAAAAATGGCTTCTCAAAGTTGTAATTGCTGTTGGCTGAAATTTCATAGTACTGGAGATTCCTCTTCCTGTGAAAGGCAACCTGCTTTGCTTTCACCTGCCTATTTTTCACGTCCACCTTGTTACCGCACAACACCATGGGAATGTTCTCGCACACCCTATGAAGATAGGGAAAAAAAAAAAAAAAAAAAAAAAAAAAACAAAGGGAATTTTCATGTTTAGGAAAACGAATGGGCGACGGAACGAGGAAAACAAAGGAGAAACCATTCGGCAAATTTGAAGGGAGATGGGCATTTTTTTTTTTTTTTTTTTAGAGTTTTTAAGTGTAGTAGACAAAATAAAATGTGATATTTTTTAAAAAATTTTAACTTTAAAAATTTAAAATTAAAAATTCAAATTGAACGAGGCCCTAGTTATTAATAATACCCAAGAATGAGAGGTTTTTTTTTTTTCTGCTAAAAGAACGAGAGAAGTTTGTTATTTAGGAAAAAAAGGTCTTAATTATTAGCTTCCAAGGATATTTTTGAACCACCAGTTAAAGAGAGAATAAATTTCCGTAACATTGTTTTCTTTATTAGAAGAAGAAAAGAGTACTTTTATAAATATCTTCTGAATTATATATTATGTGTGAAAGTACTCTTTAATTATTTCCCTCTTTCTTCCTTTTTTAAAATAGTTTAAAACACTTCTTAATATATAAAAAAAAATAGATGAAATTGGGCCCTCAATTCACTTCAGTCTATAAAACTTAGAGAATTATTGACGTGGCACGTCATTAACTATTAACTAAAGGCACTAAATTCTAATTAAACTTGTAAAAGTGATTTAACTATTAAAAAATAATAATAAAGAAATATAAACTATTGAGAAAGAAACAAAAGTGATTAATTTAGGTTCGTTTAGTTCGTTGATTTGAATTTTTAATTTGAGTTGAAATATAATTTTATGTAAAAGTTTTTTATTGTAGTAAAAAAATAAAATGCGACTGTTTTTTTAAAACTTTTTACTATAATAAAATTAAAATTTTAAACTCGAATCAGTAAAATAAGCCTTAATAACAGTAATAATAATATGATCAGAATCTAAAGATTAAAGAAAAATTTTGAAAATATTTTGCAAGAAAAGAAAAAAAAATGTTGAACTCAAAAGAAATTCAGAAACAAACAATGGCCTTCTTCTCCTCACCATCTGCATCTGAATCTCTTACTAAGCTTTTCCGTCTCAAAATCCTGACGTTCCTCAACACGAATATTGCCTCCAATCTCCAGCACAATCAGAGTACCAGCCCTCTAGAACCCTAACCTACACACAGCTGATAAGCTAATTCTTTTTTTTTAATAATGGTTTTAATGTTTTCAAGATTTTGAGTCTTTTGTATACATAAAATTAACACAGTTGATCTGTTAAAATAATTAACGGAGATAGATGGAATGAGTTATTTGAATTATTTTACATATATTAAAGAGTGTTTTGAACCATTTTAAAAAATTAAGAAACATTTTAAAATATGGTACACACTTTAGGAACATTTATAAAGATAATCCAAGAAGAAACTTCTTAATTTTAAAACAATCAATGTGAAAAATAAGAGTATTCTTACAATTATCAAAATTTGAGATCATATTAGCATTAAATTTTAAAATAACATCAATCAACTTGTTACTACCTACTCGGACCTCTTTTACAAGTTAATCAGTTTTTTTGGATAATACACAAAATTTTATCAAAATACCACTTTCACCTCTCTTATTATACAAATGCCCAAACAATCCCTGTGTTTTTAAAAAAGAACCAAAACACTCCCTAAAGCTATTTACAAAAAAAAAAAAAAAAAAAAAAAAAAAAAAAAAAAAAAAAAAGCCTATTCAGAACATCTTGAATCTGAAAATGCCTACTCATTATGTTATTTACAATAGCTTTGATTGTCCTGCATATAAAAACGTTTATAACCTTGCATAATGAAAGAAAAAAAATTAATAAATCAACAAAATAAGAAAAATAACATAATGTATACTCAAATTTATATACAAAAATAAAATAATTAAATTTAATGAAACTTAATTATTAATAATAAATAATTATAAACAAAAATAAAGAACTATTAATAATATATTAGCATTAAAAAAAACATTAAGTTTTGTTTTTTTAGGATTCAACATGGTTTAAACAATTCAAAACTTGAATCTATTTTTACCAAACACAAGTTTTATTGAACATAGTTCAAACCACTTTAATTTTTCAAACAAACACTAGTTTAAACCGTTCAAAGCTTGAGAATTCTCAAACCAAACATACCTTTAATATAGTTTGCGAAGGATGATACTGACATTCTAGAAAAAATACTTTTAAGAGGCTTTTAATATGGTTTTAAAAACGCAAAAGGTGTTTTGAACATTTGTATAATAAATAGCAAAAGCCAATTTTAACAAAAAGCAGCGGACGTTTTTAGTATTTTGCCTTATTTTTCCGTTGCGAGCACACTTTTTTTAATTGAAATCCACGGATTATAATCAAAAGCTCAACTCCAAATCAAGAGCACAACGATTTGCGTATCAAGCAGATAATGACTGGATAACGGAAAAGGCGAGAGCTGATACAGATAATAAAACATAGAATCTTACAAATCAAAAGCAATAGAACCCCACAACCTCAAATTGAATACAACCAGGAAAACTCATGCATCGTTAACAAACACCAAAACCACCATATCTAAAAAAATGGTTACAGGACACAAAATCCTGATAGTAAACTCTCAACCACACAATGGTAGCGCCATCCTTTAATCGAATGCATCGTCATCATCGTCTGGGAGGGGCTGATTAGCAGCTTGAAGAAGCTCAGCCTCATGCCTGTAATCATGAACACAAAATGCATTGGTAACATTAGCAGGCCAAAAAGAAATGAAGAATGGTAAAGCAGAGGGAGAAAAGATTACTTCTGTTGCTCAGCCAGGTCAATTTGCACTTCCGGAGGAGCAAGTGCAGGTGATTCCACAAAATGCAGATTTGGATCCCTAAAACAAGAAACACCTCAAGTTAAAAGATCAAAAATATGCTTCACAGCCTAAACAAGTATTTTAATCGAAACCGGTCCCTACCCGGCAAGTTTTCGGGCAAGGTAAAGGAAAGGCTTCTCGAAGTTGTAATTGCTCTTTGCTGATATCTCGTAGTATTGGAGATTCTTCTTCCTGTGGAAAGTGACCTGCTTGGCCTTAACCTGCCTGTTCTTCACGTCAACCTTATTTCCACAAAGAACAATTGGAATGTTTTCACAGACCCTGCAAAAGTTCATACCACAGAACCATGAGATTGACGTAATCAAGGAAAATCAATAAAACAAAACCATCACCAAACGACAAAAGATGACTGGTATATTATTCTACCTGCAAAGATCACGATGCCATGTTGGAACATTCTTGTATGTCAAACGGGCAGTAACATCAAACATGATAATTGCACATTGCCCATGAATGCTGCAAGACAAACGTTGTCAAACGTTAGTACACAAAAAAAGGGGGCATAAAATTAGACAAAACAAGTGTTCTTCACAAACTAGGATATGGCAAAACATATCAACCAGCACATACATCAGCATCTCTATGTACAAAAGCAGAAAAATCTCTAGGTCCAAAAGATAAATAAATAAAACGATGACTGATAAGTACAAAACAAGCTACCAAACAATGAAATCAGAGGCAAAGTGGGGAAACTAATGTATTTTCAAAAATCCTTCAAAAATATACTCACTAGTATCCATCTCTAAGACCACCAAACTTCTCTTGACCAGCTGTATCCCAGCAATAGAAGCGAATTTTCCCACAGTTAGTGAAAAAGTCCAACGGATGAACCTCCACACCGATAGTTGCTGTACATATAAACATGGCACAAATGAAATCTATAAACCACCAAAACTCCATAAGAAAAACGGAAAAACAAAAACATTTTTCTCATTATCGTTGCCACTCTTTCTTGCCTCTTAAAGGCAACAGGAACAATATGCCTTTAGAACAAAAAAGAAAACCTTTATTGTTGTTAAGTAAACAATGTATAAGTACAAATCCAAAAGAAATTCTTGCGAGGCACTCACGTTCATATTTTTTCTCGAACTCGCCTGTAAGATGCCTTTTCACAAACGTTGTTTTCCCTGCATCACTCCAAACACTTTCAATGAGGAAAAGAGAGAATAATTCACAGGAAAATAATGTATCACTGAAATCCGTATATCTAACAAGAATACAGAAACACGGCTCAGAACAAAAATCATTCAGATCAACAGACAACAAAAGAAACAAAAATAATATGTTTCCCACTAGATCAGACTGCAAATATAATTGCATTCAAAGATTTGAAATCAAAGACAAATTCAAAGGCAACTAAAAATGCTGTTCAGTGGAACTCGTTTGGCCAAACAACATGCACAAAAAGCATAAAACACAAATCAAAACTCCAAATCTACGAAGAATCGAATCACCAGTTGTTTATTTACCTTTAAAAAAAAAAAAGAAAAAAAAAAAAAGCAGAGATTCACTTGAAAGGGAAAAAAAGCTCTTATCATCCTAAATTGAAACGAAAAACAGCAGATCATGGCAGAAAACAAACTTTCGGAGAGGAAAATTACCTGTTCCACCATCGCCAACGATTACAAGCTTGAAGCTAGGATAATCGACGGTCTGCTGGTTCGGCAAAGCCTGAAAGTTTTCAAAAGAAAAATCGAAATGCACAAACAAGAATCAGCTTTCTCAGCAACCAAACAAAAGGAAAGACGAAGATCGAAGAAAGAAAACGCAAAGTTTGGAAGAAAATGCGATAGAAGACTTACCATATTTGAATTTGCTTCGAGGGTCGGCGTGGCGCAGAGAACAAATGAGAGTGTGAGAGGGAATAGGGAAGGATTTCAGAATTTGTGGTGGGTTTATATATGAGGAGCGCCTTGACTCTGAGACCCTAGTGTTTTTTCACTTCGCTTCAAACGTACGCAGCTCTTTAAACCGTCCGATTAATCTGCAAGATTGCATATGTGACTTCCACGTGGCTGCTTTCAGATGTACTGTAACGTGTGAATTTAATCACGTAATCTTGATAAATAGCTCTTAAAAATACACATCGATCAGAATTTTTGTTCTTTATTTTTAAATTAAAATTTTTTTAGTTAAATAATTACATTAATAAAAAATATTTATAAAAAATAATGAGTAAAAATTTAGACTCACGTTATAATTTTCTCATTTAATTTCGGGCTTATTTGGGCCTTTGAGAATTTAATGGGCTGGTAGTAATGGGCTCATCCTCGCTTGTGACGGTCGCTCCGTCACATATTTGAGATCCGGATCTTCCGGAGCGCGATTGTACGACAAGGCCACCGCTGCTTCAACAACAACAAAAACTAAGAGCATGTTCTTTTATAACGTAATTTGGGTGTAGTTTTTAAGTTAAATTTAAATTATAATTATAATTTTAATAAAATTAGGTAAAGTTAAATAAAGTTAAAACTTAAAAAAATATAAATTTAAATAAAATTAAAATTCGAGTTGTCTTTTTTTGAGTTTTTTGAACAAAAGAACAGGCCCTAAAAATATCACTCAAAATAATTCAGATAATCTTGATAAATATTCTTTTAAAAGTACACAAATTAAAATTTTTATTTTTTATTTTTAATTTATAATTTAGCCAAATAATTACACTAATAAAAAATATATTTATCAAGAATAAAAAATAAATGTCTAGACTCATACACTCTTAAATGTAAATTCTCTATTTTTTCAAATAAGGTAGTAGTAGAGTAGTGTTAACTAATATTTATGTCATTAAAATGACATAGTAAAAATATATTTTATTAAATTAATAAAAAATAAAAATATATAATTGTCATAATTTGTATTGACCTATTATTTATATCATTCTAAATAACTGAGGATCATCATATTTGTTTTCTCTTTAATAATTGAATGATAATTGCTTATTTTTAAGTAAGTATCATAAAGAATACTTTTTACCATCTTAAGTGATATTTTTTATTTTTTCTTTGAAAAATAATCTTAAATGACTTAAACTTTGAGAAATTGTTAAGAATGTCATTAATATTTAGTAGGATATCTTTAATATTCTATTAGAACATTTTTAAAAAAGTATATAGTTTGTTATAGGTATATTTTTTATGTCATTCTAAATAATTAGGTGTCATTGTAGTCTTTGGTATTTTCTTTATTAATTGAATTACAATTGTTTACTTTTGAGTGGAATGGCATAATTAATATCTTTTTAACATCTCGAGTGGTATTTCTAATTTATTAATATGTTTCATATTCTATTAGAATATTTTCTAATTGTATAAATAATAAGATGATGAAAAATAATGGTTATTTTTATAATATTTTTTCCTTAAACTTAACCCTAAGTGGAATAAATGCAAAAATAGTAAAAAAAGTATTCCAATAAATACTAACGCGGTGGGATAATTGTGGCACTTGGTATGATACTATAAAAGAAACATTTGTTATTGTTATGCATGGTGACATAATGTTATCTACAAGATTTTTTTTAGATTCTTTATGGTAGAACCCTAATAAGTGCTCTATCAGTTGAGTACTATTTTTTTAACCGTTGAATTAGTTTTTTAACATTCAAATATGTGTAAGTTCGTATTAAAAATTTATAACACGTCACACAAAATTATTTTTGTTGCAAATCTGACCGTTGAAAAAATAATCCAACAGTTGTTCTGTCAGTAGAACACTTATTAGAGTTCCACCGTAAAATTTTTTATTTTCTTTATTTGTAATTACCTTCTTTTGGTGCACCTTCAGTGTAATATATATACACACACACATACATGACTAATCAAACAACAAAACACGGAGAATGTGTTTTAAGTTATCAAGTTGGAGTTTTTACTACTATTATTTGTGATGCCTTGTGATGCATTGTTCTTGCAATGGCTCACCGAGGTTCTTTCCGCACTAGAGTGATTGACTCATGGCGAACGTTGAAACTTAAAGACGTGACATTTATAATGGCATTTTGGTACTCAAAACCGCAACCGAGAAAACACCATATAAGCCAAGAGTTGATAAAATGGCTCATTCCACTGTGAAAGTCACTAATAACATCCACTTCATAACTCAAATCGTTGGAATTACATAGAAGTGACCACTCCAACAAAATCAAAACTATCATACATTATCCTCACTCCACCCCCGCCCCAGTATACATCATATAACATATAATACCCTTATTTCCCCATCTTAGTCTAAAAAAAACACACACACTAATTAAAATTTTCCCTCGGCTTCTATTACGAAACACAAAGAAAAAGTATTCCAACTCATGATCATATAACATATATTCCGAGACCAAATTAAGGTATTGATCACCACATCATCATACATATAAAAATACATCTCTTATCTTTTTAATTTGCGCTTTTTTCTCACTTTGGTTTGCGAACGCTCAACAACTTGATGTCGTCAAGGACCGGACCACAAAGGGACGAGAAATCATCGCTCCTCATGGAGTAAAACGTGCTAAGGAACATGATCCTCGTCCTCGTCTCGGTGGCGACGAAAGTGAGCACTCCACGCTTAAATCCTCCTTTGCCTTTGGACTCGTACGGCACTTTCACGGTGGCGCGCCCCGCGAATGCCTCCACGATCATGGACCCTTCGCAGGAGTTGCTGGCGTCGCCAACGGAGAATGTGAGCCTGTAGGTCTTGCCAACAATAGTCCGGACCACCTGTGCGATGGCACTCTCCTTCCCCGCGACGAGCTCGACCGCTCGCTTGCCATGGGGCACCGAGAAGTGGTCCGAGTCGATGTACTTGACGGCCTTGAGGGACTCCACCATCCAGTAAGGGAGTGGAGAGTGGTCGTCTTCAATGTTTGGAGGGATTAGCACGCCTGTGGTGGTGTTGAACACGTAGGGACCGTATTCGAAGCTGGGGTTCCTTATTAAGTTCTCTACACAAGATGGAATGATTGGGAATTATTTTAATGCATGAAAATAGATAAAGATAAATATATACATTTTTTAAATATATAAAAAAAAAGGTCTAAGAAGGATTGAGTACCGCTCAGAATTTTTTACCACGATAATTCATTACCGCTATGCCATCCCACTCGATAATAAGAGTAATATAATTGTTTAATGTTTCCAAGTGTTGATAGTGATGAGAATACGCAGCCCCACATTATTAATTTAGTGAACAAAGATTGGATTTGTGTCGGGGACAATGGGGCCTGAGTTATAGCAATTTGCAATGAGGTTCATTAACTAGGTCTTTCTAATCTACAGAACATGATATTTTGAAATATTATAGAGTACTGACAGCTTTGCATATACCAAATTCAGCGCTTTCATTGAGCCTAGTGGAAACGAGACGAAAAATTATTGATTTGTATGTTTTCATCATTTGATGTGTGTATGATTCAGTAAAGTTTGTTAACTAGACAGGGTAGTTTTGAGCCATTATCAGATGTAACAAAACCTTGGGCGATCTGTGCTCACTGTTGAGTGCCTACTGTTTACTGGGACCAAATTTTTTCCACACATTTGCACTCATTTACTGGTGAAGAAATAAGTACTCGTACATCCTGGCCTTTAATAAAATGGTAAAACTTACGGCTTAAAAAAGGGGGTGTGGTCGTGTGGTCCAAGCCAGGGTGAGGGGACCCTCCTACCTTTTTACTTGTTTGGTTTCCTATGTAATTGAAGAATAGACTATACTTCCTTTCTAACCAAAAAAAAAAAAAAAAAAAAAAAAAAAAAAAAAGACTATTCTTAAATTGAATAAATTCAATTTCCCTCAAAACCTCAAAGTACCTAAATGGGTAGGCAAATGAGTAACTGGATGAAGAAGACATCCGCACTCAATGAAAACAAAAGACCCCTAAGTTATAAAGGTACATATTTTGCCTTCACATATCAGTTCTAAAATATATAAATCATACGGATTTATTGTACCGCTAATTAGTTTAGGGCTAGTCATCACAAATCAACTCTTAGACACACATAAATCATTTAGTTTCTCATATGATCATATTTAGCAAGAAGAAAGAAAAACATACCGCTGGTTGGTTTAGGAGGAACGAGTTCCTTAATGGCGATGGAGTCGATGAGGGGGCCGCAAGCGGGGTCTTCCTCAACACCGGGGTTGTGGATGATGATTTCGACCTGCGAAAGCGGGGCGAGGAACGCCCAGGAGTAGCAGTCCCAGCCGTTGCTGCCGTAGAGCGTCTGTATGGGGAGCAGCCCCGAGTCGGGCGGCACGGACACGTTGAGGCGCTCCTCCTGGGCGCATGTGCGGGCAGCGCAGAACGTGAGGGAGTAGAACATGCCCTTTGTCACGTTCAGCCTCTGCTTGATCGACGCCTCGTTGCCCAGCCTCACGGCGCAGGCTCCTTCCGGCACCACCAGCAACATGTCGCCTTGCTTCTGCCCTGCCTTTATGTATTCCACGAATCCCGAGATTTCCCATTTTGGAATTGCGTAACGCCCTTTTACTTCCGTCCCGTTCAGATCCGACGCCTTTGGGGCCACCTCGAAGTTCCCATTCTCTAATAGCCCTGCAATATTGGAAGCATCATATTAAGTTTTCATTTAAATTTTTTTTAGAAGAATTCAACTTAATTATGTGATTTAATTAACTTAAGTTGATTAAGTTGAATCACTCAGGGCATGTTCTTTTACACATAAAATTTAAAAAAAGACAACTCAAGTTTTAATTTTATTTAAGTTCACGTTCTTTTAAATTTTAACTTCACTCAATTTTACTCAGCTTTATTCAAATTCTAACTTCAACTCAAGTTATAACTCAAATTTAACTTAAAAACTACACTCAAATTACACTCTAAAAGAACAATCTATTAATTATGCGATCATTTAGCAAAAAAAAAAAAAAAAAAAAAAAAAAACTTAATTATGTGATCATGAATCCTGATGCCACCCGTTAGAGAAATTGCTGGCTACATTCATTTTTTTTTTTTCAAATGCTATTATTGCCTATTGGTGACTATTTACGATCCCATGTGGGATTTCAGTGCGACTCTGTAAAGCTGTAAAGAGTGAGCAGAACAAGTGCAGGCCTAGAAGCAAAGTTTAATCACGGCCGTTCAAATCTCTACTACTACGAATCAAGGCCGTTGGCTTAGGCGGCCACACCGAAAACAAGCATACTGATGTGGTGACATTATATTACTACTCTCCTCTTGCAGCCAAGTTTATCCATTTAAACTAGACTAGATGAGGTTGAAATGACAAAACCATCCTTGGGAAATTCGAATTCTACACATAAATGTTCATTTCTAACCAAAGCTTGCTTGAAAAGAAAAGGCAAAGTCTGAAGCTAAGCGGATGATCTTTTTTTTTTCTTTCTTTCTTTTTTTCCTCTTAAGTAGGAGAAAATTTGAATTCAAACTATAATTTACCGCTAAGTTGTGTCTGTAACTACGCTATATTATGTAAGGATACGTATTCATGATATGAGTGGCTTACCATCTTTAACACACAAGGAGAAGTGGCAGGTGGCTAACAATAGTACCGACAATAAGGCGAAACGTTTCATGGTGAAAGACTTGATTTTTGCTGCAAATTTAGGAGAGAGAGAGAGAAAGAGAGAGAGAGGAGAGATGGAATAATGCACAGAGGAGAATGGAGGTGAGGATGGGCTTATATGCATGCCCAGCTACCACAAAGCCCCCTGATTTGAAGAGAAATAGCAAGACTTGCCACTTTCTGAATTGCTGATTCCTATCTCCGTAGGGACAATGACTATTTTACCCCTATGTCTTCTGCAGCAGCCGACCTAAATTTGAATCCCCGAATCTGATTGTCATCTTTTGGCTCTTTATGGATTGAAGACAAAAGCTGTTGGATATCACGTGGTTTCACTCTCCTAAGCTGATTTGGGTCATAGCCCGGTCACGACACCAAAGGCTTTACTTTTTACTAGATGTCGTTAGAGGGCAGTTTTGTCATTTCATTACCACGTTTAAATTTCTCATTAGAGTTAAACTATCTATCAGGTGGTGAATGGAATGTTTTTGTCTCGGTGACCAGAGCGACCTTAAATCAAGACACTTTTTGTGGGATCAAGGCACGTGATTATATTATTATTATTAACGTTAATTTCAGTTTACCAACGGTCATTAGAATCTAAAAACTGTTGGGTCAATCCACTGAAACATGTCGGAGACTTCACTTAATAAGAATTCGTTTAATTATATAGGTTCCATTATGAAATAAGCTAATCAGCTAGATGGTTTAGTTTCCAAATATTCTACTATTAAATCAAACCACGTGCAGTGATAGAGAAATTTGCGCCAAATTAGGCTTTAAATTTTGTATTATTGTCATTTACTTCTGTAGCTTTGAAATATTATGGCATGTTATTTTGGAGTGTAATTTGAGTGTAATTTTTAAGTTGAATTTGAATTATAACTTGAGTTGAAGTTGTAATTTGAATAAAATTGAGTAAAGTTAAATAAAGTTGAAACTTAAAAGAACATAAATTTAAATAAAGTTAGAACTTGAGTTGTCTTTTTTTTAATTTTTTAGATAAAAGAACAAGCTCTTAGTAACGTGGGTTTCAACTTTCAAAGCAGATTTCAGCTTAACATACAATATAAACCAAACCAAGAATTCAGTTAGAATTTGTTATGATCGTAATCATTATTTTCTTTGAGTTGGATATTTTAGGAGTTGTTCTTTTGGAGTGTAATTTGAGTGTAGTTTTTGAGTTGAATTTGAGTTATAACTTGAGTTGAAGTTAGAACTTGAATAAAGCTGAGTAAAATTGAGTGAAGTTAAAACTTAAAAGAACGTGAACTTGAATAAAGTTGAAACTTGAGTTGTCTTTTTTTGAGTTTTAGTCACTACATTTCTAGTATTTCTTTTCTTAAAATAAAAACAAAGTAAGATTATGTAAACTAGTGGATACAAATCTATTTTCTTCTTAATTAACTTTTTTTTTAGTTGCTATAAAGTATTTAGCATTTGTCCTTGTAATCCTTGAACATTTCTAGCTCTCCGTTTTTGGTTCTGGTATAATCGATCGTCATTCGGCAAGATCTTTTTGTTTGTGGTGTATGATTGGTCCTGAAACAGACGCAGAATGATTTTAACCTGGATAAATGCATGCTCGGAAAATATATATATATATATATATATATTACGTTATATTTGTGGACTCTAGAAAAATAAAACTAAGCAATAAGCTATACATTTTAAGTCGTAAGTGTTAACATGTCAATACGTGTTGCATGCCCAAATTAATATGAGGCATATAGAACCACAGTCATGTATAAATTGCAAAATAGCTATTTAAGTTGATCATGTGCTGCGAGCACCAATATTACTGCTCTGTTAAGCATTCTAACATGTTTCTAATTCCATTTCCTTTTGTTTTTCCTCTCCATTTTTTTTTTTATCTCTCTCTTTTTCTTTTTCTTTTCTTTTTTACCACGAAACTTTGAGAGGCTCATACTACCTAAATCTATAAATCTATAAACATAAATAGAAGTGGCAAACGCCACTCCGTTTTTCGACCAAAACCGTTTTGGTAGAAAAACAACTTCTCCTCCCTCTTTTATTTTTTCAAGTCCTGCTTTCTATTTTATTTTTTATTTTACCTTAAAATTTATTTATTTGTTCATTTTAGTCCTTTTTTACTCTTTTCCTATTTTTATCCTAAAATTTTATTTTGGTTATTTTGACCTTAAAATTTATGTATTTCTTCATTTTGACCCGTTTTATCTTTTTTTTTTTTTTTTGTCTTGAAATTTTATTTTTTTCGTTTTAGTTGTTTTTACCCTAAAACTCATTTATTTCTTCATTTTAGTCATTTTTTTGATCGCCACTTCCATTTTTTGGACGTTTTACAATTGCCCCCTTCCCCCTTTTTCTTTCAAGTCCTTTTTTTCTTTTTTTCTTTTTTTGTTTTTTACCCTAAAACTTATATATTTTTTTTTAGTCATTTTTCCCTTTTTTATGTTTGTCCTAAAATTTTATTTTTTGTTTTGGTTATTTTTGCTCTAAAACTTATTTATTTCTTCATTTTGGCTCTTTTTATCCATTTATTTTATTTTTACCCTGAAATTTTAATTTTTAAATTTTTATTCTTTTTACCCTAAAACTCATTTATTTCTTCATTTAAGTCCTTTTTGACCCTTTCTTATCATTATATTGAAATTTCATTTTTCTTCTTCTTATTTTTCTCTGTTTTTACCCTAGAAGTTATTTGTTTTTTAATTTTAATCCTTTTTGGTCATTTTAGCCCTTTTTTTTACCCTTTTTTAATTTTTGCCCTAAAACCGTTTTGGTAGAGAAACTAGTCTCCTCCCTCCTTTATTTTTTTCAAGTCCTTCTTTCTATTTTGATCTCCGCTTTCGATTTTTGACCAAAACAACCACCTTTGTTTGGAAAACAATTCCACGCCCTATTTTTTTTTTTTTTCCTTCAAGTCCCTCTTTTTTTACTTATTTTTTTTTATTTTAGTCATTTTTTTACCTTTTATGCTTGTCATAAAATTTAATTTTATTTTTTGTTTTTGTTCTTTTTATCCTAAAGCTTATTTATTTATTCATTTTGATCCTTTTTATCCGTTTTTTATTTTTACCCTGAAATTTTAATTATTTTTATTTTGGTTCTTTTAGTCCTAAAACTCATTTCTTTCTTCATTTTAGTCCTTTTTGATCCTTTCTCTATCTTTGTCTTGAAATTTTTTTTCTTCTTATTTTTCTCTGTTTTTACCCTAAAAGTTGTTTGTTTTTAATTTTAATATTTTTTTTTGTCATTTTGGCCCTTTTTTACCCTTTTTTAATTTTTACCCTAAAATTTTATTTTTTTTGTGTTAAAACTCATTTATTTCTTTAGTCATGTTTTGACCTTTTTATTTTTGTCATGAAATTTCATTTTTTCTTAAATTTTATTTTTCATTTTTTTTTGTTTTTTTTTTCTGAAAACTTATTTATTTCTTCATTTTGATCCTTTTCACTCTTTTTTTATTTTTGCCCTAAAACTTTAATTATTTGGTTTTATCCCTTTTGTACTAAACTTTATTTATTTATTCATTTTAGTCCTTTTGACCCCTTTTTTTTTGGCTTCTTGCCTTTGTATTTTGCGTGCTTGAAATGTCGAGAACTCCATTCTACTAGTGGCCAGATTGCGTTTCGCCATTTTTGAAAGTGCACATTCCAAGCCCTTGCCTTTTACCCTCATACCAGACCCCTCATAGCGGTGTCCATTGGTGAAATGATAAAACTATTTTTTTTCATTTTTTTAGATTTTATATTTAAATTTTATACGCTTTTAATAATGACACAGTAATTAAAACTTAATACATGAATTACTTCCCATGTGCATCGCACATTGGAGACAAACTAGTATACAAAGTGGTGGTGTACAAAGGCATCTCCTTCAGCCATGTGTGATGCCTTTCGTTCCTTTTTTTTTTTTTTTTTTGCTTTTCTAACTGTATTGTTTGCCCCTTGGTTATTTTTATTTACATTCTTGTCCTTTGTTATGTATAAAGGCATCTCCTTTAGTCTCCTGTAGGCTTTTCTAACTGTATTATTTTTGTTAATATTTTATTATTCGGAAAAATAAATATTACGTTTTTGAAATTGAGGGATAAATTGTTATAAGAGATATAATATAAAGAGAATTTTTGTAATTAATCTAAAAAAATATGGCCCTCGACCAGTCTTAAAAAGGGACACTTGTCATTTTCCTGCCAAATTAACGTCCTCATCATTGTATTTTCTGCATCTTTCTTAGCTATTTCTACTTTCTTTAAGTCTCTATTTATTTATTTACAGTAAATGGTACTGGAAATAGGTAATAGTAAGACCATTGCACATGCATAACTGGGGAAATAGACTAATATGAGTTGATGTGTGGTGTATCTCTTAAAAAAAAAAAAAAAAAAAGAGAAGGAGAGAAAAAGAAAAAGGAACGCTAAACTTTATTGCAATAGCAGAAAGACACTAATTAATTCTCTCAAATAAACATAACATAAATGTCCTGTTTATAAGATGTAAATCTTAAAGCAAATCTAATTCGAAACCAAATCTAAATCTAATATTTTAAATGATCCTTATTCTAATGTAAATATAATATAAATCCTAATATAAATCTAGATAATTCTAACATGAACAAGAATGGATACGACTCTAAACTTAGCATTTAGTGTTTACAACTTTACATCTCCAGACATACATAGTTAATATAATAACAATATTATCACTCAAATATAATATTACAGATGGGCTTTTTACACCTGTTGTTTTCTCATTATTTGTTTTTTCCTAGATTATGTTGATTTAGTTTAAAAAGTTGGAGTTGGACGTTAGACATTTTGATCACATGCACTGTACGATTAACTGAATACTTAACGTGATAAATCAAGATAGGGAAGCTTGGTTAGGGACAAATTTTTAATAAATGAAGGAAGAAGTGATACATTGTTCTTTCACAGATAGCAAGTTTAGTTTGATAGAAACGTATCAATCAGTTCAAAATGTTGATGTTTCGTAGTTCAAATTTTTTGACGAAATCTAGCTATTTATTTTGTAATTTGCATCCCATCCACATGCCAAAAGCCAAAATCATAATATGGCCAAGACCAAAAAATTAAGAGGTTGTTATTTTGTTTAAAAAACTCAAAAAAAGACAATTTGAATTTTAACTTTATTTAAATTCATATTTTTTTAAGTTTTAATTTTATTTAATTTTACTCAATTTTATTCATATTACAATTCCAACTCAAATCTAACTCAAAAACTACACTAAAGTTATACTTTATCTAAAAAAAAGGTAAAATATTCTTCTAAGAGTGTTAAAGTATAAAACTATTGTTGACCTACCTCCTAACAGCTTAAGCTTTTGGGATGGATTGGTAAACTAACATGGTATCAGAGCGAGAGGTCTTGAGTTTAAACCCCTGTAATTGCACTCTTTATCCCTATTTAAAATTCATGTGTTGAACTTTTTAATTAATTTACCCATACGATTACCCATTGTCTAAAATTTTTAGGATGGATTGGTAAACTAACAAAGAGAGTGAAAAACTTTAGAAGAAACATGTCACGAGGGTTGGTCTTGGAGGGACCCCAAGGGGATACTGAAAATCCCAGCCGGCCTAATTTTTTTAAAATACTAAAATAATAAATAAATAAATAAATAAATTTAAGGAACCACCATGAGTCTGGCTTTTCTCTGGACTGTCTCGTGGATTCAGAAACATGTGGGTCGTGAGGCTTTCAAGAGATTAACACTTGAAGTGGGCTCTTTTCAATGTCAGCCTCATCTTCTTTCGATCCCCTGCATGTGGATGGCCGAGCTTAGGCCGGATACCAAGGGACAGGTGTTCCTTACCCGTTTTTGGACTTTTCTCTTTCCTCTTCGGTCCAATTTTTTTCTTTTTCCACGTCACACTATTACCAACAAAATTGCTCGAGAAATATTAGTATTATTTTTTTTTATTATTTTTGTCATTCTTTATATTCATTATTGATAATATGATATATATTATATTATTATTTAAATAGAAATTGAGATAAAAACAATAACAAAAATAGTCATGTTAACATTTTTTATATGATAAGTCTTTTATATATAATATAATGTGAGTATTCTTCTTTGGCCGTTCAAATTGAAGAGATACATTCTTGTAAGCCAATAAATAAGATTTTTGGATAATCAAGAAAATATATTGGGTCCAAGGGTTGTATGTGCCGTGGTGGTTGAATGTGCTGCCAGGATAAAGGCTCAAGGGTTGTAGACAGCAACAAGGAAATATATAAAATTGCTATAGAAAAATCACATTTTGAAGATCCAAGAAGATTAATAATGAAGGAACTGAGAAATAATATTGGGTCCAAAAGTGTCATTTTCTTTGCTGATCGTCCAAAAGTGTCATTTTGAAGTTTAGTTCATCTGTTCATGTATTCTTGCGATGGCAGATGAAACGGTTATTGGGACTTCCACCGCCCAAAAAAATGCCAACTTTCCACTTATAGCGAAGAGAGCTGACAAAAAAAAAAAAAAAATACCGTCTTTTTTCCATTAAAAGAACCATCATACGCTAAAAATATAAAATATAAAATATAAAATATTTCTTTCTAATTGGGAGCTAGCTGAAATAGTCAGCTAGATAGATAATCAGGTTTATTTTACAGATTTAAATTTTTAATTTTTAATTTTTATAATTAAAATTTTTTAAAAAATATCACATTTAATTTTTTTTATTATAATTAAGAGTTTTTAAAAATATTACATTTTAATTTGAATTAAAATTTTAAATTTATAAAATGAATAAAATTAGGCCCATTCAGTTCGTTGATTTGAGTTTTTAATTTGAATTGAGATGTGATTTTTATGCAAACTTTTTACTGTAATAAAAAAATTAAATATAATTATTTATAAAAAATTTTTACTGTAACAAAATTTAAATTTAAACTCAAATTAACAAAATGAACAGAATCTTTAACTTCGAATGACCGCCTTAATTTCATCCCATGTAAAGTATAAGATACTATTCTCTCTCTTGTCTCTGCAGTTTTTTCTTCAACATGGGGTCCTCTGATATTATTATTAATTATACACACGTAATGCATAGCATAGAGTTGGGAGGTTGACGACAGCGTTACTGAATACGACATATAAGATGAATACAAAGCATCTAATTAAGAGAAAGGACAGCTTCACTTCTGCACTAAAGCAAACATGATTTCTGGGAAAAACGTCACAAATTTCAGGTTACTTTTATTTGGTCAAGCGTCATCTTTCTCTGTCTGGTTTGGCCCCATTGGAAATTCGTTAATTTTTGTGAAATTGGATTTGTTTTTGAACGGCTATAATCGATTGAACATCTTTGATACACCATTTATATCACAATATTATATATATATATATATATCTATTTGTTTTGTGGGAATTATTGGAAGTCCAAGTTGCCCAACATCTCAACATGCAAATAATCAAAGTGCATAAAAATTACATCTCAAACTAAATTAGTACACTATGTATAATTTGAATTTAGAATTTTGAAGGTCTTTTGAGGGTCGAATTTAAGCAAAAAGCAGATAGAGATCACGCATGATGACCATCACTCGTTTCGAAGACATCCTCACATGCCTTTAATTTCTTTCCTAGCTAGAACAAATTACTAACAAATGAATTGGAACCAAACATCTAAACTTCTAAGGTCGTGGCTTAATGGCAAGTTTTTCTCTTATTTTATGTGACATCCCTAAAAAAAATTATGTGACCAAGTCTTTTTTTTTATTTTTATTATTCTTTTTGAATTTAGAGTAGTAGATTTCCCGTTCACTCGCCGATTCGAGTTTAGAATTCGAGTTTTGCTACAGTAAAAAACTCTTACAAACAATCACATCTAACTTTTTTGCTACAGTAAAAAGCTCTCACATAAAATCACATCTTAACTCGAATTAAAAACTCGAATCAGCGAACTAAACGGGCCCTTAAACTCTTCAACTTAGAATTAAGTTCAGTGCGAATTACTTCTAAACTACGCATACAACCTGCAAGGCCAGTATTTTCACTTAAATTAAATCCCATAAAATTATTCACCCAAAAAAAGAGGAAAAATGATAATGGAAAATACCAAATACTACAAAATCTAAAGAGGATCCAACACCCATTTTATTCCATATATGCATTGGATATGAGAAGCGGCGTGGGAAGATGAGGGCGAAATGAAATCTTCGTTCAGTTTGATATCCGACGCATGCACGTTCGATGGAAAGAGACAAGCCACCCGAATGCTCTACTTCAGTTGTTTGTCCCAAAATCGAACGGTGGCTGAACTGTCCACGTCGCCGCATTTAATGAAACTGTTTCTAGAGGAGTTCATGCATGATTAGGCCACTTCATGGTTAATAAGGCTGTTTGTCAAAGGAGTGGTAGCTTTCCACTCTGATCAATCTTTTTTATTATTTTTTTAATCAAAGTAGGCCCCACCGAGTCCCTAAAATAGATCTGATGGTGGATTTTGGGATGTACATATTTTTCTTTCTTTGTTTGTTTTTTTCCCTTGTTATTACTCTCGTTGTTGTTGTTTTTCTTTGTTTTTTCCCTTATTGTTACTGTTGTTGTTGTTGTTGTATGAAAAAAGAAAGAAGAGGGAATATATTTGGCATATTGGCTGTCGACGAAAATCCTCCTAAAGCTGCAACTTACCATGTTGATGTGCTTTTAAGGCAAATATTAATCACTTCTACGACGGAATAATTTTGGAGTTATTCTTTTTAAGTTAAATTTAAGTTATAACTTAAGTTAAAGTTAGAACTTGAATAAAGTTGAGTAAAATTGAATAAAGTTAAAACTTAAAAGAACGTGAACTTGAATAAAGTTGAAACTTAAGTTGTCTTTTTTAAATTTTTTTTTAAAAAAAACATGCCCTTTATGTCTTTAAAAGAGAAAGCAAAAACCTTATTAGAGAAAGCAATATGTCTTAAGTTTGTAAGTTAAGAGAAGTTGTGGAATCTAAACATCAATAAGCGTAATCCTCTAAAAATTAGATGAATTTTGACGAAGGGAGCAGATTTAGGGACGTCCTACAGATCAAACGGTACAAAATATGCGTTTTAAAATTCGGAGGACGTTGAATTGATAAGTGACGCAATTTTAGGAAAAATTATGTAATTTATTCAAATAAGGGAAAAAAAGCCAAATGTAGAAGGACAAAGAGAGAAAATAAAACCGAGGAATAGATTGAGTAACCTAAAAGACAAAGCGGAGGGTGGTTTATTATTGCAGGTAGGGCTGTAACTCGGCCGGGTAGGCTCGGGTTTAGCCTAAATTTGGGCCGAGCCACATATTGCGGGTTGGAAAAATTATGGGCCGCAACAGCCCGTTGGGCCCAAAAACCCGCACTTCTTCGAACTACATCGGCTCGGGTAGAGTCGGCAGGGCTTATGCGGGTTGGGGTTATTTCTCTCTGCACAAAAAAAATCATGGAGAACAAACAACTTGAAGAACCAAATTACAGAGCACGACCATATAACAAATTATATGAACATAGCATGAAGGAGATTAACAAAGCAAGTCATTTTCCAGAAATCAAAAGAAAAAAAAAAGCACCGACATTTCACTAAACAAGAAATGCTTCTTGCCTCCCCTTTCTTTGTCTCTCTTAAGAAAAAGAAAAAAAAACAACCTAAATAAAAATATAAAAAAAGAACAACAGTCTGCTTTAGATTTCAAGAAAGAACAAAAACAAAATCACAAAAACAAAAGCTCTTACAAAGAATTCGGAGCATTTCTAAGTTTGAATCTTTGACATATGAAGAAGAATTTGCAGGAAATTGGCTGCTTTAGATATATTAGAATATGGTTGGAGAGAAGAATGAAAGACGGAGGAGAGAGGCTCAAGAGTGAGGCGGTGGAAAAATGAGTGAGAGAGAAGAAGATGCCTTTTATATGTAGGGTTTCTATGTGATTATTAATTAATAATAATATATAATATATGTATATATATATATATAATTGAAATAACGTCGGGTCGGGGAGTGCGGGTTCTAATTTCCCCAGCCCGCACCCCTATTTGTACTGTGCAGGTTGGTAAGTTATAAATCCGAAATTAAAAAAAAAAAAAAAAAAAACAAAATTTCGGGTAGGGTAGGGTTGGGTCGGCCGGGTTAGTCGGGTTCGGCCCAATTTCTTACAGCCCTAATTGCAGGAGAGTTTCCCATTAAAGCATGGGGCTCATGGTTTCACATGGAATATCCAACAGTTGATAGAATTCTCATGAGGCAAATTTATTCCAAAACCCCTCTCAATTCACAAAAATGTATTGTATATTGATGAAGCTGACAGACTTGTTCCTATCCTTTTTGTCAAAATTCTTTCCACACATATAGAATTCATTCCATCTGATCCCAAATAATAAATTCACCTTTTATTTTATTTTATTTTATTTTGAAGTTATTGACAAAAAGAGGATAAAAAACTCAAAATGTCACCACTCATTGTAAGGTAATTTATCAATAGCAGCTACCAATGATTGATAAGTACAGTAGCACAGCATGAATCCTAGTTACTGTTTATTCACTGTAGTCTTTCTGCTGATCTTCTTCCAAGAGTTTTTTCCCCTTTTAATAGGTGTTTTATGAGTGAGTAATGCAAAGAAAGGTGGGGGAAAAAGAAATCCAAATTTGAAAGTGTCTCATTGGCCACAAATGGGGGAAGAAAAAAAAAGGCAAAATCTCAAGAAACATATGGGCAAAATCCAAACCGAAGAATTCTTGTAAATTATTTTCTCAAAATGTGAATTAAGAAAATAGCAAGGACAAGTCCCCAACAAATCATGGGGGGACTCACATCAAGGAGGGCAGATGTAGTTACCATAGAAAAATATAGGAAACCTCAGCACATGGAGAGTGATGGAGACATACTCTTAATTTTGTGAATAATTGAGGGGGAGAAATTTGTGGATGTGAAATTTGGTTTGGTTTTGGGAGGAGATGAGATATGAGAATCATGAACATACACAATATGACAGGGAAAGACTTTCAGCTACCATATCTTCAAGTGGCCAGACTTTGTCTCCTCTGTGACAAATTAAAGGAAAAACAATATATATATATATATATATATTTAGTTACAGCCTTGAGGAGGACTGGTACGGCGATGATTCTTTTTTTACAGGCAAACAAAGTGTTTGAACATCTTATCGCATTTGTGATTTGAATTTAATCCCAGATTGAAGATTAGTGGCATTTTTGTTCTTGTTTTTCTTTTCCAAGCAATAAGATGACTACTGATGGGATTAAAGTTACTACTGGCCCAGCACTGGAGGGCGAAGGTAAAAATTCAAAAACATGCAATTTCATCTTTTCATGTTGACACTCACACAATGAAGCAGCAATTAGTGCATAAAGAATCACCTAAATAGCTTTCGTTAGGTCCATTTAGTTCGCTGATTTGAATTTTATTTTAAATTGAGATATGATTTTACGTGAAAATTTTTTAACTATAATTAAAAAGTTATATGTAACTGTTTTTTAAAATTTTTTACTGTAATAAAATTTAAATTCTAAACTTGAATCAAAGTGAAGTTAACGAGACCTTAGAATATTTTACAACTCCAAATGGGCTTACAAGACCAAAAAGGGAGAGGGAAAAAAAGAAAATTGAAACCTTTCGTCCATCAGAGGACCAAAGGGAGAAAATGATAAATTACAAGAAATTCAGGGAATAAAAGTGTTTAAAAACCTATAACTATTCCATCAAAATTTAGTTAACAATTCAACTAAAAGACTAAATTAAAGACGACACCACCAAAAATTTTAAGTGATCAGGCACTGCACACCATTTTTTAAGTTTTACGCGATGAAGATTTAAACAAGCACGAGCTTTGCCAAGTGGATAAATAGAGAGGGCATAATAAAAAATTCCCAATAGCGGTAAATCAATCAAATTACTGAAGAAAAACATATAAACCGAAAATTTGGGTCCTTCATCATTATTATTATTCAAAATAAAGGCAACCGGTATCTGCCAACCATCCAGAAAATCACTTGCAGACACCGAAACACAAATAATATGAAAAGAACCTCTAGAAGAGGAACAGTTTCAACTTCTTGTATTGAACCATCTATCGGAAATGCAAATGCAACTATGTTCAGAGACCGTTCAGCAAAAAAAAAAAAAACAAAATTATGTTCAGAGATACACTCTAGTTAACAATAGTTACAATATGCAATAAGCTGCTCAGGGAATGCTGCGCTGGTAGAGTGGCAAAGCTCCCAAAGCCTCACGTTCTGCTCTCTCACGCTTCACCTGCAAAACAGAAGAATTTTTAGCGGAGATTCAATACAAACTTACAAGCCTGACAGCCTCTTTTGATAAACATTCATCACATTCTAATTAACTCCAACAAGTTTCAACACCCATTTTTTGTACTGCAATATCTTGTTCTATTCACTGTGAAACAGCCATAGTAGTACTCTTCCGGTAAGCTAGGTATTTCTTGCTGAACCAAAAATGCAATATCATGTTATATTCACAGAAAACAACCATAATAGTAGTTTCCTGGTAAATATTTCTCACTTGACCAAAACTTGGCGAAAAGTTCTACTTCAACATCCATTTTGTTTGTAGTGCAATATCCTGTTATATTCACAGAAACAACCATAGTAATAGTTTACCCGTAGATGTTTTCTTGCTGAACCAAAATGCGGCTAGTAGTTCTACTTTAACATCAATTGTTTGTGCTCCATATGTTTTATTCATAATATGATAGCGGTAGTAGTTGTTTTAACTAATGAATATTTCTCACTGGACCAAGAAACGGCTAAATAACTCTATTCACATATTCCTGTTATCTACAAAGGGTTCATCTTTCAGCTTCTGCATTCTATTCTCAGTACAAAGAAAGCATTCAAACAAAGAAAAACTTAAAATGCAACATATAAGCAAAGCTTCGAATACAAAATGCAACCGTTATAGCAAATCGTATTCTTATATAGGTGGTGTTACTTACCAAAGCCAACATTTCTTGAAGGTAGCTCCTGAATGGTGTTTGCATAGCCTGAAAATGACAAATACAAAACTGAGAAGGACAGCAATATGGACCACATTAAAGATGGGACCTGTGTTCAGGAGGGAACTTGGCCCTCAATGCAGCTAACTATCAACTCTTATCGGACCGGTTGCAGCCCATGTTCATAGCTAGATAATCGGGACAAATGTTCAACATGAGTTGTATGTAACAAAAGCATGCAACTAACACATGAACTTATATATATAGATTTGTCTCCCCAATGTCAACTTTTCAGCTATACCAGTGATTTCCAAACATATCGGATTAAACATATATGTCAGAGAATTCAGTATAGCTAAGCTTTATGTGAACTAAAAAATACATGCTAAAAAAAACATGTTTTGGATCAAAACTTGATAGGGGAAATTAAGAAATTATCAAATGACAGTTTGAAATGTGGAAATTGAAAAGGGGGAAATGAAATGGATAATAAGAAATAGAAAAAAAAAAAAAAAAAAAAAAAAAAAAAAGGAGAGAACCTGAAGATCCTCGGGCAGGTACTGGTGCTTCATGGAGAGGTCCATGGCCCGCTTGAGACGCTGATGGCGCGCGTCCACAATCTCCCTCGGAAGCCGATTCAGAGCCTCCTTCACGTCCAGATCGTAGTAGGGGTCGTACAGATCGTCGTATCGGAGCCCTAATTTCATCGAAACCCAAAACCATTAGCATAAAAAATCAAGCTTTTAAGGTACACAGGATTAAGAATTGGGGATAGAGGGGAGGAATTGGGCTTTTCAGATGAGCAGACCGTAGTTGCGGAGGCGTCTGGTGAGAGATTTCATGTGCACGGCGGCCAACCGGCTCTTCTTCGGATCAAGAAACCCCTGCAGAAACGACGACATTTTTGGTGTCGGATTATGAATCAATCAATCAAACCCTCGTTTGTTCTCGAAGGACCGGCGATTCTCGATGGGGGAAGAGATTATGGTGGCTAGGGACTTACAACTAATGAATGACGTTTTCAAAAGAAAAAAAAATAAAAATTGTGGATAAGTTTTTTTAACAGTTAAATTTACGTATTTTTTAATTTTACACGTAAATTTAACGTAAAATAAAAAAAAAATTGATTTATCAGTAAAATAAAAAAAATAAAAAAATAAAAAAAAATCGAGAGAGGTAGAGAGCAAGATAAATGGGCTTACCGTAGGGCTTTACTTGTCCTTATCTTATTGGCCTTTACTTGTGTCTTAAGGATTAATGTGGGCCGTCATTAAGAGACCCATACACCAAAACTGTCCATTAATGGACGGAACCTTGTCCAACAATCCCTGTACCCTTGGTTTTTTTTGAAAAATAGTAGAAAATAGGCAAATATGAAAAGTTTAAGAAAGTATATAGGTTAATTTTTAGTTATAGAAATTAATAGGTCATAATTTGTCAAGTTATGGTTCATAATTAGATAAGTTATGGATAAATTTGTGAAATTATGGTTCATAACCAGATAAATTATGGGCAATTATAGACAATAACTTATCAAGTTATGGTTCATAACCAGACAAATTATGGACGAAAATAGTAATTTGGCCTATTTATTAATTTAAGTAAACTATTGACCTATTAATTTTAATTCATCTCAAATATTGACTTATTTTCCTTTTTCTCCTTTTTTTTTATGAAAAGAAGAAAGACATAAGGGAAAATTTCATTTTTATACTATTTGTTATATCAAAATTTGAGTTTAGTTTTTTTATTTTTAAAAATTTTATACTGATATCTTAAGTTTTTAGAAAATCTTTTTTTGATACTTCAGAGTTTTTTTTTAAGACACAAAAAGATAAAATTACTTTTATTATAAAAATTCATATATTGACTGAAATTTTAAAGAAAAAAATGATTTTAAAATTTGTTATACCTGTAATCAAACACCCAAAGCCCATTAAACTGCTTCTTTCTTTAAAATTCTAACATTTGTATTTTATTTTCAATTGTGCTTTTCCTTTTTTTTTTTTTGGTGCTCTTCCTTTCTTCCCTCTTGAAGTTATTTTGAATATTATTTTCAACTAATTCTCGTGGCACTCGATGTACAGTACTCGCTGAAATATTTTATGTGTTTACTTACATGTATAATAATTTTTAAAATTATGTTTTCTTTAAAATTCTAGTTAACACATGAATTTTCATAATAAGGACAATTTTGTCTTTTCATGTCCCAAAAATGGCTCCATAATATCAACAACAACAAAATTTAAAAAGTCAGGGTACCGACATAAAATTTTAAAAACAGAGGGTACTAAACTCAAATTTTAATATAACAGAGGGTACCAAAATAAATTTTCCCAAGATACAAATGCCTCTTTCTTTTTTTTAATAGATAGATACAAATACCTCTTAAGTATATGAGTTAAGATTTTTATCCATTACTCTTAATTAATATTATTTTTATTTAAAAAAAGTATGTTAGTTAAAAGTATTAATCAATAGTAAGGAGTAAAAAGTTAGACCCATGCACTCTAAAAGTAAGATCATATTACGCCCCCAAATAAGGGTTCGTGACGTGGAGGTTTGTTTAGAAATTAAACCTGATTAAGAAAGTGATTAAATGATTAATAGTTTAAAATTTGATTTCAAATATGAAATATTCAGGTATCTCCAAACAGACCCTACGATTTTAAGGAAATTGAGTTTTTAAGAAACAGTGAGGCCGACTTTACAAAACACAGTTACTATTAAGATCAACATCAAAAGTCAGTCTTCGGCGTCCACAGGGTTTACACTTGTGCATATATAAATAAGTACAAAAAAGTAAAAACTGATATCAACCACAGTATAGTAGAATTTAAGGTTTACAACCCATAGTTAATACATGCCTTAATTGAATTTGATAATTAATGAAAATACTTCACCGCTTCCTTTCTTCTAAAACTGAGTTCCTCACCTATTCCGTGCTACTTCTAGCGTCACCTGGGTAGGGTTAAATACATTTGAAACATAGAAAAAATAAGTGAAAGGTCCAGTAGGATAAAGTTTATAAAACTAAATAAATAAGTAAATAAATAAAATGAAATAATCAGGCACGAAAGAAATCAATTGGACTAAACAACCTTTTTCTAAAAGGTAAATAAACTTAAGTTATAGTTTACAAGCAACCAGCAAGTAATTTAATGATAAATTACTTACGACCAAAAGCAAGGCCTTGTCACCACCGTAGTGGCCCGTCTGGGTTTCAGGTTCTGTCCCTAAGGATACGATCTTCATATCTTGTCTAGGCCATCAGCGGGCTTACCAGTTCGTAAGATATCTTATCTTAAGAAAATATTCATTAAAACTTGAAATCCATTATGAGATCAATAGTAATAATCAAGTTATTGTTTTTAAACACCTTTTTTTTTTTTTTTTTTTTTTTCAAACGTGTTTTTATCTTTAAAAATATTTACAATGACCAAAACACTTTAAAACAAACTAACAAGGATATGGGAATGATATTCTACCTCTCGGATGTCAAACTTGTAGCTAACTTTTCGTCACCCTAACCTCTGCTTTCCTTAAAGCTTTAATATTTGATCTTCTCAACTAGCTTTATCACAAAAACAATGTCTTAAGATATATTTCTCATTCTTAAAATAATTAAACTCAATCATGTCTAATTATTTCCTATTAGTATGTCTCGACTCAAATCTAAATTTTAAAAATAACTTTATAATTCAGTTTGGGAGTTCTTTAAAAATTAAAATCTAATTCATTAGTTTGGTTTCCCATTTAATTTTGGCTTAAAAACAAGTTTTTAAAGAAATTTTGATAGCATGCTGGCATAAATACCAAACCTGCAATTCAAGTTCAAATTCAAAATAAATTCTTCAGCAAAACGAGTTTCCAATCAATTCAACAAATTTAATAACTAAAAACCCCTCAAATTCAATTCAATTCTAACAACAATTATTTAAATTTAAACTCTGACTCAAAATTATTTAAATCTAACTAAAATTACAAATTTTCAAATCAATAACTCAAATTCAAGTATGGGTTTTCAAGAAATCTTTTACCTCAAAGTGATTGAAACTCGTTTCTCTCCGTTTCTCTTGTTTTTCTTTCTTCTTCCCTATTTCGGCAGGGACTCCAAGAGAGAGAGAGAAAAACCCAAAGAGAGAGAGCAGGGGAAACCGGCGAGAGAGGGAGAGAGAGATGGCCGGAGAGAGAGGGAGTGGTGGCCGGCGGTGAAGGAAGAAGGAAAGAGAGAGAGAGCTACGGTGGAAGTCAAAAGAAAGAAAGAAAGAGAGAGTGACAGCCACGTGAAGGAAGGGAAGAGAGGAAAGAAAAGAAAGGAAAAGACAGAAAAAAGCAAAAGAAAAGAAATAGGGAAAAGAAAAAAAATACATTAAAATTAAGTGTATTTTTAAAAAATTTTAAAATGAAATCATAAATAATGAAAATAATTTAAAGTTTATTAATTAATTAAAAAAATTAAATTAGATACACTAATAATTTATAATTAAATATAATTAAATATATTTAATTTTAAAAAGCGTTACAGATTAATAATTTTCACTTATAGGGATTATTGGTACTGAAAAATTCTTTAATATGATATGAAAACATTTTTATCGTCATTATTTTATTTTATTTTATGTTGAATGAAAATATGGGGTGAGGCGATTAGTTGTGAGTACCTCCTCAGACGTGATTATGGTAACATGTTAAGATATATCTACGTTAAGTTTTAACTGACAAATTATTCACGTCACCTTAATCTACCTAACAATCATTGGGCTGATTGTGTAGAAATAGTCTTAAATGCTTCTAATCAGAACTTGAACTTAAGACCTCTGTTTTGTCAAACGACCACCAGACCGTATCAGTATGTTAAGATCAAATTTTATTAGGTTTCCATATGTATTTGGTAAAACCATAACATGATTTAATATTTACGTACCGTACAGTATTGGTACATAATTCTTGCTCACAATTTTTTTTAGTAAGTAGGAATTCTGTTATTTCTACAAGACCCTGATTTTAAGAACCGTTTTGGTCGTTAAAATTAATGTAAAAGCCTTTTAGCCTTTAATCCTAAAAACTCAAATTGACTTGGCGAAGATGAAGATAAGCTAAAACTCTTCTCCCTTGCCATAACCATTTCAAAAATGAGCTAATTCTACAATATCAATCATTATCGAATTGCCATTAATGATCTGCCTCTTATAGATGCCTTTTCATACTTGCTATATATATGTTTATGAGTTTAGTTTTAAATAAATTATCGCTAACTCATATCGGTTGAGACGTACAACAATTTCATTAAAAAAAAGTGTGTGAAATGAAAAAGGTACAATTTTTAACCCAAAAAAAAAGTTGCGTGAATGTTTGTACATTAATATTTAATATAGAGGAGGTAATCTCAGTCTTCTATTCAATAGACGTTTGATTCGTGTATTCAAAATCATGATTTAGAATCATTCTCGTATTATGCGTGTTTTTTATGAGAGAAAAATACTGTAAAAAATCATGAATTATGATTCAAAATCAAAAATAAATATAGAAAATAAACATCCTCTTAGTAACCCTACCCCCACACGCGTACTCTTGCATAGGCCTTCGCCATTTCACCACAATTAGGTGAAAAGGAAGAAGTGTTGCGATCGTCCAAAAGAAACGTAAAGAATCACGTGTGGTCCACGATGCGAGATTTCCGTACTTTTTTTTTTTTTTTTTTTTTTAAATGCAGCACAACCCATATACCAGTTTCTTACTCTTTAATTCCTTGTGATTTAGCCTTGCGATATTATTTTACGTGTTATTAACCAAATAAGTAGTGCATAAGTAAGCTCTGTTCCGTTTATTATTGTATTCTGTTTTCTTTCAAAATAAAGATTTTCAGCTGATGATCAGAAGAACATTACAATTATAAATCTGGTAGTAACCCAAAATCAAGAAAGAGAAATGAGCTAACGTTAAACATCAAAATACAGGAATCACTGCAAGAATTGAGTGTATTAGCAACCAAGGTTTTAGCCGCGAAATTTTCGCTGCTACTAATATTAATAGCCGCATGTTTTTTTTTTTTTTTTTTTTTTTTCTCTCTGAACCCAGTTAAAGACATTCTAACATGCTAAAAAGAATTGCAGTATGTAAAGTATGTAGGGGCGAAAAATTTTGTCCCAATACAAGCAAAGAATGAACTAGTGAAGAAACTTATAGCGGGGAAAAATTTTGTTACCGCTATAGACACATGTAGCGGTAACTTTTTTCGCTGGTGGATCCACTCAGCGGCGGAGCTACATGAGGCTGAGTGGGGGCAAAATTTTTTTAAAAAAAATTATTACCTTTAAAACTTTTAAAATTTTATACTTGAGCTTCTACTGAAATAATATATGCTACTATTAAAATAATATATATTCTTATTAAAATAAATATATTTTCTTATATGTACGTTTTTACTAAAATAAAAGGCTGATTTCGCTACTAGATATACTCAAAGCCCTTTTTGGACGATTTGGTACAAGTACTGTTGTAGCTACGCAAAAATTCTCCTCTATGTTACAAGTGTGAATTTTAAATTGAGAAGATTGTCAATTTTAAATTTTGTTAGGGGTATTATGGGTATTATGAAAGTTTTATTAATTGTACTATGCTGATTCCCGCACAATTTAAAAACTAAAATTGTCTTTAGGTTAGTTCTAATTTTGATTGTAGATTCTTAAAAAAATTTCAAAAAGCACTTTTAAGCAGATTTACCAAACATCAAAATCAACTTCTGCTAAGCAGAAGCTGATTTTGGGATGGAAAAACAATACCAAACTAAACCAGAATTAAGATAGGATTTTAGGTGGACAAAAATCGACGCTGATGATATATTGTACAGTGATATATATATATATATATATATGTTCACTTAGATCTCTTATTCTATAGAGATAAAATATTAGGTGGACAAAAGTCGACGTTGATGATTTATTGGTCATTATCCTATTCTATAGTGATAAAGAAAATATATGTTCACTTAGATCTCTTAATATTCTATAGTGATAAGATTTTAGGTGGATAAAAATCGATGATGTATTGTTCATTATCGTATTAATTAGAAGAGACTATACTGGGAGGGGGGTGTTTTCAAAGAGACCAAGACTTATTTCTTGTGGAGCGTGATTTGTCTACTTTACGGAGTGACATGCATGCCTATGAGAAAGATTAATCCGCAGAAAATCATTAATGTTCTTTATTATAGAAACAACTGTATTCGACTGTTTCGTCTATTATTTAGTAATAACTGTTAGTTGGCAGGGTGGGGAACTTGAAGCTTTTACTTTCCAACAACCTATAACAAGATCTAGTATAATACTTTTGAAAAAAAAAAAAAAAAAAAGAGAAATAGAATAACATATCTCCTACAAAATCTCCTAAAATGAATGTACAATTAAGCTGAGTATTGTAATATGTACAAATCTCGTAATTGATGGAATTTGATAATGAAGAACGAAGATACAATTTCTTTTTTTTTTTTTTTTACACTCTTTTTTACCCTTCACACTCCTTTTAAATTTAAAGTTCTTATAAAAAAGAAAACTAAGGACAAAGTTAGTTTTTTTAATTTTTCTCTCACACACCCCACATATCGTATTCCAAAATTATAAACTATTGCCATTTTGAAATTTATAACAAAATCATAATTTTCATTTTTTAATGACTAATTCAAAAAATTGTATGGGAGTATGTTAAATTTTCTTTTCTATTTGTTGTACCATGATTGTTCTTTTATTATTATTATTTTTTCTTGTTTCATGTTTTTTTTTTTTTTTTTTTTTGCTAATTATTTTGTTTTTCTTTTAAAGAGTTAATCACTTTGATTTCAACTTTTGTGTTTTTGTGGCTTCATGAAATTATGATTAAGCTTTCTAGATCGAGTGATATGGTTACATTGTTCTAGCAAAAGAATTTACATTATCTTAGAGATTGAATTGGTTTTCGAAGTATAATAATCAAAAGGAGGATTATCACCACGATTTCACCAATATGGATATCAGCCGCAGCCCACAACTACCCCCCCGAGAAGGTCTCTCAAAACTAGATGACCTACCATGTGCCTCCATAAAAAGCACGTACATGTAAAGCCTTGTTGTACCAAAGCATTAACAACTTCATCACGTCTTGTCTAATGTATGAAAACAAGGTTTCATACGTAAAGCTTCAACTAAAAAAACAAAAACAAAAAATAGAGAGATAGATTGATAATATTAAAGTAATAAATTGAAATAAAACAGTGAGCGTAAAAAGAAAAAAGAAGCGATTAATAATTAATAATTTTATGAACATAGTTATGAGTAATTTTAGAATAATAAAAGTGCGTAAAAAGTAAATATAATCATTTGAAAATTATATACGTTGTGTAGTTAGCATACTTTAAAAGGAGGTACGGAGAGTAATTAAATAAACTTTTGAAAGGAGAAGGAGAGTAAAATGAGAGAGGAACCACCCCCCTTTCTTAATTACCAAACTTAAGCCGTGTCATACAGTCAGGGGCCAATACCCACCCAATGACCCAAATAAAGAAAGACAAATATATATATATATATATATATATATATATATAAAAGAGGCAAAATGATCAGGCATTAATATCTGAGTTAGTTACTAATTGCTATTAGCCTATAGATTCCAATCAAGTTTAATTGTTTAAAACCAATTTAGGTACATGTGCAATAATTTAATTGCTTCGCGCAAATCGTTGCAAAATCAAACAAGATTCGTGTGTAAACACCAGTGAAAACCAAAAACTTTTTTCACCAGTTGTATAATAAAGAAAACGTTATTTATTTATGTGCATATAATAAATAAAGGAAACGTTACGTAGAATCGTTACTTGTGTAGGCTAAAAGACCATATATATATATATAACTCTTTTTTTTTTCTCCTGAAGGAAGACCATCTATATTTATAATCACGAGGATCACGATAGAAATTATATATGACCTCCTAGTATTTATTCAAGTTACAACTTAGACGAGTCTCGTATAGTTTTTCTATTTTTTAACAAGAAAATGTTTATATATATATATATATATGTATTAGTACTTACTAAAACAAATATAAACTACATATCTCACTGCACTCTTTTGACCAAACTGTATTGTCTAATCTAATTACCCTAATGACAAGGAACGTCATGTGATGGATCATACCATATAGGAATTTATTCATTGTTTTTTCTTTTGAAAGGGATAAATATTATTTCGAAATATCCAATATAAATTAATATGTTACAGAAAATATCACTATATAGCTCCGTTATACAACCTTTTTTCTATTCCCAACAAAATCTAGGAAATAAACAATTATACATCTTCTAAAAATACTGTAGATGGAGCCCTGTGGTCTCAGTTTGTTTACTGATTTGTATTTATTGGTAGTACTACATGAAGTATGGATTCGTGGATTCCGTCTACGTGTCTTACTTTTTATGGTCTCGTTCATTTTAACCATTTGAGTTTATAATTTGAGTTTTATTATTATAATAAAATACTTTTAAAAAATAGTCACATTTAATTTTTTACTACAGTAAAAGGCTCTTACATAAAATTACATCTCAACTTAAATTAAAAACTCGAATCAACAAACTAAACAAGCCAATATTTTATTTTATTTTATTTTTCAACTCTCTACTTCAATTAAAATACTTTAACTAGTATAATCTTTAATTGATACGTGACAAGATTGTTTAATTAACATATTTTGTTTTAACTATTAATGTATCATAATAATATTAAAAAGACATAAAAAAGACATGAATAAAAAGAAATAGAGTTGAAATATACAATAGTATATGAAATAAAATCACATATATTTTTTTAATTATGTTCTTTTTGAGACTTTTATTCCATGCTCAATATGAAAACAACTCACACACTCATTAAACACCAATTGAGTTCTCAAAACACAAAAAAAAAAAAAAAATAATAATAACTTTACGAATAACAACGGTTTTAATTAACTACGTATGTATGATTTATAGTCGAGTTAGATTATTTTCATAGCAATTGTTAAAAATTTGGTCAATTATTTTTGTTAATTACAAAAGTCTTAACATACAAAGAAATTTTGGTCATTTACTTTTGTTGCGTTGTACTAAATACAAAAAGATAATTAGGTACAGGAGTACGTACTGTCTATTGCTACAAAAAGTCTAACATCGGCCGTTAGAAATGGACCAGACCTAGATATTAATAAATTGATAAAATAAATAAACAATTATAAAAAAAATAAAATAAATAAACGTAGGGAGAGAAAGAAAAATAGGTCAAAATTTGAGATAAATTAAAATTAATAGGCCAATAGTTTACATAAGTTAATAAATAGGCCAAATTATTATTTTCGTCTATAACTTGTCTAGTTATGAACCATAACTTGACAAGTTATTATTCATAATTGTGCATAACTTATCCGGTTATGAACCATAACTTGACAAGTTTGTCCATAACTTATCTGGTTATGAACCATAACTTGACAAGTTATGACCTATTAATTTTTATAACTAAAAATTGACCTATTTTCTTTCTTAAGCTTTTCATATTGGCCTATTTTCTACTATTTCCCATAAATGTATGAGATCAGTTTTCAATCATAAATGTGAGAATTAATGACAAATTTACTCGGGCCAACTGAATTTAATAAAGCTTTTGGGTCAACTTCATGACTAATAAAATTTCAATTCCACCAGCGTAGTGGACGCGGTCACTATGATTTACTCTTCTCATTATTCTCAGTTGATGTTTGTGCGTTTTTTCAAACATCGACTTCTGGGGTTTGATTAGCTATCTCCTGCTTCTTTCACTCACTCCTGAGATTTGATTAGCTATCTCCTACTTCTTCCAGTCACTTTGTCTTCTAGGAGTGCCGGGGTGTCTTGTAGAAAAAACTCGACGCTCAATTCAAACAAATGTTCGGATTAAGATGGAATAATAGAAGAATAATTTAGAACATATCCTCATAATAGAAAAAGTCTATGATAAAATACATCACATTCTATTTATATAGTGAGTGTCATAATTAGATGAATACTCTGAGTGCCTTTTAATCACGACATGTTACCGATCCCTTACCTAATTAGGGTTTTTTTAGGACTTCATTATTTTAGAATGTCTCAAGAAATATTCCAATTTTATAGACATCCCTTTTTATTCTGTTATTTACTTAACAAGTGTTGCATTCTCAGTGGTCACACTGTTCTCAAAAAATGGGAACATGTTCCCTTACTCTTAAGACGATTTTTTCTCTCTCAATGCGTTTGGAGTTTCGTGGCGAGAACAATCCTGACCCGTAATCAAGGTTCGAGCCTCCCCTCGACTTTAGTGAATATCGGCATGAGACGTCAATCGAGGTGGACGTCGGGGATCCCTTCGGGCCTCCCTTTCCGACTGGGCTCACTCTTGGTCTTAGTTCTGGTTCAATCATTGATACGTGACATGATCCTAGGTGGGAGTGGAAATCTCCTCAACAGTTGGGTAATGACTAATGACCACATTGTGTGGTGGTCAAAAAACGGAAACAATATTCTCTAGAAACTTAAAACTGGTCATATAATGCTTTTGAAAATTAGCCTTTGAAATTTCACATGGATTTTCCTTGCTGGGTCGTGGAAAAAAAATCATGAGATCGAGACTTAACATATATAAATTATAATAAATAATAAAAAAATAGAACGTGACGAATTGGGCTGGATTTCAGTAGGTGGCCACAGCTAAGCTAATTTAATTCAGCTCAACTTCCTCTCTCTCTCTCTCTCTCTCTCTCTCTCTTCTGTTGCCATATATTGCCGTACTTGGCAAGTCCCCGAGGGCTGAGAGAGTTAATTACAAGGAAGAAAATAAGCATATTTACTCAAGAAGGGGGGGTTTCGGAAACTGGAAGGAAAAAAAAAAAAGGAGAAGAATGGAAAATAATAACAAGGACGCAGAAAGTGAAAAAGTGGAGATAAATGATGAGGAAATTAGAGAGACAAACACAGAGGAGCTGAAAGAGAAGAAGAAGAAGAAGAATAGTAAAACAACTAATATGTTGAGTTCTCCAGAAATATTGGATGAAAATGAGAAAAGCAAAGTCGACAGCATGAGGGCTTTGGTTCAAAAAGAAGACCCTTCTTTCCAGGTTTCTAATTATGAACCATTATTTCCTCAGCTAGCTCTTGTCGATTTCCTGTTTTATTTATTTATTTTTATTTTTTATGTTTTTCATTATTTGTCTTGTGTTACTTACTCTAAATTATACACTCAGAAAATCTATAGACATTAATATCAATAAATTATTCTCTCATCGAAGAATTAGTTCGGAGATTAGTATATTATGAGAGCAATTACAGATTTGGTTGGTCAGTTTTATTAAGCGCCCGTTTGCGTCTATTAATATGTTGTTACATACACAGGAAATGGATGATCTAATACTGCGGAGATTTCTGAGAGCGCGTAATCTGGACATTGAGAAAGCTACAAACATGTTCCTCAAGTACTTGAGATGGAGGAGATCATTTGTGCCGAATGGCTCAATTTCTAACTTAGAAGTCTCTAATGAAATTGCGCAGAACAAGTTCTTCATGCAAGGCCAAGACAAGAAAGGACGTCCCATTGCAGTCCTCTTTGGCGGCAGGCATCACCAGGCCAAACTTGACGAATTCAAGCGTGCGTAATAACCCCAGCAGTACTTTTTAACTAATTTTCACATAATAATATTCATGATATATCTTCATGCCATATAATATCTTCCAAGTTTTTTGTATCTGTGTTTGAGTGGGAAGATCATGTACTTGACATGCACCGGATAACATTATTTTGGTGTGTTCTGTTTACTTTCTACAGGTTTCGCAGTCTTCTGTCTCGACAAAATATGTTCCAGGTAATTACTCACTCTAATATCGATGTTGGCTTGTTTTGCAGATTTGGTTGGAATTTGGAAATGCTATATCTAGAGAAAATATTTACTATTTTTTTTTTAATTATAAGAAGAGGTTTTTATAATTGGTAGTAAAACATTGAACTACAAATCCTTATCTTTGTTTTTTTGTTTTGTTTTGTTTTTTCGTTTTTTTTTTTTTTTTTGAGAGGAAAATCCTTATCTTTTTAAAGTTGATAGGGTAGTTTACAATTTTACACGCGACATATTAATACTATTTTTAGGTGAAAGTCACTCCAATAATCATGTAATTGGAAGTTGCCCAAGAGTGTGTGTATACTTGCAAATTATTTTAGGCAACAATTTCCCCAGGTTATCCCATCCATAGTTTCAAGTTTTAGTAAAATTTAGCTTTTAAACGTTTAGTTCAATACTATTCTAAACAAATTTAAGCTGAAATTAGGTTACTAAAAGACCATTTTGCGCTCACATTATTAAAACAATGAGACAAATTCTAAACAAGTGTAACTAATAAACATCAAAACTAAACAACCTCTCAAGAGCTTACCACTGCAAAACGCCAGTGGAGATCTAGCGCTCCGATTAGCATTGCATTGCATAGGAGGCTGCGCATCCAGCATTGCCTGCATACAAGGCAAACTGTATCTACGCCGGCATCACCCTATGAGGTTAGCTCCCTCATGCAGATTCTGTTAGAAAATATCCTTAAATATAAAACATCTCTCAAAATTCAAGAAACATTCATGAATGATCACCAAGAATCAATAGATTAATAAGTAGAAGCGTACGTGAATCCATGATGATAAATTACTCTATAGAGTCGTGCGATTTATCTTCCAGATCAACACTTTTTCGTAGAGAATCCTCTCTCTCTCTCTCTCTCTCTCTCTCTCTCTCTCTCTCTCTCTCTCTCTCTCTCTCTCTCTCTGATGATGGGATGTCAAAAAGAATTTAATGATACGTGTGATATGAGGACCATAACTACTATATAGATAACTTTCATGTTATCTTTTTATCTTTTAGGGGGCGTTTATTATGGGGTAATCATAAGGAATCACATTACCCTATATTCCCGGGAAAGTGATGGAGGGTAATATAATTCCTAAGAATAATACATTATTGTGTTTGGTTCCATATAAGAATCTTTCTCAAATTCCTAAGAATATTACATTACTGTGTTTGGTTGTGCATGGGAATGTTGTGAATTAAAAAATATTTTTTTAAATAAATAATAATAATAATAATAATTTTATTATTATTATTATTATTATTATTATTATTATTATTATTATTATTATTATTATTATTATTATTATTATGAGATTTCTATGATTTTGAGATTCTTAAGAATTTGAATAACACCCTATTGGGTGGGATTAAGATTACCCCAAAATGGGGTAATGTGAAACCCATGGGCTTCACTTTCCTGGGTTTTAAAAAAGTCTAATAATTATACCAAATATGAGAATCTGAAAGATTCCCATTCCCATCTTAATGATTACCCCATACCAGACGCCCCCTTAGTATTTCTATTTTAGCCTAAATTACCTAAATCTTAATAGATCACTTTTAAATGAGATTAACTTTATATGACAATTTACAACACATAATTAATATTAGATTAAGGATCCAACAGATTCATCTCGAGCGAGCATTTTGTGAGATTCGTCGTGCAGATTTTGCCTCACACCATAATTAGAGAGAGGCATCCAGACCTAGTGCGACATCGCTGATGTTGACTAATTAACGAATAAGAATATGAAATAGATTTTAGACCGTGTTTGGTTATAGGTTGCGTGTGTCTAGGATCTCAACCACCAGGATACAATATTTGTTTCTGCTGCAACTACCAGGATTCAATATATGATAATGATAATATGATATAACATAGTACCATATCCAACTATTTAATACATGAAAGAATCTCCACCATAATTCCTGTTCACTTCAACTAGAGTCTCGAGTTTCTTTTGTAACTAAAAACTGTATCATACGAGAAAATGATATTTGTAAATCACCTTCAATTGCACTCTTTTCCTTTTTATTTTTAAAGTTGAAAAGAATTACCCTTTTTAATTCGTTTTCCAATGTTTATGAAAATCAAAGAGAAATTTTATAAAAATTAAGCCGGAATCAATAAATTTTGTAAAAGTTGATTATATATGTACATAATTTCTATATAATGATTTTCAGAATGCCAAGAGGCCAGGAAAAGTTTGTAGCCATTGGAGATCTTCGAGGATATGGATATTCTAATAGTGACATTCGCGGACACCTTGCAGCTTTATCAATTTTGCAGGTTTGTTAATTTACAATTTTTTTTTTTCAATTTTTGTTATTTAAACGTTCAGATTGATCACAAATATAGTTGAAATTCATGCTTACATCACTGTTATTACCTAGGGTTAATATTTCTTGCAAATCCATAGTACTATATGTAGGAAACCAGAACAGCAGTTTTCAATATAAACGGATTGATAATAAGAAAATGAATATTGCTCACCAGCAAAAGCTTTTATTTAGCGGATATTTATTTATTTATTTTGACAGGATTGCTACCCAGAGAGGCTTGGCAAGGTATTTATAGTTCACGCGCCTTATATATTCATGGCTGCATGGAAGATTATCTACCCACTTATCGACAACAATACCAAAAAAAAGGTAATTACAAGGGAAAAAAAAAAAAAAAAAAACCTCTATATATGTAAATGTATTGACATAGATTTTTTCTGAAACATTTTTATGATTATAAATGTTGGCAATACTAGCAAGTGAACGCTAAAAGCTTTTAAAACCAAAATTATGCACAAAATTAACAAGAATATCATGATTTTCCTAACTTTATCTAACTTGTTCCCTTGTAATTTACAAATGTCTTGGCAGATAATGTTTGTGGCGGATGAAAACCTGAAATCCACTCTGCTAACTGACATTGATGAGAGCCAGCTCCCAGTTACATATGGAGGCAAACTGCAATTAGTTCCCATCCAAGATTGTTGATATATATATATATATATATATATATATACATATATACATAGTTATGTGTTTATTAGTGGTTACCTATTAAATATAAATTAAATATAAAAATTTAACGATGTGATGTGATAAAAAAAAAAAAAAAAAAGGGGGGGAAGTGGGGTTTCAGTGATCTCATGGCCGTCCAACCACAAATACTCTTAGCATGGACCTTCACCGCTTTCACCCTAAATCCCTCAAGTTGAGGAAAGTAAAAAAAAAAGATCTTTCAAATCCAAAAAGAAAGGAAAACAAGTATTATAGGTGGTCCACGATGGGGAGACAAGATCAATGTACAAGGTCACTTTGTCGAATTTAAGAAACTGCTGAATGAGTCAAAAATAAATAAACTCATTTTCCATTTCTTACCCTTTTGATTTAATGTTCCGATCCTTGGTATTCTAAGCATTCAAATAGATGTGTTTCATTTACTATGTAACGATCTCTGCTGTATATTTGAAATACCAAAAAAAAGAAAAAATCATTCTTATGTAGTGCTTGTATATGATATTGTATAACGTGTACAATATTATGCTTATTTTGTTATGTTATTATTATGTTGTAACAATACGACACCCTATTTGGTCTAATAAAAATAATCCATGTTCCGTTTTGGTCTAATCCATTCCCTGGTGTTGGTTTCGGCTCGAGCCCAACATTGATCACGGTTTAACCTTGGCTTTGGTTTTGACCCGACCCAGATATTCTCTACTGATACCGACATGACTTGATAGGCCAAAAACAAAAACAAAAACAAAAACAAAAACGCAAATTGTAAATGGAAAGAAAAAAAATATATATAATACAATACAATATATAGAAAATTGATTGTATTAGATAATGTGGCATAAGTGTGCGTATTAACTTATTCAGTTCAACCATCATACAAAATACTAAACACTTTTATCAATGTGATTTATAATAGAATCTTCAAATAGTGTTACTTATTGTGCCAAACATCAAATTAAATAGATTTAGGATAAAATATGAATAATAAAAAAAATTCAAGAGACACCAGGATTTAGCGTGGTTCAATTTTTGACTTATGTCCATGAATAGAAACGGCAAAGAAAATTTACTATAATTAAAAAAAATTATAAAAACCTGTCAAATATTTATACCACTTAAATCCTGAATACACCTAAAATCTCTCAAACTAAAAGTAAAAACACTAAATATCAAAAAATTAAAGGTCCGTTTAGTTTGTTAATTTAAGTTTTTAATTCGAGTTGAGATGTGACTTTATATGATAATTTTTTGTTAGAAATCAAAAATTTGGTGAAAACCACCACCCAAAAGCCAAGAACATTCATGTTAAATCATCAAGAATTAATAAATCTTTAAGCAGAAGCGTACCTGAATCCATATTCCTTGATTTCTCTTTAGAGTCGTGCAGTTTGTCTTCCAGATCAACACGTTTTCCTAGAGAACCCTTTAACTTTCTCTCTGTATTCTTCTGATGATGGGATGTCAGAATGAATGAAATGTTACGTGTGATTTGGGGACCATAACTGCCATATATAGATAACCACCTTGTTATCTTTTGGTATTTCTATTTTAGCCCATCATAAAAATAGAAATTACCCTTAAGTCTCTACACGTTAAAGGCCCACTCCCTATTAGATACATTAAAGCCCAAAATACCTAACCCTTAGTAGATAACTTTTAATTAGGCTTAACCTTAATATGACAGCCCGCAACACATAATTATTCACATATAAGCCCAACGTTGGATTAAGGATCCAACAATCTCCCACTTGGGCTATATGTGTAACCTTATAATTATGCTTTGCAAAAAATAACCATATGAGCTCAACTTTGCTGTCATTACCGAAATGTATCTGTAACCAATCCGGTCCATCAATCATACCAACATAGGATCAAAGCGGCCTTCGTTACAACTGTCGTAACTCGACCCATCAATGGTCACGTATGCCAATACAACTGAATGACATGGATCATGATGTGAATGTGTAGCATGGAAATTTTATGTAATGTGATCTTAACATGCCTATTTCCAACTGGTCCACCTTAAACCTTAGTGAGATCAAACCATACCAAAATCAGAGTGTGAATAAACTGAAACTTTATTTCTGCAGAAAATACCTCAAAATATCCATAACTGAAATAACTGAAAATATGTATATATCATAGAAGCATCTAAAATTACAAACTCCCACTAAAACTGAATATCCTTTAATGATATGACACCCATATGAGCAGTGTGCTCATGAAACACTTTGGGTGGCAATCCCTTAGTAAGCGGATCCGCAACCATGGAGTTTGTACCGATGTGCTCTATAGACAATTGTCCACTCTGAACTCTTTCCTTGACAACTAGGAACTTGATGTCTATATGCTTTGACTTCGTCGAGCTCCTGTTATTGTTAGAATACATCATTGCTGACTTATTGTCACAAAATAACTTGAGTGGCCTTTCAATGCCATCCACTATACGCAGCCCCGTGACAAAATTCCGCAGCCATATTCCGTGATTGGACGCCTCATAACATGCTATGAACTCTGCTGCCATGGTAGAAGAGGCTATAATAGACTGTTTAGCACTCTTCCAGGAGACAACACCTCTAGCTAGCAAGTAGAGATAGCCCGACGTAGATTTCATACTATCTAGGCATCCAGCAAAATCGGAGTCAGTATACCCAATGATCTCAAGCTGATTCGACCTCTGATACGTGAGCATGTAGTCTTTTGTTCTCTGCAAGTACTGTAAGACCCGTTTGGCTGCTTTCCAATGGTCTACTCCTGGATTACTTAAATATCTGCCTAACATCCCAGTAACGTACGCAATATCCGGACGCGTACAAACCTGAGCATACATTAGACTTCCTATTGCTGACGCATAAGGAATCTTCTGCATTTCTTTTTCCTCAAAATCATTCTCAGGGCACTGATTGAGACTAAACTTGTCTCCCTTAGCCATAGGGGTGTCACCTGGTTTGCAATCCTGCATGCCATATCTTTTGAGGACATTTTCGATATAGCTCTTTTGTGATAATCCAAGAATACCACGAGAGCGATCCTGGTGTATCTGTATGCCTAATACAAAAGAGGCGTCACCAAGATCTTTCATATCAAAATTCTTAGCTAGAAATCTCTTGGTTTCGTGCAATAAGCCTATATCGTTGCTGGCAAGCAAAATGTCATCGACATATAAAACTAGAAAAATGTACTTACTCCCACAGAACTTATGGTATATGCAATCATCGACCAAATTCATCTCAAAACCGAACGAGATGATCACTTGATGAAACTTGAAATACCATTGTCGAGATGCTTGTTTGATTTCCTAAGTTTGCAAACCATATTCTTTGGATCTCCCGACACAAAGTTTTCTGGTTGCACCATATAGATTGTCTCATCAATGTTTCCATTGAGAAACGCTGTCTTTACATCCATCTGATGTAACTCAAGATTGAAATGCGCTACTAATGCCATTATAATCCTGAAAGAGACTTTTGAAAAAACCGGAGAGAAAGTCTCTTTATAGTCGATGCCTTCCTTTTGTGTAAAGCCCTTTGCGACAAGACGCGCCTTATACCTCTCCACATCGCCTTTCGAATCCCTCTTGGTCTTAAATATCCATTTGCAACCAATGGGTTTCGTTCCTTTTGGCAATGGGACAAGATCCCACACGTCATTGTCCTTCATGGACTTAATCTCTTCATTCATGGCATCAATCCACTTTTGAGAGTTAGAACTTTCCATGGCTTGACGGAAGTTGATCGGATCATCTTCCATCACTCCAATGTCTACCTCATGTTCTTGGAGAAATACAATGTAGTCATCTGGCACCACACTTCTCCTTTCTCTAGTGGACCTCCTTAATGGCATAGGTTCATGAGGTGGTAGAGTTTGTTCTTCTGGAATAACTTCCTGTATGGGAGGTTCTCTGACATTGTCTTGATTTGTTGTGTCTTGAACAAGGTCAGAAATGAGATCCTGATCAATGTCAATAGCACCTATGGGAATATCAACATATTCCTCTTCGAAGACAAAGTCCCTAACTCTATCTCCCCCCACAAACTCGACTTCCTCAAAGAACCGGGCATTTCCCAACTCAAAAATCGACTTAGTCGTGGGATCATAAAACTTGTACCCCCTGGATCTTTCAGAGTATCCAACAAAATAGCAACTCACCGTCCTTGAGTCCAGTTTCTTTTCATTAGACCTATAAGGCCTTGCCTCAGCTGGACATCCCCAAATATGCAAGTGCTTTAAACTAGGCTTCTTGCCCGTCCAAAGCTCGTAAGGAGTTTTGGCAGTCGCTTTAGTTGGAATCCTGTTAAGGATATATGCTGCAGTCTTAAGCGCTTCTCCCCAGAGTGATTCTGGTAAGGTTGAATGACAAATCATACTCCTCACCATGTCTTTAAGCGTCCTATTTCGTCTTTCAGCAACACCATTCATAGTGGGCGAACCCGGCATAGTGTATTGTGGGACGATACCGCATTCCTCTAGGAACTTAGCAAACGGCCCTGGACGTTGTTCACCTGAACCGTCATATCTACCATAATATTCACCATCACGGTCAGATCTGACACTTTTGATTCTTTTACTGAGTTGGTTCTCAACTTCAGCCTTATAATTTTTGAACATATCCAGTGACTGTGACTTTTCATGAATGAGATATATGTAGCCATATCTAGAAAAATCGTATATGAACGTTATAAAATATTGTTGACCATTCCAAGCAACTGTAGGGAATGGCCCACAAATGTCTGTATGTATAAGTTCTAAAACGTCCAAAGTCCTGTTGGCTTCAAATCTCCTTTTATTGGTTTGTTTCCCCTTTATACAGTTAACACAAACATCAAAATCTGTGAAATCTAAGGGGTCTAGAATTTCGTCTGACACAAGTCTCTCTATTCTCTGTCTTGAGATATGACCTAATCTTTTGTGCCATAACGCAGCTGAATTCTCACGGGTTAATTTTCTCTTTATACCTCGTGTACTTAATTGCAGAGATTCATTAAATGAAGCAATTGTGTCAATTAAATAAAGATTATCATAACCTGATAAAGAACCGGAACCAACCAATTTTGAATCATGAAACAAATTGAATTTTCCATTCCCAAATGAACAAGAATAACCAGATTTGTCCAAAGCAGAAATGGAAATCAAATTCCGTCTAAAAGACGGTACAATAAATGTCTAACATTTTTTATTGTAATAAAAAAATTAAATATTATTATTTCTAAAAAATTTTTATTATAATAAAAATTAAATTTTAAATTTAAATTAATGAAATGAAACGAGGCCTAATTTTTTGACTTAATCTCACTCAAAAAAAAAAAAAATAAGAATGTATTATTGGGACATCAAACGTGCGGCTGCTTTCACTCTCGCGCGGCTCTACAACTTCTCACGATTGAAGCACTCACGTATATAAGCTGCAAAAATAAGTCGGCATATCTTGTGCAAGCATTAGTCGGCAGCACCTAAATGAGAGACATGGGCTTGGGCCCAAACAATGACAAAACACAATTGGGCTTAATTTAAAGCCACTCCTGACACTACCAAACACTGCTTTGCTTGAAACCAAATCATGAGTTCTTCAAAAAGGGGGAGAAAGGAAAAGAGATAAAGAGGGGACAATATGATGGGGGATTAAAGGTAAATCTCAGTTTAATTAAAATTAGTTTTAGGTGACATTTGATTTATAAATTTAAAATTATAATTAATTTTTAAAATTTAAATTTTTTATTAAAAAAACTATAACAAATTAAAAATTATAATTTTAAACTAAACTAGAACCTTTAAAATAAACGGAATATTAAAAATGCCAATCTAATTTAAAAGGAATTTGGATGTGGTTCAACGCTAACAACCTTTCTTCGGCAGAGAGAATAATTGCTACGCGCAAATTGTTGCGGACAACAAGATTAATGAGTGGAAACATCAATGAGCACCGATGTTACAAAATAATCATAAAGCTTTAACCAGTTACTTAACTGTCTTTTTTTTTTCTTTTTCTGGGGCTAATGAAAATTGTTTCTACTAATCTAATTATATTTAATAACACAAAGTAATAGCACACAAGTATTTAGGACTGCATGTTGGCAATGCAGAAGTGGACCCATGCTTAATCAGAATTTAATGAAGGGCCTTATAGTTCTGGGCGGTTCAAGGGTGATGAACTGACGATCATCAGCCTTTTAGTTCATGTACTGAAAATGAATATATATATACACACACACACACACACACACACGGATATATTTTTTTTTTCTAATATGAGCCTGATTTCTGGGTTTTCAGCTGGTGCAAATGTGACACAATACAAGAGAGATTGAATCTAAGATGTTTAGTACTTAAATTCGTTTTCTGATTCGAATCATAATTTGTAATTCACAATAATATTTTCTCTCATAAAAAATACACGTAAATCAAAAATAATTCTAATAATATAATTTTAATTTATGAATCAAACATCTCCTACAACTTTCACTTAACTGACCCTCAACCGTTATTTCAAAAACAAAAATGAGGACAGGTCTATCCCTTTCTTGTCTCTCTCTCTCTCTCTCTATCTAAAGCTTCCACTTAACTGACCCTCACCCGTTATTTCAAAAACAAAAATGAGGACAGGTCTATCCCTTTCTTGTCTCTCTCTCTCCCTTTCTTCTCTCTCTCTCTCTAACAAAAAAAAATTGAGAATTTTTGGTTTACCAATTTTAAGAATTAAAAAGTATAAACTTTTTTTTTAAAAAAAATCCAATAATCTCAAATATAAATATTAATGTTAAATTTAACCAAAAGAAAGTATGAAATCTTTTGTTTGATACAATTACTTATTGGGTGGTTATAATTCTCACATTTTTTTTTTTTACTCTTCATACCTTCCATCTAATTATACCCCACATAATTTTGACTTTTTCGTGAGATCCCTTAAAAAAACCTAACACCCTTACTTGACCATTGAATTATTTTTTCAACAGTTAGATCTCAAGAGAAAGAGTAAGATTTGTGCGATATGCGGTAAATTTTTAATATGGATATTAACAGATCTGACCGTTAAAAACTTAATGCAATGATCAAAATAGGGTATTCCACCAATAGATTTTTATAAATTTTTTTAAAAGGGGTCTCAAAGTATAGGCTCCTAATTTTAAAAAAAATTAAATGTACTTTTTACACATTCCAATAATTTATAAATAGTTTTATTCCATAATTATCCATAACTATTTATGAGTTATTCACACTCATTTTTGACTCCCCATATCCCTTTTTAATCTTTACTTTTCACACTCCTTTCTAACTACATACCTAACATAATTTATTTTATTACTTTATTATTATCATTTATTTGTTCTATCTTTTCTTTTTTTTTCTTTTTTTTTTTTTTTTTTTTTTTTTTTTTTTTTTTTTTTTTGCTAAAGGAGCATGAAGTTCTTTTTTTAAAAAAAAGTTCAATAAGAGATTCATTAGCTAGAAATAACGAAAACTTTAAAATAAACAATTCTCGAAGAAAAAAACAACACAACACAAGTAAAAAAAAAAAAAGGAAATAGAAGCAATTTTTTTTTTTTTTATATTTAAAAAACGATATCAGAAGATATGAACACGAGTATCTATAATATATGGATTGACATAAATTATACAAAATGGCATAAAAAAAAAAAAGCATAAGTAGCAAAGAAAAGATCAACGGGGAAAAGGCTGTTGTGGAAAACGGGAAAAAAGAGAAATGTTAGCTTAAAAAAAATAAAAGATTAAAAAACAAATATATAAAAAGAAATTAAGAGAACAATCCTCATATAACAAATAGTAAATAAAATTTAACATATTTCCATAAAAATTTTTGGAATAATCATTAAAAGGTTAAAATTGGAGTTTTGTTATGAATTTTAAAATAGCTATAGTTTATAATTTAAGAATACGACACGTGAGGTGTGTGGAGAGGAAGAAGAAACCTTAATCATTATTATTTTTTTTTTACTTTTTTTAATAAAATTTAATTATTTAATCAAGTTTATTGTCTTTTTTAAATTTTATGTAAGCGTTTTTTTAATTAGAAATTTTAATTTAAAAGGAAGTATATAGAGTAAAAATAGGTGTATAAATTGAATCATATTTAAATTTCACATTTAGAGATATCATTTTTGACCATCGTAATGTCATCTTGAACTAAAATGAATGCTATGTTTCTCTATAATTGATTTTTTCTCGAAAGTAAAAATGAAAAATAAAAAATTATAAGTTTTAAAAAAGATGATTCTTGGAATTAATTGTTGAAAATATGTTATATTTGAGGATTAATTTCAAAAATTCCTCTCGAACTATGACCATTGTAACACTTTACCCCATAAATTTTAAAAAGTAACATCTATTCCCCCTCGAACTTTATTCTGTTAACAAGTTTTCTTCTTCTGTTACAATGAGTGACGAAATTCGTTACGTGTCAGGCACATGACTTATTTGAGAAGGGTATTATCGTAAATTAATCTACAACAACCCTTCCAAGTGTTAAAGAAATAAAACTCAGATCTTGAACAACATAAAGATTAGGGAAAAAAAAAAAAAGAAGAACAATAAATCCAAGACGAAATCATTAGAGTTGAAAGGCTCTAGACAGATCCTACAAGAGTCTTCTTCGAAGTGGTCATTGGAATGAGGCGGTGATTGCGATGAAGACGAAGCAACGATCGCCATTGAATTCTCTGCATAACTAGAAGAAGACGAAGACGAAGAAGAAGCGAAAGCCGCCATTGACGAGTGAAAGTGAAGGAGTGATATGCAATGTTGAAGAGAGAGAGAGATGGTTGTTGGAATGAGGCGACAATTGCGATAAAGATGAAGCAATGATCGCTATTGAATTCTCTGCATAACCAGAAGAAGACGAAGAAGAAGCAAAAGCCGCCATTGACGAGTGAAAGTGAAGGAGTGACATGCAATGTTGAAGAGAGAGAGAGAGAGAGAGAGAGAGAGAGAGAGAGAGAGAGAGAGAGAGAGAGAGAGAGAGAGAGAGAGAGAGAGAGAGAGAGAGAGAGAGAGAGAGAGAGTTTATGGAAGAGAGAAGAGGTAGAAGGTAGGTGAAGAATAAAGGAACCCTAGAAATAGTGGTAGAGAGGGAAAGAGAAAGTGAAGATGATGGTCAAAGAAAATATAGTGAATTTTTTTTAATAAAAATGAGAAATTATCTGATCAGGAGGATGTAAGCGTAATTCCATTTTTAATTCTCTCTAAGTGACACGTGACAATTCTGTCATTCATTATAACAGAAAGAGAAAACTTATTAACGAAATAAAATTTAAAAGAACAAATGTTACTTTTTAAAATTCAGGGGATAAAATGTTAAAATAGTCATAATTCAGAAAGAATTTTTGAAATTAATCCTATATTTGGTGTTAAATTGACATAAGATATAGCAGAAAAATAATACTACAGAAGATAAATTTGTGTTTTTCCGCATCTATTTGTCTATTTGGTTTGAATAAAGTTGAGTCCATACGACAAGTATTTTATTCATACTGATCATCAGAGAAACAAAAAAGAACTACAATTCAAATTTAAGTAAACACCCTTCAAAAAATAAAAAATAAAAAAAAATCAAACAAGTAAACATCGTTGGTAACCTTAAACTCATAACGTGTTATTGATAACGTTGCTATCAAGTCTGAATATTAATTTTCGTTTTATAATGATACGACTTTCTATAATGAGAAGAAAATAAAAATATTTTTGTTTCCTACATTTTTTTAAAGTTTTTTTAACGTGTTTTGTGATAAGATCACGTGATTATTAATGAAAAAAGTACATTGTTTTAAAGAATATAATACCCGCCACAAGTAAAGCGTTTTTGTGAAAGCGAACACTTAACAAGTTACAGAAAATATCTCGTAGCAAAAAAAATAAAAATAAAAATTACAGATAATATCTTAACTATGAAGGTCAAATCATATCAGATAGTAATGTTTTTTTTTTAAAATTTTATTTTTCAGAAATATGGTACGACTAACCGATTTTAGTCGTACGGAAGAGGTGATTTATCAATACGTTAATAATCATGTTCTGAATTTTCTTTTAAAAAAAAGGATAAAATAATTATATATGTTCAACCCATTAACGAAATTCATGCATTTTCTTTTTAATTAACATCTAAAGCCTAAACAAATATTATACAGTACAACTAGATTTGACTCATTTTGCCATAAAAGCTTCTTTTCTTTATTTTATTTTATTTTTTTGAGGAAGCTTCTTTTCTTTTTTTACAAGTCTCCAAAATTCGTTCTCCGAATAAAAAAAAAAAAATTACGTACCATCACTCAAATCTTCAAAAAGGTCCTAATAAAAAAAAAAAATCACTGAAAAAGGTTAATGCGACAGGATTACTTTTCTTTAGAAATGATCCTCAAACCTGGTACACGACTACGGTATATCTTCCTCTTTATTACGAATTAAAGAACGAAATAAGTGGAAAAATGGTCGTTCCAAGATTACTGATTTTGGTATTTTTGAAAAAAAAGATTACGCCAAATTTGGAGGGACAGAGAACTAGACATTGCATTGAAAATAAAAATAAATAAAAAAACTGAAAACACGGAAGGGACGCATAAAATAAAAACAATCACATAACGTGGCGCAACAAAAGGTCCGCAGGACAGAGAGAGAGAGAGAGAGAGTGTGTGACAGAGAGAAACAGAGTGAAGCCATTTGGAAGACAGAATGAGAATCCAAGATTTTGTAGAAGAAGAGCGATAGAGGGTAAGAAAATTCCCGGCATTTGATTTTAAACCATTGGCTGCACCAACAATGGTGGATTATGTGACCCAAAAAAGGGTTTTAGAGAGAGATTATATTGAGCATTTCGAAGCGAAAGAAACAGAGGAAAACAGAGAGAAACAGAGACGGGGAAATTAATTAATTATTAAGCATCTTGTTCTTTTCTTTTCTCTTTTCTCTTTTGCAATGTATAAAGGAATCACGAAAGAAGCAGAGAGAGATGAGATGGGGCGATTCTCTAAGGACGACGGAAGCCAGTATAGTCTTACCGGAATCCTTCCTCCACTCGGAGCAACCGCTCGCCTTAATCGCAGGGCAAAGCTCTGCCGTTTCATCATCTCTCCCTTTAATCCCCGTTACAGGTTTCTTTCTTCTGTGTCACCATGTTATGCAATGTTATTAACCAACACTTTTTCCCCCCCCCCCAAAAAAGGGTTAGATTGATAGAAATTCTACGTGTGAATATCAAATATCGACAATGCATTGATTTAGTTTACGTCTCACATTCTTAAAGGCACACCGCATAAGTCTCTTGTTCGACAACCATGCAGGGAAAATTCTTAAAAACAATATTTTGTTAAATTGGGATTGATTTGATTTGATTTTATTATTATTATTTTTTTAACTATATTGTTGTGGGGGTGCAGAATTTGGCAGTCCTTTTTGGTACTTCTAGTTTACTACACGGCGTGGGTGTCACCCTTTGAATTTGGGTTCCTAGACAGGCCAAGAGGTGCCTTGGCTGTGATTGACAACGTTGTGAATGCATTATTCGCGATCGACATTTTTGTGACGTTTTTCGTTGCATACCTAGACAAGACCACTTATCTCCTAATTGACAATCCACAGCTAATTGCTAAAAGGTATGCCAAAACATGGTTGGTCCTTGACATTGTCTCCACAATCCCCTCAGAAGTTGCTAGGACTATTTTGCCTCCTCATTTCAAGACTTATGGATACTTCAACATGCTCCGTCTCTGGCGCCTCCGAAGAGTCAGTGCCATGTTTGCCAGGTATAATCTTTCAGGAGCCTTCCCTTTATTTACGATAACTTGTTAAGTTGTGGAGCTTAATTATTACCCTGATGCAGAGACACAACACGTTTGTATGTTATAGCTAATTCACCATTCTCATTAAGTTTGTTTTGTTTTGTTTTGTTTTTTTGTTTTTTGTTTTTTGTTTTGTTTTGTTTTTTGTTTTTTTTTTTTTTCTGCCTCGCAGATTGGAAAAGGACAGGAGGTATAGCTACAATTGGGTTCGGTACTCGAAGCTTGTTTCTGTGAGTCACTTGGACAGATATCTAGAATTATAATATTTTTGCGTAACAGTGGTGTTATAATAAATTTTCCTGTGCTTTGTAGGTCACTCTCTTCACTGTCCATTTCGCCGGCTGCATCTTCTATTTTCTTGCAGCTCATTATCGCGATCCTGCGAGGACATGGATTGGATCATCCATGGAGAACTTCCGCGAAGAGAGTTTGTGGGTTCGGTATGTGACCTCAATGTACTGGTCCATAGTCACACTCACAAGCATTGGCTATGGTGATCTCCATCCTATAAATTCGGAGGAGATGGTATTCGACATCTTCTACATGCTCTTCATTCTTGGCCTGCAAGCCTATTTGATTGGGAACATGACCAACTTGGTTGTCCATGGAACTGCTCGTACAAGGCAATTTGTAAGCAGATATCTTCTCTACTAATTCTTGGACATTTTTTGCTCATGAGCATAGCTTTATGTTTGTATTGTCTGTTTTACCAAATTTATAAGAACCTTGGGGCATTCCTACTAGTTATTCTATAGTAGGAATTTGTTTGGTAGGAAGGAAAGAAAGACATAAGATTTAGGTGAAAAAAGAAAAACAAACAATAAGGAGAGAACCTTTCTATTATTGTGTTTGGTATGAATGCCATTCTCTAATCCTCCACTGGGAGAGATTAAAATTGAGATTTTTCGCAGCGTCGAACCATTATGAATCTTAAAATTTTTCCACTAGTCTCCTCACCACTCTCCCTCTTTCCAGTTTTCTCCATCACCGAAACGAACCTAATTATAAAGACATAAAATGATGCATATGAGATTTGTAATTTTTTGTTTTCTTGGGCTTGTTTGTGGAACTACAGAGAGACACCATCCAAGCAGCCACAGGTTTTGCTCAAAGGAACCAACTACCAGAACGCTTACAAGAGCAGATGCTTGCTCATCTATGCTTGAAATTCAGAACCGATTCGGAAGGGCTGCAACAGCAAGAGACTCTTGATGCCCTCCCTAAAGCCATTAGATCTAGTATCTCTCACTTTCTCTTCTACTCACTTGTCGACAATGTCTACTTGTTCCGGGGAGTTTCGAACGACTTACTTTTCCAACTGGTAAACAATAATATCAAGACTCTTTCGTACTTCGTATACAATGGCTCAAAATCATTTAAACATGTTATTTCCAGGGTGAAACTCACTTTTTTGTTTCGATTTCGAAGGTCTCGGAGATGAAAGCGGAGTATATTCCCCCCAAAGAAGATGTAATTCTGCAGAATGAGGCACCAACTGAGATGTATATATTGGTTACTGGCGCAGTGGTAAGGGTTATAGACCCTGACAACTCACACCCTATTTTCCTCTTCACAATCTAATAAGTTTTGTGGAGCCTAACTATGTTATACACTCTTTCTAATGACTGCGGTCCGACCTAATCTCGTCATATACGAGGGACATTCAGAGCAGTTGTTTTTGGTTGTCTGAACTCTTTCTGTGGCAAGTGGACGTAACTCTCAAATTAAGAATAAACCATTACAAATGCTGTGTTTCTGTTTCCTCTTCTTCTCGTATCTTATCACTCTTGTATGGTAGGAGTCAAGACATTTAACTCCTAATTAAAACACTAGTTTATCTTTTCTTTTTTGTGTTTTGATAGTGGACCTAATTATAACTTCTGTGCTTATAATTACCTCGCAGGATCTTATCAGAAAAGGAAATGGAATAGAACAGGCAAGTGGAATCATATTAGACATCTTAGTGTCTTCAGGTCTTTGTTTTCTTTTTGAACTTGTTATTAACAACATGGTTCCAAATGGGTCTTCTTCAGGTAGTAGGTGAGGCGAAGACGGGGGACGTCGTTGGTGAGATAGGCGTGCTCTGCTACAGGCCGCAGCCATTCACGGTTCGGACCAAACGGCTGAGCCAACTGCTGAGACTCAACCGCACAGCGTTTCTTAATATTGTTCAAGCCAATGTTGGAGATGGGACAATCATAATCAACAATCTTCTTCAGGTAATCTACATTTTTTTTTGGAAACCAACAAAGTTTTGTATACTTTGAATGTGAAAAATACGAGTTTGCTCATTCAATTTTCTTTTTTTTTTTTTTTTTTCTGCGAATCGCTCAATGCAGCATTTGAAAGAAATGAAGGATCCGCTGATGGAGGAAATTCTGACAGAAACAGAGAACATGTTGGCTCGGGGCAGAATGGATTTGCCTCTTAGTTTATGCTTTGCTGCGACGAGAGGCGACGAGTCACTGCTGCATCGGTTGCTTAGCCGCGGTTCTGATCCAAATGAAGCGGATGTCAACGGACGGACGGCGATGGTAGGTGCTCAATTTTATTTACTTATTTATTTTTCTTAAACTAAGACTTGTTCTTCAGTGCTTAGCCTTTCTTTCCATTGCTCAGCATATTGCAGTGGCTAATGGAAACGAGCATTGTGTAGCTCTACTTCTACATTACGGAGGGAATCCGAATGTCAAAGGTATATTGTATTCTTTTCACTATATTACTTAATCGGTATAGCTCTAATCCTACTTTAGTACTTCACTTAAAAAGGTCCCAAACTTAATCCTAACCTTTCTATTTGTTTCAATTTTAGACCTTCTATCAATTAGAGGTTAAAAATAAGATAAAATATGAATGATGTTCAGTTAGCAGAGTCTTATTTTCCATTAGCAACACGTCCAGATATCATCATCTTTTTAAGACCTAAAAGAGCTAAAACTGAAACAAACTAAAAGATTGATTGTTAAGTTTGAGACTAATTAAGATTTACGAACCAAAGTGGAAGTGAAAGTAAAGTTCGGAACGATTTATAGAATTTGTATTTAATTTAACTTAAATTTCATTCACAGATTTAGCAGGGAACGTTCCCTTAGGAGAAGCAATACTGGGAAAGCATGAATCTATTATCAAACTTCTCTTAGAGAATGGTGGAGAGATAAATTGTTCGGACGTAGGCCATTTAGCTTGCACTTTAGTTGAGCAAAACAACTTAGAATTGCTCAGGGACATCGTTCGCTATGGCTACGACGTGATGCAGGCCAGGAACGACGGCAGCACGGCGCTTCATGCTGCAGTGTGTGAAGGAAATGAAGAAATGGTGAGGTTCTTGTTGAAGCAAGGAGCTGACGTTGATAGACCAGACATCCACGGATGGACACCTAGGGACTTGGCAGATCATCAGGGCCATGAAGAGATAAAAGAACTCTTCCTGAATCTGCCAGATACTAAAACATCACCGTTTCTTCCTGTCCCCAATGTTAAAAGGATGGACTCGAAGCTCGCAAAGTTCAAGAGTGACCCTGCCATGCCGTTGTATTCCCAGGATGGCTCTGTTGGTAAGAGTACCAGAAGAAGGGCTTGCAACTTTAGCAATTCGCTTTTCGGGATGATGTCTGCTGCAAATATTGGTGAGCTGCTTTTTTCACTATTTGTGCTCGTCGTCCCAAATTCACATATCAATTTTGAGACATACGACATCACACGACAATAAAGTGTTCTTAGTCACGACACATTTGCATAATCAACCCGGCAATGTGTTCAAATTTTGATCACTTAGAACTTAATATGGCTAGACTTCTGTTCACACTTGCTTATTGAAAAATCATGCAGAAGAGAGAGAACTTATTGGAGGGAGAAGCAATTTCTCCGGCAGCCAGACACCGAATCACTACCCTGCAAGAGTGGTAATTAGCTTTCCAGAGAAAAGTGAAGTTGGTGCAAAGCTTGTTCCTTTGCCGGAATCACTTTCCGAACTACTTGAAATCGGTGTAAAAAAATTCGGATTATGTGCCTCCAAAGTCTCGACTAAAGAAGGAGCCGAAATAGAAGATATTGAGCTTGTTAGAGATGGCGACCATCTTATTCTTGTTGGGGATAATATTGGTGGCAACATTGTTTAGAGGATAATATATAGTTGAGAAGCTTCGATTAACATTTGGCTTTTCATCTATTTTGTACAGTACTATAACGATGTATATCATGATCATGTCCAACAATACGTCCGTACTAACACTCTCACTGCAGAGTGATTATTATTATTTTATAGGAGAATATTTATACTTGTAACAATAACCGAACAAACTGAGCAAAATATTGACCTAACACTTGCAAAACAAAAAAACTTGAGATTCTATCAATCAAGGGTAAGCAGTCTGCGATATGACTCAAGAATAAAGCAAATAACTAGAGTCTTGACGATATGCTCAAGAATATGTCCCATGCATCTAACATTTGTTTCACAAGAACATTTTTTGTGGGGTTAAGTTTTGAAATAATATAGCGCTTAAAAATAAAATATTACACGGTTGCCACATTTTTTATTATTTTATTTTATTTTATTTTTTTGCAGACTCTAAAATACCTATAGGGGAGCTCCATTGCCACACCTAAATTGTTTTTTTTTTTTTTTTGCCCCCTTTTTTTTCTCCACCCTTCCCCTTTCTCTATTTGCTTCACCTGAGTTAATTATAGATGCTTTTTCCACACCCTTTGCCAACTAATTTTATTGCTTTTTAACAGGTAAGTTAAGAACGTCTCTATTTCAAATAATTGCCATACCATCATCTAGCAAACACGTATTTTTCATGTTGACTTTTGAAATAAACGGCACGTCCCTTCATTAACGACTGGAAGATTCTAAAGTACAAACGATTCGTGTTTTGCTAGGAAAAGGACATTTAGTTTGGCGCTTGGACGACAGTAAAAAGTTCTAGACAACAAACTTGAAACGCAAGAAAGTTGAGAAAGACAAATGACATCAAACTTTGCACTACGAAATGTCGTTTCTCCTACGATACGGCAACATACTTCTGTGGTTAAAACAGCACATCATCTTATGAGAACCAAGTTAATACAATGAAAAAGAAACTGTTTCAAATTAGCTTGAGCAACATGTTTTTCCTACGAACAAAATACTATTTCGAATCTGTCTACTGATTCTGTCAGACGTCTCCTTTTTCTCACTAATAATGTTGAGAGTTCCATTTAAATACCAATTTACCAACAAAAGAAACAAATAAATGGATGTACTCAAACACTAATGCTGATCAAGGAAATGATGCTTTCTACGTTTTCCTTTTTTTTTTTTTTGGTTATATAAATCCAAGCTTGTGCAGGCATAATTAAACTGTTGCAAAAATTTCTTCTTGCCAGTTCTGTTTTCACTGCAAGAAGAAGAAGAGATAATCTAATACTTATCCTGAAACTTGGAGAAAAAGAATGAAAAGATCTATACCCTTTCCTCAAATTTGCATTGATAATGAAGTACTGCATGTTCCTGATTCATCCATCCCCAATGTTTTACATACCCTGCTCCCCACCTCAACTCCTTTAATTTGCTAGCAAAAAGAATGGTGTACTATAAAACTTTGGTGTTAACAATTTAAAGGCTTTTTTGCCAACTATAACTGAATCATACTGTAAAATGCAGTCTTCTGTGGCTTCCTTTTTTCTGAATGTATTACGTCTTCTTTATCTCATTTATTTGTTTCGATACAGAGGAAAACGACACTTTTCGACCTCGTGCTGCTATCTATTGACGATTGGGTGCATGCACAGTCACCGTCCTCAATTTTTTTGTAACGAGCTCAATCTACATCCTAATCAGCTTTGTCCTGTTATTTTCCGACATCTTCTGGATAAACCTGAAGAACAAGTTTTTTCTTATCACATCTTTAATTAACATGTGTTGAACTCGTTACTACAAAAAATGTTTAGAAGAAGCATAAATGGGATTGAGTGCGCTTACCTGCAAGAACCTCTCTTCGTTGAAGCTTACGGTTCTTAGCTTGAACTCGCCTCTATTTGTTGTGATTTCATCTAGTATTTCTGCATCATAGAAATCTTCTGTGCTGTCTTCGCTTCCGGAATCAGGTGGTTCTCTTTCCTGCTTCCACAAATCCAAGAAGCGTTAACATCATAAAAAACAGAATTCTTATATACACTGCGTGTTTCTGAACATCAAATCATTTAAAAATCATAAAGTATCAAATCTGACAGTTTGAAATAAAATCCGCCTTTATAGTTGTGCAGCACCAAGACAGTAATTTTTTTACGTACCCTCAAACTAAAAACCAATAATGGCAAGCTAAAATTTATTAGCTTAGGGGCAATAGATGTACCGTTACTGAGATACTTAGGATACGGTGCGGAGCACCAGAGATCTCCTCGTATTCAGAAGCATCAAGTTCTTGAAGATGGTTAGGCGGGAAGAGCTTGGGAAGCAGGCGCTCTCTTATGGCGATAAGAAGGAAGAATGGCAATGGGAACAATATTCCAGCTATAGGAATCCACGTCACACCGAAACAGATCAACAAGTATACTAGTTGGAAGATCGTAAACAGCGCGATGTACTTGAATGGCACCGACTCAACGTATGAAGCATGAGACCCTTCCAACACTCTGCTTGGCCAAGACAATGATGTGAAGGTGAGTAGATGTATTAAGGATTATTGTTACAGTAAAATAATTTTTATATTTAACACAATATATAGTTAAGTCTTATCATCCTCTTTCCATGATCAACTAGCCTACTTAGGTAAGGATGGAAATATCAACAATTTAGTGACCCCAATGAGTTTCTTAGTTGAACCAAAACCTATTGTTATAAGGATTCTGTTCTTGTAAGAACAACTTACTTGTAGCGCCGACGTGGGGTGATGAGGAGCAGCAAAATCCTTTCCCAGAACTGAATTCCTGGGAGACTGTCAATAGCCATGTAAGCAAAATATCCCCAAAGAACTGAGGTTGGTATCATTTTGATCACAGAGACGATGCACATTGATAAGCCCACAAGAAGAGACTGCAGCAGATTGCTCATTCTTTGCTCGTTAACCCGGACAGGTAAGTAGGCATCAATGTGTTTCTCGGGATCAAATTTTCCGTTTGCAGGTCCCCCATCATCAACTTGCATTACTGCCTCCTTCAGGATCTCTAACTCTTTAGGCTGGAAAAGGAAAACTTATATGCTTAGTAAAACAACCAGAACACAGCACATAGAGAGATAGAGAGATTAGATTAGATGCATACGGTTGGAGATGCGTCCATTTCTATGAAAACAGCTTGCATTTTTCCATATATTTCTGTGTTGCTTGCTTGCTGCTTAATGCATTCCTTGGCACTCTTTACCATTTTCTTTCGGATCAACTGCAAAAATCAAGGTTTTTATAACAGTTTATGATTCTCACTTGGGATCAAGAGTTGATTTTGCACATGGTACCATAGCTTACCCGCCTTCTGAGAACAGCCAAATTCTTGGTGTGCATGGGCGACTGCGGGAGAACCCCATTTGAAGGTGGAAGACCAAGCAATCCACATATCAACGTCTGAAACAATAATGATGTAAATCAGAAAATTGAGTCCAAAAAATATGTTTACATAATGCTACAAGGAAATTATCTTCAGAAGCTTACCATTATACCAAGCAATAAGATATCATAATGGAAAGCAGATGGTTTTTGCAGATTAAACTCCTTCTGTTGTGCCATCTGTGAAGCTACACTGTGGTCAAAAAAGTATAGCCCTGCTATCATCACAGCTGGAATGAAGGCCGCAAAAATATATAACCCCGGGACCTTCCCCATATCCTGCAATTTCATAGTGCACAATTTTAGATGAATAAATTATCCTTCTTTTGATTCCATCAAATAAAAATACTTGGCTTGATTACAGGACACAAATATGAGAACTAAGATTTAACCATCAGAAGATTAATACCTTGATTACTGTCCAATGGTACAATGATGCAGATTCCCAAGGAAGGGGACAAAAGAGCCTTCTAGGGACTCCTTCTGGAACTTTCCTGGGCATACTGTAAGATAATGCTGTCCACACCACAACCATAAGAGGCACCCCATAGTCTGTAATGAAGCCTCGCAACCATCCCGTGCCATATCGCCATGATCTCGCTCTTCTACTCTTGAGGGCGGTGAAAAGAAGACCAAAGGCGAAAATGACTGCAAGCAACCCGTTAACGAAAAGCCACTGGAATTGGTACTTTTCCAGTTTCGGATCTTCAGCTTCGGGAACACCGAATTCACTGATCACTCCCTATCATTCAAAAACCTATAACGGTTATGCATGTCTACTTCACGAACTTCAAATTCTCAGGAAAAAGAAACTCTGGGTTTAATGTGCTATGCACCTTAATCGCCTGTTGCAGAAAAAGAACAGCAATCAACATTCCGAAAAGTTCCCCTGCGATCCTTGTGAATCGGCTGATAATGGCACACGCATTGAAGATCGCAAGAAGAAACAACAGTAGTGCTGTCCAGACACATACCCTGACACAAGTGACACAAAACTTCAGTTCCGATTTTCAAACTCAAAAATGAAAAGGAAAGAATTGACAGCCAAAAAAGGATTGATTGCCGTACCAACCAGCCCAAGCCAAATAGAGCCTCCTTCCAAGCTCAGGCCTTCCTTTGCTGAAGTTGTACAAGTAATTATACATTATGACGGTGGGCTCAGCAACTCCCAGAATCAACAATGGTTGTCCTCCAAATATCGAGTGAATGATTCCGCAAATTGCAGTGGATGCTAAAGTTTCCACTGTGCTCAAGCTTCCATCTATCATCACATGAAAAACTCGAAACTTTAGTCTAAAATCCATGCTTAAGCTATGACACCACTACTAATTACAACAGTTTTTGTGGGGTAATGCTATTCATCTTAACTCATACTTTAAGGTCTTGTTCGTTTCGTAAATTTGAATTATAACTCAAGTTTTACTATAGTGTTTTCTCTCATAAAAATTTAAATTTAACTTTTTCTAAATCAATATTTTCTCTCACATAAATTCACTTTTTAACTTAAGTTCTTAACTCGAATGAGCAAAATGAATGAGACTGATCATATATTCACATATCAACTTAAAAACCACACACTTTTGATTAGAAAAACTAGGTGATATCCTACGTTTCTCCTTTTGAAATGGCTTTTTCTTTTTTTTTTTCTTTTTTTTTTCTTTAAAGAGAAGTAAGGAAAAAAGATTTTGAAAAAAATACCTGTGTCTTTATTCAGTTGCTCTCCAAAGGCAATAACAGGAAGTGCAGAAGCAAAGAAAATATAGGCAGTTGGAGCTAATATCCTGACATGAAATGAAAATGAAAGTGAAATCAGATTTATGCAAAACTTGTCACATGAACACATTATTTATTTATATATTTATTTTAGAAAATTTGAGAAATTACCCAACGCCTGAACAGAGTGCACAAGTCCAATCTTCCTTATAACAAGCAGCTCTTCCTTTGAAGTCCTTGATTATCCCTTTGAATGGTCTTTTCATCTTTCCCATTGCTGATGCCTTACACTAGAGGTGTATATTATAGCTCAACAATGAAGAAGAGCTACAAAAAAAAAAAAAAAAAAAAAAAAAAAAAAAAAAAAAAAAAAAAAAAAAGTTAGAAAACAAACAATGTATATGCTTTTTCTATATCTACGGATTCTAACCAAGTCACATGACAACTTAATGAAAATCTGACTCAGTGAGATTCCTTCTCATGAAACGGCATTTGAAGAAAACAAAGAAATAGCATTCTAGGCTTTGGCACTTTTCAAATAAATAATAAGAGAAGTACAAGACAAAGAATTGGCTGCATGTGATTGATAATTCCTAAAGATTATATATTATATTTACATATATAGAACAAGCACAAATATCTGGACTAAAGTACTCCAAATCTTTCTCTTTTCTTCACTGTTGGATATTATAACTTTTCAGCAAGTAATTAGACATGTGTTTGGAATACAAAGGGGATTAAAAAAAGGGAAGGAAAAGAGGTCACATGAATAAATAGTAAGTTAAATTGAACCAACTAACATTCAAACCATTGTGAAGTTTTCAAGCTCATTAAGCAAGATTAGTATTTTTTTTCTGGAAAATTAAACAAGATTAGTATGAATCTATATATACCTAATGTGAAGGCACAGAGTTACAAACATCTTGTAATGAAAATGCATGTAAAAAGAAAAAGTGATGAAAGTAAATTTCTAACTACAAATACAAAAGCTATCTAACTTAAAAAAAAAAATCATTAGTTTTGTATATAATGTAAGTATTAGAATCTGCTCAAGAATCTGAACGAGCACTGAAGAAATCCTTTGTTGGGAACAAGAAGAAGATAACTATTTGTCAGGAATTTAATTTTGAAAAAAAAAAAATGAGATAAAATAAAAAGAAGAAAAACCCAAATCCCATTTTGCCAGCTTCTTCAGAGGCAAACAAAGAGCCGGCTAGACTTTTTAGAAACAGAAAAAGGAGAAAATTACATATATTTGTATCTTCATGAACGTTACTTAAAATAAAAAAAATAAAAAATAAAAAAAACCCAGAACTCAACTCAAATTTTCGCACTAGAATAGAACAAAAAACTCATTATAAATCATTACATCATAAGAACTCCTCTGTTTCTTAGAAGGAAGGGGAGCAAAAAAACAAAAAACAGATTGGCACATTTTGTTTATCTACCAATTTATTTACTTATTGACGTCAATGAATGAGAACAACAACCGTAATTACACAATAACTTAGCTATGGAAGAAAACGTAATAGGGGGAAAAAAAAAGAGGGAAAAAATCACGTGCATGCAAAAATGTATGGGGCAAATAATGCTCATAATTATGAAGATTAATACAAGAATAAGAAGAAGAAAAAGAAGAGAGGGGCCGGGCCCACCTTGAGCCTGAAAAATCATGAAGAGCCACAATGTGGGATGTCCCCGTCGCCGGAATCGCCAGTTCCGGTGGGCAGGGGAAGCGGCGGCTCCGGAGATGTCGTTCTCCGGCGGGAAGTCTTGGGCGAGCCAAAAATAAAAAATAAAAAAGCTCACCTTATACAATTTCTCTCCCTATTAGGCTTATTTTTTTTTAATATTAATCATTTTATTCGTTAATATTTAGTTTTTTTTTTTTCTATATCTTGAGCTTCGTAATCTCTCTCTGTCTCTCTCCACGAGTAAAGAAAATTTCTCTCTCTACTGAAAGGGCGAGAGTCGTGGGGAACTGAAGAAGAGAGAGAGAGAGAGCTGTTTTTTCTTTTTTTGCTTCCAAATTAAACCGGCCGAGTCTCGCGCCTATATTAGTCTAGGTGTGGGCCCGCCGAGATCGGAGAAAATGATGACGTGTCAATAAGTCATTGGAGGATGTGGTCTGCAGTTTGGGAGACCGCGTATGTCTATTAATGTCTGTTTGTTTTGTTCGTTCGTTCGTTTGTTTTGTTTTGCGTGTACGTACGCCATCGCATGTCTGTCAAATGCATGCATTTTTTATTTTTTATTTTATTTTTTACGTTGATTTACTTTTTGCATAATTCGGTGAAGTCGATGACTTTGGTTATATTAATGTCAGCCGAGAAAAAGATTTAAAAAGATTTTAAGAGACATTTACGTATCGGTTTTTCCAAGAAAAAACGAAAAAGTGTTTAATTTGCACTTTTTTTTTTTTTTTACTTTGCTGAAAATCATGTTCTGGACATTCTTTTTACACGTGAAATTCCTCATAGATAGTACTTTAATTAGATCTAATATATGGAAGTCTATTTTCATTTTTATTTTATATGTGAGGGTGGTATATATTTAATCTCCTCTTTTAAAAAAGAAAAGATGATTAAAATTTTAAATTTCAATATTTTCGCTAAGGAACTCTCTCAATATTATTGAAGGTTGGTCTTATAATCGACTAGAATGAATATAAAATTAAAATTACGTACGCCCGTTCACTTCGCTGGTTTGAGTTTGTAATTTGAATTGAAATGTGATTTTATGTAAGAGTTTTTTACTGTAGTAAAAAAATTAAATGTGACTATTTTTTAGAACTTTTTACTGTAATAAAACTCAAATTCTAAATTTGAATCGGTGAAGTGAACGGATATTATATATCTACATATTTGCAGGTCAAATGTGCATTTCTTTGCACAAGTAATAATAGGAAGATCAATTAAAACTTCAAAACTTTTGTCATGCACACGTTTTTTTTTTATTTATTTATTTATTTACTAAAACTTGTACATCAACAATTTTGACATTACTTTCTGTTAGTTTTGACATACACGATCATCGATAGAAGGTCTTATAATAATAATAATAATAATAACCTAAAACATTGAATGGCCTGCCAAAAACAGTACGCCATGGATACTAGGAGCTTTTGAAAAGACACGCACCGTGTTCCAATATTTTCTTCTTCTTTTCGGCAAATGAAAACAAATTGGTCGAAACTCCAAATGGGCACTAAAACATTGCAAAAATAATGAAACGAACCAATTACCCATAATTGTGTAAATTAAAATGACAAGCTAGCTAACTGACAGTGTGATTCCCCAAAAAGAGCATGACATTATTCAATGAATATTGCATGCGTGGGACCCCTCACGTGATTACCCAATTATAATAAACAGCAGAAAGCATATATATATATATATATATATATATATTATATGCATGAAGAATGATGGGATCTCCGCGTTTCTTAGCTGTACTGACTCTACTGAGTGCCAGCCAATACACTAACAATTGTAAAACCTTTTTCCTTTATTAACTGGAAAAACCGCGTTCAAGAGTGTCGTTTCTCTCGCCGGTGACTCGTAGTTTGACATTAATTTTTACAAGCAAAAGCAGAGACAATTACTTAAACTCGTCCTTTTGGTTAATATTCTTCGCACTGACAAACACAAAAACTTAACCCTTTCCGCCGGAGATAACGCTTATTGGTCGCTTGCTTAATGCACAATGCATCAAATTATTCTAATTTGAAAGAGCTTATTATAGAGACTTGTGTGAGCCCCACATGATTTTTTTCTATAAGAGCACTCGCTATTATGACGTGACAATAATAAGCAATTATCATAGAACAATTAATGTAATTCTTTTTTGGGTAAGACAGAGTAGAACATTTCATATTATTGATATTACAAACTCTTTAGGCATTCACATCAAGTGAATATCATACTAATCTCCATATAGGGAGAAAGAGGAAAATATGCCAAAATTTGAGATGAATTAAAATTAATAGGCCAATAATTTACATAAGTTAATAAATAAGCTAAATTATTATTTTCGTCCATAACTTGTCTAGTTATGAACCATAACTTGACAAGTTATTATTCATAATTACCCATAATTTATCCGGTTATGAACCATAACTTGACAAGTTTGTCCATAACTTATCTGGTTATGAACCATAACTTGACAAGTTATGGCCTATTAATTTCTATAACTAAAAATTGACTTATTTACTTTATTAAGCTTTTCATATTGGCCTATTTTCTACTATTTTCCCTCCATATATTAAGATATACTAAAGGGGAGGAGTTGTCAACTGTTCATCCAGACTCAATTTACCGTGCATAGTACAGTACAATGACGGTTTTGCCCTTTTTGCTTTTTCGATGTTGCTGTTTTTTTGTTTCCTTTTAATTCACCTGACATTTTTTGGACAATCTTACATTTACTCTATTCATTTATTTTGTCTTACATACATATAATAATCTGTGTAACAGATATAATATCTTAATAATTTTTGTGCCTTTGTGTAGTTGCCATCAGTGTTTTTTATTCTGAGAAAAACATTGATCTAGACAACCAGAAAATGGCCATAAAAATATAAGACAATCCATTTGTCACACATTATTGAGAGTACTGAATGTCTGAGCCACATTTACTACATAAAAATATTACTATATTTATCCCTTATTCATCTTTTTGTTGTCTTTCCTTTTTCCTTTTTCGTTTATTTATTTATCTATATTTTTCAGATTTTTTAACTTCTCTTTTTTTTTTTCTTTAGGTTAAATTTATATAACCAAATTTTATTACAAGAGACTTTTAATTTGTTTGTTCATCTGTGAAGGAGGAAGCTAAAGATACACAGATGGAGACATGAATTTGTTTATACATATATTGTTTGTTCATGAAGTTAATTTATGTATTGTCTTTATCTTATTAATTTGTTTTATACATAGTTATACATGACGTTGTAAATTTTAAATTTTTACCGTCGTAAATGTATGATGACTGTGGACATTTTGAAATTATTTATTCCCAGTAAATTATAATTGCAGATATATAATTTGATAAATTTGTTATTACAGAATTATTTGCCTAACTATTTACTATGAATTTTAATATATTGTAGTTAACTAGATATAGATGATTTAGGCAAACATACTTTTTTACTTTTTACTGGTGAAATAATTGCATATTCTAATTACCAGATGGATAAGAAAAAAAGAAACAGAAAAACAAAAGCTCAAATACATTATAAAAAACTTTTTACTACAATATTATATAAATGTAATTGTATATAAATATGTATATATAAACTAATTATTTACTATAAAATCAAACAATATTTCCCGCTGCAACACGTGGGGTGTACATAAAACGCACCTCAACCTAAGTTGTGGCTGTCCGGGCATGATTAATGTCTCAATTATTTTAATTCGTTATCATGTGGTAAAAGAAGCATCATCATTCCTCTCTTTTTTTTTTCTCTAATTAAAAAGTTAAAAAAAAAAAAATTAGACTCGTACACTCAGAGGCGGCTGGATTTATGAACCATGCGGCAATCAAGTTACGTATTAAAATTTTCTTAATTTTTAGTCCAATGACAATGACATTCCGAGTGGAGCCCGGGGTGGAATTTAACACCTTTTTTTTTTTTTTTTGGTGGAAATCTAACAATAGATGTTGCCATCTCCGCAAACTGGACCCATCTGACGGTGCCTTGAATCTGGTATGGTCTCACTTGCTGTACTTTTCTTGTTGGTCATACGATGATGATGAGAATGATGTTCAATCATTTGAACTGGGGTATGCCAACAAATTGTTTAATTAAGACAGCAAGTTCGGTACTGGTTCTAAACCAGACGGCAAATAGTAAGTTGATGTTAACTTGATGGAGTTTGGTCAAGCAACAATGCATTGCGAGTGCAGAGAACAAGTTAAAAAGGTAGATAGGTAAGAATTCCAATAGGAGAATAACTAGCCATAAATACATTAGGTCCATCCAACCTAACAAGTGAAGCGGGAGAAAACTAGACTTGCAAATGCAATAAACAAGGTATTTCTCACTATGGAACGAGTAAATATTATACAATCAATAAGCGAAATACTTCAAATATTTTGCTGTCTATACAAATAGATTGGAATAAACAAATCACAGTAAAAAATGGGTAAAGACTGATTGCACTAAAGCGGCGTGGACTTCATTTTTTTTTTTTTTTTTTGTTGACCAGGTGTGGACTTCAATTAGGCACACCAAAACTTAACCATGGGAAAAGTTAGTACTACAAATCTAGCACATCAAGAGGAGTGCTTCACGAGTGCGGCCGAGCAAACTCAAGGCAGTTGCAGCTATGTGATGTCCAGTCAAACCGGCAACCGCTAGCTGTTCAGTGGGCGACGCATGTTCAATATAGTTGTCTGGTAGAACAATTGGTCTCCACTGAAAGGTTGATCAAGTGACAGACATAATTAACTTATTTACCAACCATCATAAAGTCTTTTTGCACGATGAAAATGCACTTAAGAAAGAACTTGTTTACAATATGGGCAGCTGAAAAATATTACCTTAATTCTTCCATCAAGTTGGCCATCAAGTGCAATGAATTGTGCCACGTGAGATCCAAGACCTCCAATAGAGCCTTCCTCGACGGTTATTAGAAACGCGTGGTTTTCACAAAGCTGCCTGAGAAGCTTGATGTCCAAGGGCTTGCAGAACCTTGCATCAGCAACTGTTACCTCAATGCCAAGCTTAGCAAGAAGGGATTGAGCCTTAAGGCAGTTCTGCACCATCGAGCCATACCCGAGCAAAGCAACATCTTTGCCCTCTACTAGAATCTTCCCTTTTCCAATCTGTTAAAAGAACCAACTAATCAAACTAGAGGATAATAAAGGAAAAGCTTCTATATTCTACCACTGTTAGGAAGGAAGAACAGAAGCCAGCAAAGTAAAGAGTACGAAGACGTTTGCAAAATTTAACACCTAGTGCTACTCGATAAACGAGACATGTTTTAACAAACATCATGGCAAAAAATTACAGGGTGCCTAGGAAGTACCTCAATGGGAGATCCACTGCATAAACAGTAGTCCATCCCAACAATTGAGCCCCTAGGATACCGAAAGCAAATTGGACAATCGTCAACAGAGGCTGCAGTGGCCACCATGTTGGCAAGCTCAACCTCATCGGAGGGTGCCATGACGACCATATTTGGTAAGCATGACATGAAAGTTATATCAAAAGCCCCACAGTGCGTTGGACCATCAGACCCCACCAATCCCGCACTTGTTATGACAAAGCGCACTGGAATCTTTTGGCGATCTACATCATGGACCACCTACACAGACCACAAGGATTAAAACTCCACAAAAATAATGTGGCACAAAGGAAGGAGAGAGAGAGAGAGAGAGAGAGAGAGAGAGAGAGAGAGAGAGAGACCTGATCAAAAGCTCTCTGTAGAAATGCAGAAGGAATTATGCAAAATGGCTTCAGTCCTCCACATGACAAGCCAGCTGAAAATGTTACCGCATGCTGCTCAGCCATGCCCACATCAAAAAACTTATCAGGAAATCTATCCTGGAATAGTTGAAGGGATGGTTCCATATGCATTCCTGCGTGAACAGTCACAATATCTTTGTCCTTCTCTGCCTCCATCACTAAAGCCTCTGCAAAGCAATCACTATATGTACGGGAGCGAATTTCAGTCGTAAACGAATTAGAATTGCCCAATCCTGCAACAAATAAGAAGATAACATTTAGCAAATTAACTGTATCATGGTCTCTATCAAAGAAATACTCAGCCCAAGGACCGTGTAGTAGATGTAACAAACATCATGGTGACCTCTCAAGCTAATACAGATCAAATTCACAGTGTGTTTCCTTGCGGATGGCTGCTTTCAAACTTTGTTCACAACTCATGATTAAATTAAAAAAAAAAAAAAAAAAAAAAAAAAAGAGTAGATGAAACAAACAAATATAATAAATGTAGCTCTTTCATGCTCTAAAGTATCTCAATTTGTATACTTGAATGAATAGTTTTTGACAGTCCTCAAGGTCTAGAACGCATCAACAAAAATTGTGGAAACAAGCATTACCTTCCTGTTGTTTGTTCACTATTTCACTACTTCCATTGTTTTCCGCCTCATGATTTTCCTCTGTAATTACATGAATCAACACAGGACCCATCGAATCCAGAGATGCCACTTCTTGTAGAACACAAATTAGGTCTTCAATGTTATGTCCGTTGACAGGACCAATGTAATACAATCCAAGTTCTTCAAAAAGAGTTGATCCTAGTGGACCCATCAGACCGCGTGCATACTCATCTACTTTCGCTGCCCACTCATGCATTCCCCTACCAAATCTTTTGGTGACACCCTGAAGACGAGTAGAAAAAGAAAAGGAATCACTTAATGATCACAAACATATTAAGGGGACATAAACTCGGTACTCGCAGAAGGCACTGGTCATGATAATGACGACAGCAGAACTTCGGAAAGATGATGAATTAGAGTGTCTAGGGTATTGAATTAGAGAATGAGTATTTCAACCCCTTCCACATAACTCATTTCCGTCACTAAACTTAACAGTCAAAGACGAAGTTATCATTCTACTACTGTAAGAAAACATCAAGTGCAACTCTTGGGACTTTTTAAACCTGAGGTGTCACTATTGGAAAATGAGTAAGCTTTTTTTATCCTCTTGGAAATCATATATCCCCAAAGGAGACATCATTCTTTGTCAGGCATATCTTGCCAACGGCCTTGAAACTGCTAGAATTAGAGAGTTAATATCAACCCCTTCCACATCACTCATTTCCGTTACTAAACTTAACAGTCAAAAGATGACGTTAACATTCTACTACTGTAAGAAAACCTCGTGGAACTCTTGGACATTTTAAACCTCAGGTGTCACTATTGGAAAATGAGTACACTTTCTTGATCCTTCTGGAAATCATATATCCCCGAAGGAGACGTCATTCTTTGTCAGGCATATCTTGCCAATGGCCTTGAAACTGCTTAAAAAGGCCCAGTTAATCCAAAAATCTAGTTATCTAAACATACCTACCAAACCTATTGACTTCATAAGAAACAAATTGAAATCTTCCATCCCTTCTCTGTGATATGGTATACTCCAGAACTTTGCTTAACTACACATACCTTGGCAACTTCTCTGAACTTCCGGAAGGATTTACTTGATTGGAGCTTACTTAGAGTACTAGATAGGGCAGTTATAGATGTCGTAGGGCCCTCATCACTTTTTGGATGTAATGAGTGGCGGTTATCATTTAAAATAACTATCATGTTTGAGTCCAAATAACCAGCATTACTCATTGCCTCGTAGACCTGACCAGCCATAGTTGTCCCATTGCTAATAATTGCAACTATACGGTCCCGCTTTCCTATAAGGTCCCGCGCAACAGCCATTCCTGAGATGATATCATTCATTCAGCTTTTGTTCAATTTTTATTCTTGTTACTCAATTCAAAAAAAAAAAAAAAAAAAAAAAAAAAAAGAAAAAGAACGTAATAATCAGATCAAGTTTGAAAGAAACAAATGACAAGAAGCAAACAGGAAAGTGATACTATACCAAGCCCGGCAGAAATACTGTTGCACCCATGCCCTGCGCCAAATGCATCATATTCACTCTCGAAACGAGAAGTGAAACCAGAAAGACCGTCCTTTTGTCGCACTGTGTGGATGAGGGGCCGCCTTCCTGTGAGAAGTTTATGTGCATATGTCTACAAAGAAAAAGGAAGCAAATGAATCTCTAAGTATAAAAAACATAAACTCGATGACTAATGAGGTGACATAGAAAGGCAATGTTGTGATCATACTTGCTCCCCAACATCCCACAATATCTTGTCCGCGGGAGCATGGAAAACATGGTGTATTGCAATTGTCAGCTCGACAACTGCCAAACTAGCCTTGAAGGATTTCCCCCTTTTGGACTTGAAATAAGACAACTCGGAACGAATTTCATTGGCCAATTGTTCCAGTTCCTGCATAGACCAACCTGTAGTGAGTCCAGAAGATGTGAGCTTTTAAGAGTAAAGCATGCAAAAAAAGATGTTTTCAAAGGCCTCAAATGACTAACTTTGGAAGACAAATTCTTCAAGTTGATAGGACTTTCAACCAAATCAAGAATGGGTGTTGAGACTTTCTCAGAGAAGAAATCATCAGCATCAGGTGCAGAACATATTCTACTTATTAGTCCCTGCATCGAGAAGAAAACAGTTACTGGTTTAACTGTATAGTAAAGGGACAAATAATGCTAATTTTGACTTGTTAAACTACAATAACAAGATATCTTTCATGCTCTATATCCAAACCATAATTTTTTCTAACCCAAAAAAAAAATAATAATAATAATAATTTTGATATTTATCGGATAAGACTGGGAAAATTTTAAAACATCAAAAAAGTGAATGTATGAAACAAAAACTTGAAACCTTTTTTCCAAATGTAATTTTATTCCCAAAAATTTGCGTGCACTATTGGATTGTAATAATAAGAAAAATTAAGAAAAAAATTTGAGTGGCAAGTAAATTTAAAACTAACAAAATTCAGAGTAGATAAAATCCTACCCCCAGAACAAAAAAAAAAAAAGAAGATAAAATCATACCTTGGATGTAGTGATGGAAGCAGAGTTACTTCTTGGAATTTCCAGATGAAGAGGAAAACTGGAAACCGAAAATTCAATATATTGGGGTAAAGCCCCGGATTTCCCATGAGAAGAATAGGCCAAAGTGCCAAATGGATACCCAACAGAAGCAGTACCCATCAGAGAAAAAGAAGGGTTTTTTTTATATTCTTTAATATATTATTTCCAGAAATGCCGAACCAAAAACTGGATCAGTTTCAATCGAATTTCACAGTTTTAGAACTCGCTTGCCGAAAAATAATTGTTTTAAGGAAACCGATTGTTTGTTAACGTTGAACAAATCGAAATTGAGAGGGTCAAATTCAACAAACTTATGTTGTTGAACAGAGAGGAGAGAAAAGAAGTGGCTTGAAAGCTGCGATGTGTAAATAATGAATAGTTATGAGAAGAATTCGGTAGAAGACAAAACGAAGAACCTATGCACTTGTTTGAGTCGCAGACAAAGACGGAGAGAATCCAATCCCAAAACTATTACCAAAATCCTTTGGTAAATGTTTTGGCAGGTTACATGTAATTTTTAATTTTACGTATCAAAAATTATTTATTTTACGTAATTTTTAAGTTAATGTAATATAACTAAAGATTCAGAAATTGACTTTACGGATAGAGACGTTATATAGGAGAAAGTTCTATTTTTTTCTATTAAACTTAAAAAGTTTTTATATAACATATTTTTTCTCTTATTTATTTCGTGAATTTATAGAGTTTTGACAACTCATTTCTCTAATTTTTAATTTTAATTTTAACAATTTGTCTTTCCAACTTGTAAAATAATTGCCTAATTTAACCAATTTAGCTCTCATTTTTATTTTTGTCCCATTTAAGGGATTAAGAATTAGATAATCGAAAGATTTGTGTTTTGAAGTGGATGTTGAAGATTTTAGTAGAACGTATTTTGTCATTATCAATTTGATACAATCGTTATCATAATGTGGCTAATGGTAATTGTTTTGTAAGTTGGGGAGCAACTTACCAAAATTAATGGTTTACTGAGCAATTTATCAAAACCTTACAAATTGATGGACAAATACGCAACATACTCGATAATAAAAAATAAAATTCATTTGCTTTTGTATGTACCATAAGTATTCAATCAATTTCTAATCCCATCAAAAGTATATCTTTTCAGAGTTTTGGCTTGTGAAATGATCAAATTATTCTTAAAGAAAGTTTGTATATTGTTGATGTCTGAGCTGACTCAACACCCACGTGCTGAGAAGTACGGTGCTCAGACTCCTATCTCGATCTTAGTCTGGTCAGTGCTCTATCATGAACAGTGTCTTGCACTGGAGTAAGACATGAAGCCTCAAAGTAAGGGACACTAGTGTGACGCATGCGAAACACACTCTGACGCTTAAGTTAGCCAAGCTAATTGAGAGCAATAAATGTTGTGATAGGAGTAGGTGAAAGAATTGTCCTTACCTCAATAAATGATCATGGGGTATTTAAATTTCCCTTGGTGGACCCGAGTTTTGTCCATGACCCATGGGGCCCAGAAGTACACGTGTACAGCTCTGTATGCCGTTGTGACAAGTGTCGCACACCAATAGGAGCGTATAGCATTCACTCAACGGTTGGAATCGATTGTTGTATAGGTTGTTTATTATGGTGTGGGGTCCCTGAGCAACCATGCTTGGTGACAGGCTTGTAGGCATTGTGCTTGGTCCACTGTTAGAGTAATAAGAGCGATGAACATCAGATCTAGTGCCGGAGAGGAGCTCAGCTATATAAGCATGCATGAGAACTCACCAGGGCCTTGTTCGGCCGTACTACTCAAACAGTGCTCGGCACGTGTTTGGCAAGAACTGTCGAGCTTCCTCCCAACACATATTAGCCTCGTTTATTATACTGATTCGAGTTTAGAATTTGAGTTTTACTATAGTAAAAGGCTCTCAGAAATAGTCACAACTAACTTTTTTACTACAAAAAAAAGCTCTCACACAAAGTTACATCTCAACTCGAATTAAAAACTTGAATCAACGAACTAAACGGGCCTATAATGCTTATCTTTGTTTCTAAACAATCACCTTTTAAAGATAATTTGGTCATTTCACAAGTCAAAATTAAGTTTTGATCAAGAAAAGGTATAGATTTATGTATTAATTTTAATTTAAAAGTATGCTTTTGATAAGATTAAAAATTGATAGTATGCTTTTTAAATAAACATAAAGTACAAGGTATGAAAAGATAAATAACTCAATAATTTATTAATCCCTTTGGTCTTTCCTTTTTCTTAAATAAAAAAATAATAATAATAATTGAGTTTTAGAGCGATTACGACCGGATCTCTAGCTTGCAAAGAAACATTTTCTGCCACAATCAATAATAATCACATTCGTTCTTGCCTTGTTGGCAACTATAATGCCTCTGTTTTTTTTTTTTTTTTTTGTTGGTAAATTATAATGCTTCTGTTGTATTTTATATACCAACCATTTGGTTATGAAAATTGTTTGTCTTCATTGTAATCTTCTTTTTCTTTTTCTTTTTCTTTTTTTTTTTTGAGTAATGCCCACGTTTTATTAAATTAAACCAACACCTTTCTTATCGAATAGCAAAAAAAAAAAAAAAAAAAAAGAATCCCGATTGAGTGCTAACGTTTTATATAGACGTGTGTGCATGTAATTCGTGTATAAAAAAATTGAAGGTTCGCAATTTTTTTTAAAATAATAATATTAATAATAATAAAGAAGAATAAAGAGATTATTATTTAACGATAGGAACTTGTTTTCTTTCGTTTATTTTGTTTAGATTCGTTTTTAATGTTAATCCACCCAGATTATTCTTTTACTCAATTGATTGTGCAACTCCGAAATTTCTGTAAATAGTCAACACTATTCCTTGGAAGGAATGTTCTTTTGACTACCTTCAGCCTTTTAGAGTGGCGTATCAGATTCCAAGTTTGTTGCTTGTTTATTTCGTTAATTTCTTCCTTTTTAACATAAAACTCTACGCCAATTTGGGGGGAGTCGCATCTTAATATATATATCGATATAATTTGTTTTTTGTTTCCAGTATTTTCTATATTGTTTTATGATATTGATCAACTCGCTCCGGCAAAATCCCTCCCTGTTGAGCACTGATTCGCTCCAAACGTGATCAGGTACAAATTATTAGACTTCTTTCTTTTGATTGATTATTGTCTTGCTTTTGTGTGTTATATTTTAATTATGTAAAATTCATAAAATATGATTAAGAAAGTTTCCCAAACAAATAATTAATTATCTCGGATTCTCGTCATATTTTACTGTGCAATTGGCTAAGTCTTATTGTGTGTTTAGTTCTATTATGATCACCATTTTCTTGCTGGCTCTGAAAGGTGAGAAGAAGGACAACAGAATATGTTTTTTTTATTCAATCCTTTCTTTTTGAAGATTTTTTTCCTTGGTTTACCAGGAAAAAATCTAGGGGGGTACCTCTAAAACAAGGGTAGAATTCTATACAGATTTATGCATTTTTATCTCCGCTTCTTCATCTATATATTAACTTAAGAAGGATAGAATTTTCGAAAATAGTAGAAAATAAGTCAATATGAAAAGTTTAAGAAAATATATAGGTTAATTTTTAGTTATAAAAATTAATAGGCTATAACTTATTAAGTTATGGTTCATAATCAGATAAGTTGTGGACAAACTTGTCAAGTTATGATTCATAGCTAGATAAGTTATGGACAAAAACCGTGAATTATGAACGATAACTTGACAAGTTATAACTATAACTTGACAAATTATGAATAAAAATAATAATTTAACTTATTTATTAATTTATATAAATTATTAATATATTAATTTTAATTCATTTTAAGACTATAAAATTGAAGAGGTAAGTTAAGTGCACATGTTTTTATTTGTTCTGTTTCTTGGAAGAAAAAACATAGAAAACCCTATTGTTGGAGGCCGAAAATGTAAATATTGGGCCAAAATCTCTTGTGCCGGCCCACTTAACCCACTAGTTGACTTCCCACGTGCGAGGTGAGGGCCGGACAGCGTGTTCTGAGCACTTGGGAGACGGCCGGAAGCGGCATGTTTGTTAGTTATTAGATTAATTACGTACTATGACACAAATATTATAGGCTATTCGAGATATAATATTGTTCTCTAGGATTGATCGTTTGTAAAAGTCTATTACCAAAATGGCAAAATCTTCTAGCCAAATTTTGATATTCACTAGACATCCTCTCGTATCTTCATGTTCGTTCTTTTCGATATATACTAATTGCAAGTGCCTTTTTTTTTTTTTTTTTAAATCTTTCTGTATATACATATGAACATATGTGTGTGTAGAGATATATCAATATGTACATATAATTTTTAGGGAAGAAATTTAAACTTTAAATCTTAATATTGGAGGCAACCAAAAATTAAACGTAGATATCGGACGTTACATGACAGAAGAGTACGTTTTTGTAGAATCATAAATTTTCAAGTTTAATAAAAATTGATGAACCATTTTCAGTTACACTTTATATATTCTTGTTGCTAATTAATTTTTCTTTTGTTTGAATTTGTTTCTAATTAATTAGGTCGCTATAATATCAATATTAAAGCAGTTAATATCATGTTACCGTTGATTTTAACATCTCCTTGATCAGTCAATCGCGTAATTTAAGCAATATAATATTACTAGAGCTATATATAGATATATATACAATAGTGTGTGTGTGTGTATATATATATATATATATATATATATATATTCCACCGATCTTCTACGACAACTTATTATTTTCTTGCAGCTAGCTAGCTAAGGATATCTGGATATGGCCATTTCTCGGTTTTCCTCCGTATGTCTCTTTCTCCTCCTCTCTGCGGAATTCCTCTCTCTTTCTAAGGGCGATGTCGGCAATGCGGCCCATTATACAACCCCATATTTACGTAAGTAGTCTATATATGTATATATGTATATACACACGCACAATGACATCAAAACAAACAAAAGAAATGTTGCAAATATCATCATGTCTTTATATTCATACATCTTCTATACATGAATTAGGAATTTAAAGTAACATATATAATTAATTTTCGTTCCAAAAATTGTCTTCAATTCGGATAAATATATGTTGTACAATATATATGTGATATATATCATACGTGTGTATATGCACAGCGACTGCCTGTTATGGGACAGATGTGTCGCAGTTCCCATCAAGCAACATGTTCGGATCGGCGGGTGAGGGGGTATGGGACAACGGTGCATCATGTGGAAGGCAGTACTTGGTGAGGTGCATAAGCGCCGCCGTCCCAAAAACCTGCATTCCAGGCAAGACCATTCAGATCAGGATCGTGGATCGTGCTCTCACCTCCGTTTCCCGTCCCTCCAACCCCGGCGCCACCATTGTCCTTTCCACCGCTGCCTTCGCCGCCATCGCTAATCCTTCCGCTGCATCCGTTAACATTGAATTTCAGGAGTAAGTTTTCGTAGTACCCCCACACCATACGTTATTAATAACATTATACACTAATGCAACGGTGGATTCGGAACTTTAAATCAATGGAGGCATTGTCGTTGAAAGATTAAACAATTTGGGGACTTTAAGTGCAAAAATAAAAATAAAAATAAAAATATATTTTTTTATAAAGTGGGGGCACGATTAAATTTTTTAAAAACTTTAAGATCCATTAGAAATTCAGTTTTTAATATTTTCAATATTTGAATGGCGCTCATCCCTAATATTTTCATATTTTGTGAGGTTGGACACATGGGCCAAACAATTTTATTTTGAAGTCTCACGTGTGTCTACTGTTTACCGTTGAATTAGATAATCAGCAGACTAATTATAGCTCAATGATAATTTTCACCAATTGCAGTTTTTCCTTAAAAAAAAAAAAAAAAAAAAAAAAAAAAAAAAAAAAAAACGCAAATCCATGCTTCTATTGCTTTGAATTATCCACTTATTTATGTCTATTCGGTGTTTTTTTTTTGGCAAGAAACTCGGCTTCTCTGGACACTAAACAGATTGAAAACTTATTACATGTGCAGGGTTTGAAGTGATGAAGGATAAAAATTAAATTCATTAATGTGCTTTGTCCATATGTATACCTCGATGCGTGGGAAAGTCCGATATATCTACTTATCTAGAACTTGGAGGTTGAAAAGTCAGGCTGTTCGGTTGATCAGTAGCCAGCCATTTACCAATTACCATTAACATCCTCTTGTACTTTCTTCTCCTTGTCATGTAGTAGTTGAGTATTCTAATCCTTCTAGATTATATACATTATATATATATATATATATATATGGGAATTGTAGCAACACAAAATGAATAAAATGAGTTCCTCCAAATGTTACTACTAATTCATTACGAGATTGCAATTTACTTGTCGTATTTCTGATCAAGAATTGTTCTCTAGTGGAATAGAATCTATAACCGAACATATAAGAACCCCGAACCATCTTGACCTCGCCTAATTCCGGGAAGTCGGTTTCCCTCCAGTAAATAAAAATATCCAAATCGCCAACGAAGTTTATGAGAATTCGAATAATAAAAAGAAGAAAGTGGAGTTTTATTTTCATTTTGTTCTCTCCTATCTGGCCTAGTCGACCGAATTCGCCACATTGGGGTTATGGGAATCAAACCCACTTATTCCAAGACCCCCTCCGTGAACTCACCCACTCGTCTATCGCAAATTAGCCGCTTCCATCAATCAATGCATACAAATATGCTTGCTTGGACAAACACAAAGACATGCTTGTCTTTATGTAACTAGAGCCTTTGGGTCCAATACGAGGGAATTAAGAAAAACAATAGCTATTGGAGGACATCACAAGCCCTCTCTTTCTGGAATCAATCATTCCCATACGTCTAGTCCCTTTCACGGATGGATTCCAGGTACAGCAGAGAGCTCGATCAATTGCCGGAGATCCAACTAATAAATGGACAAGAACTAAAAACAAACAATGCGTGTGGATTGTGAATGGTATTCCAACGCTAGCTAGCTAGCATGCAATGAAAAAAGGTATTTCGTTCTCAATATTGATTTGTAGTCAACTTATAACTAATTTTGCCATAATCTGCGCCATGGCCAACAAATGTTTGGAGGGTTCACATTGATCAATTTTTTGTATTTTTCTTTGTATAGAGAGAGAGCAGACAAAAGATCATATTAACAAAAGAGAGCTTTAGATTATGACAGAAAATTCCTTGTCCGTTAATTAATCAGATTCGTTTATGACCTTTTCCTGCAGGCCCAACCTTATTAATCCTATTATAAGAAAATGTTTAGAGAATTTGAGTGTAGTGGATGAAAATAATGTAAAAATTCAGAGAGTTTAAGGTGTATAAGAATACTTTATTTAAAGTTTTATTAACGCTCACTTCTCAAAGTTTGTTAATGAATTTCTAATGTAAATTACCCTCAAGATACAACAAACCCTTGAACACAATATTTAACAATAATATTGTGTTTCGGAACATGAATAAAGTCTGTAAATTTTTTGAAGAATTAATGAAGACAAAGATGCTATTTTATGAATGAACACATTATCTTCAAACATCACAACCATTCATATAAAGGTACATTTTCATTGTAAATGTATTTCTTTATTGATTAAAACATCTATTACTATAATTATATCTATTACTAATAAGTGTTCAAATATGTGTGAAAACATATCTATAATTAAAGTTCTGCGCAACTTTAGTTGGACTCCTCTCTTGAGGATGAGGAGTGGGAACTGTTGTAGGGAGGAGCCATTGATGGTGAATTAGATTCTAAATGGAAGATTGTTAAGTTGTGGAGTCTAATTAATTATTCTGACGATTTATTGTCTTACACGGAGGATTTTGAGGGTTAATCTTGTAAGATTCAGTTGCCCTTTCATTATAAAAAGGGAGAGATGTGTTTGGGAGATTATTAGAGAAGTAGAGAAAAGAAAAGAAAAAAAAAAAAAAAACACAAAGAGTTAAGAGGTCTGCCTCTTGTAACTTCTTATTTGATCATAGTAAAAAAGTACAGTGGTTGAAAGATAACGTAATCTCAATTAAGACGAACCTCTATAAATTATGTGTGTCAATTATGTTTAATTTGTTATTGCGATTTGTATTGCTCTCAATAATTAAATTAGAGCGCCTAATTCTTAACACGCAAAATAAAAGAAAGGTACATACATTTACACAAATTTTATCCAGCCACACAGAAAATGAGTGAATACTGTTTTATAATATGTCATAAGCACATATTAAGAGACTTTCTCCAGTACTTACTCTCACCATCGGATTTGATCAAAATCACATTAAATTAAAAAAGTATATAGAACATATATTTTCTTCTATAGATATAACGAACTATTAGTAGTGTTTTTTTTTTTTTTTTTTTTTGGTCCTATTAAAGAAACTCCTACATATTAGCTATAAAAGAACTTACGATGGAGCTTAGAACATACACAAAAATTTGCTTCGTACATGGAGTTCTTTGCATACCATGAGGGAACCTAGAAAACCAAAGAACCAATTTACTTGTAAGTTTTATTGCGGGCCATGGATGTACTTTGACTTGGTCATTGTATTTTACCAGTTTTACTTCCTCCTCTGTCGTTTTCAATCTTTTGTTGTCTATTTACTTTCAATTGAGTTCATCGTCATTTTGTAGTCGTTTTTTCACTTATGGTTGTTTTTTTTTTCCTATTTCTCATTGTTTTTCAAGTTTTGTTATTTTTCAATTTGTTTTCGTTTTATGTTTGTCGTGGTGTCTCGTTTTTTAATTGCTATTTTGTTACAACTTACAAGTATGTCGTTTCTCGTCTTGCAGTACTTCAATTTTATTGTCGTCTTCTCATTTTTTGTCATTTTATCCTTTTTGCGTCTTTTTTCTGAGTTTTGATTTTCCTTTTTAATATCGTTTTTACGATTCAGGTGCTTCAATTATATTTTTTCGTCTACTTTTTATGAAGTTTTTTTCCATTTCAATTTTCGGCGTCTGATATTAGTTTTCATTTATCGTTTTGTTGACGTTCTACTTTTACTTGTCGTTCCATCATTTTCTGTTGTTTTGACTTATGGTCATTCAATATACGTTGTTGTGTTTTTTCACGTGTTCTCGCGTGTGATATGGTCCGTCTTTATTCGCTTTGTTGTCGTTACATTATCAGGTCGCTTCACTTTCTCGTCGTTTTTGTTCTGTTTCTTCGCTTTCTCTTCTGTGCGGCCCTTTTCTTGTCTTCATTTGTCGTTCCCTTTTCGTCCTATTCTCATTTGTTGTGTTCTATCGTTCCATAGTTTTTGCGTCGTTTAGTGTAATTGAGGATGAGATTTTTAATTAAAAAAAACAAAAACAAAAAACCTTGAAAATGAACTACTTTAATCGCGAGTGTCCCGGCTCAAACACTCAATCTTAGCCGTCCATAATTTCCCACGTGACGACTTTGTGACAGCACAACGCGACCATAACTTGAAACAAAAAAGAGGCCGTATCTAATCCAAATGGTTTATTTGCAAACCGGAATCCAGAAGGGTAGTTTGGTCATCGAGTCCTGAAATAAATAACCCCATCTCTCTTCCCCGATCAATCTCGACCCTCTGAAATCTCCATCGGAAATCTCCATCTAACCTCCCTTCTCTCTCTCTCTCTCTCTCTCTCTCTCTCTCTCTAGCTTTCTCTCTCTAGAATCTCTCAATCAATGTCTGGGAAAGGTGCGAAAGGTTTGATAACGGGCAAAACCCCAGCCCTCGGCAAGGACAAGGACAAAGACAAGGACAAGAAGAAGCCCGTTTCTCGTTCCTCTCGCGCTGGCCTTCAGGTCTCTCTCCTCCCTATCCTTTACACTTCTTTTTCATTCTAATTGTTCATAATTTATTTTTAGTTTATTATTTTCTTTTTTCTGTTACTGGGTTTCTTCGTTTTTGTGCGTAGCTTCGTTTCTTCAGAATCTGTGTTTCGTTTTCTTTTATCTGTGGTTAATTATCGGTTTTTGCGCGTGTTTGTTCTCGAATTCTGATTTTTTTTTTTGAAATTTTTCTTTCCGTTGGCTTATCTCTCTCTTGTGGAATTCGCTTGTTTGGTTGGAGGAACGGCAGGGGAAATTATATTTGAAAAAAAAAAAAAAAAGATGTAAGTAATTTTGGGTAATGGGAATACATGATTCAGGGATTTGATTGTCTTTGATTCATTGGATCAAACGTAGTTAGATTTCTTGAAATCTTGGTTGATGGGTGCCTCTTTTTATTTTTTCCTTTTTTTTATTTTTTTATTTTATTGAGTGGTTTGAGAGTTTGAGAACGATAATAGTGGTAAGCGTTAGAGTATCGCATTGTAATGAATTTTATGTAATTAGTGAAGTTTGAGTAAATTATTAGCAGGAAAAGAAGTGAAGCTTGAGTAAAACGGTTGTGGGATTATTTATCAGTTATCACATAGGATCTATATGTGCTGGAACTGTTATTTGGGTCAATTCTTGATTATATGCCCTTCATCTGTATATATACTGAAACGATTATGGGACTTCTTGGACACTTTTCTTGATACAGCCAATTCAGATGTCGTTTGCGTCCTTTTTGTTTTTGCTCACAAGACCATCTCCGATACAAATGCTAATGCCAATTGTATATTTAGCATCAAAAAGTGTGATATGGTATGTTATTTTCATTTTTACTCCCATGCATAATGCTATTTGAAATGTTAAATCTACTTCTTCCCATAATTCTTGAGCTTTGAAAGTTGTAAACGTAAACTTTTATTTTTAAAATAATAAAAAAAAATGCAAAAATTGCATTGATTACATGAAAAAATAAACATTTCAACCAATACTAATTAAATGCCAAATTTCCCATATGCTATACTTGGTGGGAAATTTTGTGACAAAATATAACATATGAGAAATTTGCCACAACAAATAGCATTGCATTGGAGAGTGTATTTTCCACTCAAATGTTAAATTTGCAATTGTCACATCAATTATAGCATTGCATTGGAGATGCTCAAATTGTAACATTTTGCATTCTTTTTTTGTGGCCCTGGTCTTGTTAAAGAAGCACTCTCAATTGTAAACAGTATCTGACTGGGTGAAGCTCTTTAAACTTGCTTTTTCCCTAATACTAAACTGTATGTTTAGGCTTCTACTAGGCAGTAGGGACAAATAGTTGCATGAACTTGGAGAAATGATAGGATTGCGGCTCTGACTTTTAGTTAAATTTCCTGTAGGAAAGATGTAAGTTGGTGTTTTTAAGGTTAGACTGAAAGGAAGCAATGATAGATTGCTTTATATTTTGTGCGGATAGTTTTGGTCTTTTCCTTATATAATGCAATTCTTGAAAATCCCTATGTGAGTGGTTTTTGGTTCCTGAGCTGTTTATCGAAACATCTCATTTCTATCCATGAATAGTTTTTGTCTCATCCTTGAACATTTATCTATTGTGTAGTTTCCGGTCGGTAGAATCCACCGTCTTCTGAAGTCAAGGGTCACTGCGAATGGAAGAGTTGGTGCAACAGCTGCTGTATACTCTGCTGCTATATTGGAGTACCTGACTGCAGAAGTTTTGGAGCTGGCTGGTAATGCAAGCAAGGATTTGAAGGTGAAGCGTATCACCCCCAGGCATTTGCAGCTTGCGATTCGTGGTGACGAAGAACTTGACACCCTCATTAAAGGAACAATAGCCGGTGGTGGCGTGATCCCTCACATCCACAAGTCTCTTATCAACAAGTCCTCCAAGGAGTGATATTTTTATGGTTTCTTATATTGTTAACCTTTAGAGAGTGGATTGCTGTGTACATTTTGCTGATATCTTATTGATTGTTGATGATCCTTGTTGGGCTGGCAATAACTTCTGTTTTCCTGCGATCAAAGAGAGGTTCTTTTCTTGCCCATTTCTATTGGTTAGAGAAAACTTTGGCTGGATATGACTGCACTGCACTATCAACGGAAATAGCTGTTACGCTCTCTGAATATTGGTCATTTGGTCCGTCTTCCCTATTCATGGATTAGGTTTTTCCTTTTTATGAGCCGTACATGTCTGGTAGCACTTGATGACCCAAATACAAATTGGAGAAGGTAAAAATTTCCATGCGGGAAAAGTTAGTAACCGTCGTTATCCAATATTACTTTATTCAGTTTTCGTGTACTTCATCAAAAGTCTTTATCCTCGTGAGTAGTTTAACCTTCCCCGTTTTGTTATTGAGGTTGCGGACAAAGTGAGCAAGCTTTGTTGTTAAGTAAAAGATTTTATAACAAACGAAAGTCATCGAAAGTCATTATCCTCCTCAAAACAGTACTCTTTCTTACCATTGGATGATGCCCAAATAGCTCAACTTTACTGTTGTTTTATTTTAGTTTGCTAATAATGTCACATGAAGTAGGATATGGAATTGTGTTTTATGCAAAGGCCTCGTGAATTAAAGTTTTCATTTTTTTTTTTCTTTGGAGAAAAAGAAAATGGGATGTTTGATACCAAAAATGCTAAAGGGCATCGAGCAGCTGAGCTCCACACCCTCACATAGGTGGTTAAAATAACTCAGGAGATTGAGTGGGACCCACTTCATGTGAGAGGACGGAGCTGGGCTTGCGGATGCCCATTAGTTCTGCTTTTTCGTGACTAGCATTGTTACTTACCTTGTATACCTAACTTCTCATTCTCGAATTGTAGAATAACAATTAGGATTTCTTTTTTTTTTTTTTTAATTGTTTCTGGAATATGTTGCTAATGTCACTTTACTCTTCAAGCTTCACAATGTACTATTCAATGTTCATGAACTTTGAGATGTTGTTGAAAATGCCTCTTCCGTCAAAATTTCATCAATTTTTACTGACGCGATGCTTAATTTATTATATAAAAAATCTAATTTAAAGCATAGATTTAACATCACATGAACAAGAATTAATGTAATTTGATGGAATCGGCATTTTGACAGATGTTTTAGAGTTTGGGAGAACTCAATGTTACGTATTGAAGTTTGAGAGAAACGACATTACTGACATAATTTAGGTGACATTTTTGAAAATAGACCAAACAATTAGCAAGTGCTGATGTTGTCCATCCAAAAAAAAAGGTAGAAAGATTAAAGAGTAGGAAGACAGGAAATACACCAAATTGAACTGATGAAACCGGCCGTTTATGTTCCATGTAAACATATTATAATGATCAATTGATTTGCATTCTCTGAATCCAGAAGAAAATGGGATTTACAAGAGCTAATTTCCTTTCTTCAATATATCCCAGGTAAATGCTTTAAAGGCTTAAATTCTATAAAGAAAGAACAGCATATGACATGCGAACCAGATATGATCGATATACCAGAAAAATAAAGTCAAAGTCTTCCTTCACTATGACCCAATATGCTCAAACTCCACCAAAGAAAAGGAAAAAAAAAAAAAAAAAAAAAAGGATTTCCCTACAAACTACAACGACCGACTCCAATAGCAGACAAGGAAAAGAAGAGGGACAAACAGAAGAGCACTAGCACACAAGGAGTAAAAGAGCAGTTTAACAGGGCAATTTCAGTCATATTTCCAAACAAATGGGAAACTTCTCTTTCTTAACCTGTAAGTGCTGAAATCTTTGGAACCTCAACTGGGAAAAGATGGATCTCATCCATCCATGGGTTCTTCTCCTCGTCCGGGTTGACTGTCCTTAGCGCCTTCCAAACCGCAGTGTTGCATTTAAATCCAGCACCAAATGCAATCTGCCATGTCCTGTCACCCTTCCTTATCCTTCCTTTTGCTTCTGTATAAGCTAATTCATACCATAAAGAACTGCTAGAAGTATTGCCAAACCTGTGAAGTGTCATTCTCGAAGGCTCCATATGCCAATCCGAAAGCTGCAGATTCTTCTGCAATTCATCCAGCACCGCTCTTCCCCCTGCGTGAATACAGAAATGCTCGAAAGCCAGCTTGAAATCCGGGATGTAAGGCTTCAGCTTCACCTTGAACAGCTTTTTCGCGATGAGGGCGGCGAAGAAGAGAAGCTGCTCGGACATTGGCAGCACGAGTGGGCCAAGAGTTGTGATGTTGGTCTTCAAGGCGTCCCCGGCGACTGCCATGAGATCTTTAGACAAGGAAACTCCAATCTTCCCTTCGCTGTCCTCTCTTTGGAAAATGCAAGAGTAGGACTTGTCATCGGTGCCCTTGTGTGTTCGGATGGTATGGACTAATTGGTACTTGGATCGCCGTTTGTCAAACCACTTGTTGGAGAGCAAAATCGCGGCGCCTCCCATTCTAAACAAGCAATTCGGGACAAGCATTGATCTGTCATTGCCAAAGTACCAATTCAGAGTGATGTTTTCCATGCTGATAACCAAAGCATAGGAATTGGGGTGGACTTGAAGAAGGTGTTTAGCAAGATCAATGGAGATCAAACTGGCACTACAACCCATCGCACCAAGATTATAGCTGATTACATTTCCTCTAAGCTTGTAATGATTGACAACCATAGAAGACAATGAAGGTGTTGGATTGAATAAGCTACAATTCACAATCAAAATCCCAATATCTTTCGGTCTCACACCAGTCTTCTCGAATAGCTGATCAAGGGCGCCAAACATCACCATCTCGGCTTCTTTCCTTGCCTCCGCCAAGCATGGATTTGGGGGAACTCTAATGACGGCTTCGGGGAGGTATGTCGACTCCCCGAGCCCCGATCTCTCGAGAACTTTTCGCTGAAACTCGATGTTTTCCTCGGTGAAAGTGCCTATAGAACGTGAACGATCCATGAAAATCTGCCTAGGGCATTTCCTGGCATCCTCGGGTTTGTAACACGCGAAATCCACGAGGTAAACAGGGCGGGGACGGGTGAGGAAGTAAAGGGTAGACAAGAAGACTGCAAGCATGGAGCAGAGGACTGCGGAGATGAAGTTGCCTCTGAGATGGTCAAAAAGGTTTTGGAAATCTTCAAGTGATAATGTGGAGAGTTGAGTGGTAATTGTGATGAGAAGAGGCGTTAGGAATAAGTACATTCCATGAGATATGAGGTAATGGTATCCAAGCTTTACGTATTTCAACTTCACTGATTGCTTGTAATCAGGAAGAAGATTTCTTGAGGATGAAGATAGAGAGATGGGAGGCTTCTTTGCTTCGGAGTCCGACATTTCCGAGGGAATTTGAGAAGATGGGTTGTGTCAAAAGAGATCAAATTCTCTCAAAAAACAACGACTTTGAATGAAATTGTTTGATAAAGTCGCTTTTGTGGCCCAAAAAATGAGAGAGACAGAGAGAGTAGTTTGTGTCTCGGGAAAATTGATATTTGCCACGAGCGAAGAAACATAAAATGTACACAGAAGAACCTAACACACTCCTGCAAAACGAATGACCACCCGTAATCAGTAAAACTAATACAGTCGAGCAACACAAACTTTCTATGACATTTGCCAATAAAGTACTCACTTTTTCACCTTTACTATATTACATCCGAATAAAATTTTGCCTTTAACAGAACAGTAGTAACCAGAGACAGAGAGAGACAGAGAGAGAGAGAGAGAGAGACAGAGAGAATTGAATAAGCATTGCAATAGAGTGTAGACACGGGTGAGTTTCAGAAGTGCCCAGATGAGAAAACTGACCTGTATAGAAAAAAATCTGACAAGAACTCGCCTGAACTGTTCCCAACACACTAATAATATATATGATATATGGACATATATATATATATATATATAGAGAGAGAGAGAGAGAGAGAGAGAGAGAGAGAGAGAGAGAGAGAGAGAGAGTGAGGCAATGTTGAAACAGGTCTGATTGAAGAAACAAGTGGTTTTTGTGGGAGTTGGAAATAGTTTAAGCAGACATGGATATATTTGTTTTGCGAGATATGGTCCACTCCAAATCCAATGATTCTGATGCAGCTACAAGTAAAGGAAAAGGAAAATGGTGGTCTTTAGAATTGATTTTATTTTTATTTTTTATTTTTTTATAAAAAAAAAAATAAAAATATTTTTAAAACAGTGTTTAACGTAATAAAAATAAAAAATAAAATAAAAATTTATTATTTTAGTGTAAAATAAAAGATAAATAAAAAAATAAAAAATAATTTTTAATCATTTTTTTTTTTTTTTTTTTTCTCATCTCTTAAATAAAAAGAGAAAGATATTAATTATTTTTTTTTATTAAAAATAATTTTTTAATAAAATTATTAAATATATTTTTAAAAATAATTTATGTCTAAAATTATAAATATTTTTATTTTTATTTTTATATAAAAAAATAAAATTATTTTAAAACAAATTCTACACGCGTTAAAAAGCTTCCCGTTTCCATTTCCAACATTAACAAGTCAGCGTTCCACGAGAAATACCAAATTGGACCTGCCCTCCCTCACATGAAGTGTCTTGCTTTAAGCAGGCCAAAAACAACCAAACTTTGCTCACATGGTGGGCAGTGGGCAGACCATCTCCAATTCCATGCAATTTTAGCTCATGTTTCATGCATTTATACACTATTCAAAACTCGTCGAATTATATAATTGTAAGCTTAGCCTAACGGAGTAACGGTATATTCATACTCGGCCTCCTCTAACGTTGAGATCTATGATTTAAAGCATCCACATTTAATTTAATTAATTTTTTTTTAAAATAATTATTTGATGTTATTATTTTTAATCTAATGATGTTACCTGACGTAAAAAGTAACTTTTCGCAATCTCAAATTTTGATAATTGGTTATATGCTTAATAATACTCATTTTTTCCATGTTTAAAAAATGAATATTGATACTACTCTCGTTACCCTATTCACCATTGGTCGATAAGACTCGTGAGTTCATGGGGTGTGAAGTCGCGAAGGAATGCGGCATTTCAGGGGAAAAAAAAAGAAGAAGAAGAAGAAGAAGAAGAAGATGTTGTTGAGATGTTTGTTAAGAGAATATGTCCTCGTCTTTTTTGTTTTTATTATTTGACAAACACTTCTAGTAATATTCTATTAAATAAAACTTGAGTAACTGAACTTAATTGTCTATTTAACAAAATAGGTGTTAATCGTGATGGGGTTGCAATGGTACTTTGGCGGAGAATTCAAACGAACACATTAATACAAAATTAACTAATCAAACGGTAATGCTCCGTTCTTTGTTACATTACATGCTCCAATATCGTATGAATGAGTGTAATTTTAATAGTTACTTTAATATTTATTCATCAATTAGTATTATTATTTTAGTCATAAAATATTAATCCGATGGTTATAATAAATTATATAGTTGATTAAAAAAATTTATGACAATTAATATAATTAAATTATTATCACATCATGTCATCAGATTTTTATATTTAGTGGTAACATTACCATTAAAAACTATATGTGTGTGTGTGTGTGTGTGTGTGTGTATTTAAAAAGCTATTTTTGTCTCTCAACGCTTCTATGGGAGAGACCGGTTGAAGGATTATCGTAATTATCTTATATTAAGTTGTAACAATTATTATTTTAAAAACTAAAAATAATTTTTAAGGCTATGGCAATAAACGACTGTCATGCATTGCTTATTATTTTGGGAACTAAAATTCGTTTTTAAGCCTATGACAATAAACGACTGTCATACGTTGCTCGAAATAAATATTCATGCATAATTAGATGTGCCTATCAAAAAAAAAAAAAAACATGACAATGTAATCTTTCAGGACAATATTATTCATGTTTAAAAAAGATAGTCAGTTATGATGTAACGACTGATATTAAAAGATAGTCGGTTAATAATTTTTAATTTTTTAGCAATGGACATTATAGAGGTAGTACTTTTATCGTGGGCACTTAGGGGGGCTTGTTCTTTTGAGCGAAAAACTCAAAAAAAGACAACTCAAGTTACTACTTTATTTGAGTTCATGTTCTTTTAAGTTTGAACTCAAGTTTAGGATTAAAACTCAAGTTCAAGTTTTCCCTTCAACTCGAGTTCAGAAACTCGAATTCAAATTAATGAATAATATTTTTTTCTATTTTTAAAAATGCTATAACTTTTTCGTTTTAATTCTGATTGAGTTGATTTTTTTTTATGTGTTGACAATGAAAAGATGAATAAAACCCGACCTATATACCATATTAAAATTTTTCATTGGCATTGAGTTTTTATTAAAATACTATCTAAATATAAATTCAAGTTTTGACTCACTCAAACACAAACTCAAAAAGATTCTTATCTCAAACCATAACTCAAATGTACACAACTAAACACAAACTCAAGTTACAAGTTCAACTCAAGTTATAACTCAAGCTCAACTTAAGAATTATACTCAAGTTAAACTCTAAAAGAACAAGCCCTTAATTTTTGGTGATGATTTTGGTTTTGTTATTTGCATTTTTTTAGTAAGATACAAAGGGCTTGTTCTTTTACATTCAAACTTAAAAAAAGTTTAAACTCAAGTTACAGTTTTATTCAAATTTATGCTCTTTTGTAAAATTTGAGTTTTAATTTGAGTTCGAGGCTAAAATTTGAGTTTAAGTTCCCCCCTTTAACTCAAGTTCCTAAACTCAAACTGAAGTTAATGAACAATATTTTTTCTCTTCTTATAAAAATTATTTTTTTCGTTTTAATTCTAATTGAGATGATTTTTTTTCTATATATTCACAACAAAGAGACAAATAAAACCTCACTCATATATCTTATTAAAAATTTTCATCACAATTGAGTTTTTATTAAAATACTATCCAAATGTAAATTCAAGTTTTGATCCACCCAAACACAAACTCAAATATATTCTCAATTCAAACTATAACTCAAAATATGCACATTCAAACACAAACTCAAATTAGTATCACAACTCAAGTATATTTTACCTCAAATTAAAATCTGAATTCAAATCACCCTAATTTAAAAAATACAAATAAACATCAAAAAGTTAACTCCGTCCCAAACTCCTACATGGAAAAGTTCATAATGGGTAGGTGAAATGAATCATGAGTTTTTCATTTTTCATTTTTTTTTTTTGAAATTTCTTTCATGTTATCTTTTTTTTTTAAAACATTATTGTTCCATACTCATCAATCATATAATGTGTCACTTTTTTTAATTTGATTTGACTTTTAATTAAATTTAATATATATCTAACAACTAATAAATATGTTCCTAAAAAAGAGAAAAAAAACCATAAAAGTCCCCTCTTTTTATGGTCACGAAGCGAATCACACTTTTCTATCTTACTGTATAACATCTAGAACTAGAACTCGTAGATATCCTCCATGATTTTTTGATCTGAAGATACCCTCCGTGATTAAAAAGAAAAGAAGAAATTTGTTCCAGGACAAGTGATTGATGAGTAAAGATGATTACTGTTGGTTTTATGTACTAATATAAAGTAAAGGATACATTTTTTATTAATTGAGCATATAATTTAACAGAACAATTATGACCGGACCCATTGTATTATTTATTTATTTTTCTTTTGCTATATACTGAAGGAAGAGGGAACCCATCAGTTCAGAAGCAAATTGGCCCCAGCAGGATCCCAATGATATGACACGATGACGGTACTTTGGGTACTGTCCAAAAATTCCCGCGTGGTCCACACTTCGACTGCAACACTCAAATAAATCATTTTGAATTGATGTGTTCTTGATCAAACAAGTAACAAATGGCTATGGAGAGGTATTTTTATTTTAATTGTTAAATTAAATTTTCAACAATTTAAATTATAATTGTCATATGCAAACTATTAACGTCGACATTCACCATTAAAATATTAATTTAATAATTAAAGCAGCAGTAACGATCAATAATAGAATAGATTCTGGAGTCCTTTATTTTTGAGTTTTATTACAGTACAAAACTCTCATAAATAATTATATTTAATTTTTTTACTATAATAGAAAATTTTCATATAAAATTACATCTTAATTCAAATTAAAAACTCAAATTAACAAACTAAATAAATCTTGTACTTTCTTTTTTCCCTCCTTCCTTTAAAGAACTGCGGGACGGATATGCAACAATAACGAGAAGCCATTGTTTCAATATATTAATAAAATGTTGTCTGTTCACCATGAAAGAAAATTAATAATTTTTTTCCCATTTTTTATAGCTCGCTAAATGGCTAGTATAGTAGCATTCATAGAGGATTATTCTTCCCATCGATTATGGGAAATAAAATTGTTACCTGCATACAACTCTGTTATTCCCTTCTGATGGTTAATATTCTCTTTGATGAAATTGCAGGCCTATGAAATTAAGTGACAACTGACAAGTAGTAGGATACTAAAATAAGAACAATGAATATACTCTTCCTCATCAAAATAGGAAGATCCATGTTTTTTTTTTTTCATAAGTTTGAATTGATTTGTAAAGAAGAAGTACAGTACAGAATGAGTAACGAGATACATGGAGAAGGAATAGTTCAAATGACTGTGACTGACCTTGAAATTGTTGGAAGACAGCTTGTGGACAAAATACTAACTAGACGTTCTTAGAGTTGAGGCAATAAACCCTTACTGGAAATGTCAAAACACAAAACCCCTTGATCTAGTGAATAGCATTATGATTAGTCTCATCTTTTACGAACGCTAATTCAGAAGCCAACGCGATATGATCGCTAGCCCATTTCTGCAAAGCAATGGATAAGAAAGAGATTTAGGAGCTGTACTAAAGTATTTTTCTACAGTTTGATTGAAATTGACGGTTCTGTCACTTGGAAGTACAAGAATCCAAAGGCTATTATTCAATGAACCGATTCACATGTTTGATCAAATTCAACAATCTATCACGTGTTTCCAAAAATACCGCGATGTTTTCTCTATTTCTTTCTAAATTGCGTCCCTTAGAACTTGAACACAAGACTCAATACATTTAAAAAAAGAAAACTCAAACACCCTCTAAACAACAATTGAGCTAGCTTTAATCGGCATAAAAAAAATATTGAGATTATTCCTATGTTTAATACTTCAGTACTATTCTCAGTTAAAGTACAAGGCTTAAAAGCTATTCTTCTAGCAAACTCTAATCCATATGTTTGATCGATTGCAACAATCTATCCTGCCTTTTCAAAAATATTGAGATTTTCTCTGTTTTTTTGGCAAGACAAATTTTACCCTTGACCTTTTCTAGTCACAAGAAAGTAACCCCTAATGTCAGATTTAACTAGATTTACTATGCAAGAAACTTTTTTTGTGTATACAAAGAAACTGTGTTTGATTTTAAGAACTTTGTCAAGACTCTCGGGTATCGTTAAGAATAAGACTCCCCAAAAAATCTCGGAACTAATTATTCTCAAATGCCAGAAAAATTGAAGATCAAAATTGTTGTCTTCAACACCTCTCTTAAAGAAGCACAATTTCATTTATGAAGGATAATTGTATTTTTCTAAAACACGTGTTGAATTTTGTCCGATAGAAAACACAAGGAATAATCTCAGCATTTTTAAAAACAAAGGGTCAGATTATTGCATTTCAATTAGGAAAAATTTCAGATGAGTACTCTATGTTTTAACATAATTATTTTTTAATACCCAGTATTAGTAATTTTAAATTAGTTCCCCGACGTTTTATAAAATCATTTTTTAGTACCTTAAAGTCATTTTTTTGAATGTAAAATGTTAAAGTTACTCTTCTTATTAATTACCCAAAAAATTAATAATAAATTTAGAAAAAATCTGAATTTTTTTTAAACATTTAAAAATAAAAAATCATGCTTTAATTTAAAAATAATTTTTCAAAACTTTTTCTAAATTTATTAGTTTTTGGTAAAGTAATGAGAAGAATTAATTTGACATTTTACATTTTAAAAAATGACCTCAAGGTACTAAAAAATAATTTTTTTAAAACGTCAAAGTACTAATTTAAAATTACTAAGAATACAAAGTACTAAAAGATAATTATGCTAAAACACAAGGTACCAATATGAAAATTTTCCTTTATCAAAAGATTAGGTGAACAAAATTTCTTTTACAGAAAAAGAGAAACTTTCATATTGGGCCTGTGTTATAGGATAATTGTCTTTTAGTACCCTGTGTTTTTAGTAATTTTAAATTGATACCTTGGCATTGTAGACAATTATTTTTTAGTATCTTGAGATCATTTTTTAGAATATAAAATGTCAAATTTACCCTTCTCATTACTTTACAAAAAACTAATAAATTTAGAAAAATTTTAAAAAAATTACTTTTAATTTAAAGCATTATTTTTATTTTTAATGTTTAAATGTTTAAAAAAAAAATCAGAATTTTTCTAAATTTATTATTAGTTTTTTGGTTAATTAATGAGAAGAGTAACTTTGACATTTGACATTCTAAAAAATGACTTTAAGGTACTAAAAAATGATTTTCTAAAACGTCAAGGTACCAATTTAAAATTATTAAAACACATGGTACTAAAAGACAATTATGCTAAACCATAGAGTACCAATATGAAATTTTCCCTTTCAATTAAATATGGGGAAATTTTTGTCATTTCCGGATAAATTTACTATTACCATTGGAAATGACTGACTAAAGAACAAGCATACATATATTAAAATTCTAGCCCTTGGAAATAAAACGTGATCACGTTTAGAGTATGTAATATATATTTGAGTATTCCAGCATAATTATTTTTCCATTCAGTTCATTGATATTTTTGGACCTTTCTTTTATTACTCTAGCATTTTAAACGTTATACCTTTGTTGGGAATCCTTCAATTGTTTGCATGACCTGTTTTGGTATTGGAGCAAGCACCTTGACAGTCTGCAAACGTTCAGAACGCCTGCATATATATAACATCCAGAAAGTGGCTTCATTAGAATTTAGATGTGGTTCCTTTCTACTGTGACAGTACAAATTCAAATATATATATATATATATATATATATATATATATATATATATACAGCATTGACAGAAAAGTAGACGAGAAAGGGCAAAATCATCGAGTATTTACCAAATGTAATCAACCGTCCCCATGAAACACTTGTTATAACTGGTTACAAGGGGCTCTCCGTTTGAGTCTCTAATCCCTAATGTATCCTGCAAAGATGCAAAAGTACTTTTATTTTTGTAACTAACGAAGTACAGATGATCTCTCTATAACCCGAAAAAATTGTTAAAATGAGTCAATGACTTAACCTCAACTTCAGTATATGTGCTTCTAAGCTTCAGAGGATGTTCTAAAGAAGTACAGTCTGCATTGCCCGTTGCAGTTTCAATGTCCCCAGGAGTCCAAGATGATGGGTCGTAATAGCTTTTATCCACAACAAGAGGTTCCGGATCCAAATCTGGAGATGCATCATTCTCAACCCTGTTGTGCAATGAATGCTGTGATGAATTGAGGAGAACAGAAGCAAAACCTTTGGAGGGATCAGTTTCCGCTGGACCTGATCTTAGCAACTGACCGAGCTTACGAGGTGAAGCATCTTCAGAGTTGTGTAACGCAGATAAAAATGTGCTACTATCTTCGACTACATTTCCGTCTTCAGTTGTGGCTTTATCTATGTCATTAAAGAATAAATTGTCAAATTTTTCGTGCACTTCAATACTAATAGATGCAGATGACCCGTGAGCTTGACTTGGGCCTGAGAAGCCAGCTTGCTCGTCACTGGAAATTTGCTCGGAGGAGCGGCCCATGCTTTCCTCATCCAAATAAATTTTCGGATCAGAGTTCCTACTATGACCAGTGGAAGAGCCACCTTCACCTTCAGGCATACTTACATCTTGAAGCAATTCAGCAGTTTCCATACAGCAAGTTGATCTACTTCCATCACTGAGGTCATTTGCAGAAATCTGTTCACTTTCTTCTTTAACTTCATCACCATCCTTTCCCCGTTCAACCCCAGTGTTTGATGTATCACCGGCATCAAGAGCATTGCTAGATTGAGGCTGAGAGAAGTTTTCCCCTGAGGGAACATTTTCTGGATTGCTATCCGCATTATCTAGCTTTTGTGTGTCAAAGGATGATTCGTTCTGCTTGATGCCATCTTCTCTGTGTTGTAACACTGATGGAGCTGGATTTAAATTATCACTAGACCTGAGGCTGCAATAGTTTGACAAAGCTTTCATTTCAGAATTCAGAGCTTATCTCCAAGAGCCAACTGCAGTCACAAGATTAACAGTCGGTATTTGACTAGTACAAAACCTACCCAGGATTAGGATTATACGTCCTTTGAGCACCAATTACAGCGGAAGCTTGTCCTGACAACTTATCTCTATGAAGTCCGGATATATCTAACTGCAAAAGAACGATAGTGATTTAATTTATGATTCAAATGCGGCTTGGTCATTAAACGTGGAAGTTGATATAAAGTTTACCTTCTGTTCTGAAATATAGTTGTATATTGGACTCTGACAAGGGGGGAAAAAAAAGCCAAGAAAAAGAAGTCAACACTGGCATAAACTAGCACTAGAAAGAAATATGCTATAAAATATGAGACATTACACCCCAAAGAAAAGCTTGAGTGAAAGTGGAAACCTTTGGTACACAATTGAAATCCCCACAAAGGACAATTGGAGCATCATTCCAGAGCTTTGAAACAGCATGTGCCCTAAAAAGGAGGGTCCTCACCTGTTTGAAGATATACAGATATATGGTGATTAATAAATAAAACCTGTAAGTAAATTTTACCATTCAGCAGTTCTAGAAGTTTAAGATGCAATCTATATCCTATTTGCTCATGTTATCAGATCAAATTGCAATGAAAAAAGGTTCTACGTGAACATACAGTCCAGAATCAAGCTGGAAGACCTACTGCAGTATCTCTCACAAACACCCAACCAATATACGATTTTACACAGTACCACAGAAACACACAGTCCATGATTCTGCTACTGCAATTTTTAAATGGCAATCTGAATAGAACAAGAAAAAATAAAAAAGTCTGAAAGAAAATAAGCACACTCATTAAGACCTCATGAGCAATACACTGTCCACGAATATGTCTCCCCAATCATACCTGAGAAAATAGTACTGGAGAGCTGAAAATTATTTAATATTTATGTGTGGACATAATATACGTGTGTGCGGCTGAGGTACAGTGAGAGTTCTGGGCAATGAGTATTTCTGTTATATGGAGAGTCGTTTCTATGGTGATGTGCACTACTTAATAGCAATACTAATGAAGCATGTGAAAGAAATATGCACACACGCATAGAGAGTAAATGGACAATACTAAACAGGATGACTGTTCAACATTAAAAATGCCATAAACAGATCTACGCATATATAAACATCAGATAGAAGCAGTCTAAATACGTTCTCAGCAACATTAAGCAATGTCATTATCAGTAGAATGAAACTAAAAGATAAAGAAATATATAAGTTGAACTTCAAATTGCCTAAGGGAAAAAAAATAAAAAATAAAAAATAAACGTAATCAACATCTAACATTAATTAGCGACAACTATCGATCCAAATTTGGGGAGGAAAAAAAAATACCCTACCTATCAACCGTTTAACATAAGAGGACGTGCAAAAGAAAACCCACAAGAAAATAATTACCTGGCCAAGCTTTATGTCTCCTCTACTAGGGTTGTAAAGCACATGAATGTTACAAACTATGACTTTATTTGAACCTGTTGAGCTGCAAACGCAGAATATTTACTTCTTTTTTTTTAATTTTTTTTAGCATTAATGCAGAATATGTTGCGTAAACGTTAACATATTACGAAAAAAAGAGAAACAGAAAGAATCAACTTTCAAGTCATACCATGTAAATGGAATTTTTCAATGAAATCCCAACTAGTTATATTTTACTATTCCACAGCATTCTAATCATTCTTTATTCTCCATAGTTTCTTCAAATGACCAAGTCAAATATAGGACCACTCATTATGTGCATTATCTTTATTAGTTCCAGTTACTCGAGAGAGACTTCGAGAGTGTCACTTAATTTTGCTTCCCATTCTTCCATTCCTTGAGAGAGAAAAGTTCATTAAAATGTTGTGTGATTAGATTTACCGCGATTCAACAATCTCAAAGACTCAAAGTGAAGTGACCAAATAAATATACACTGAAAGCAACTTAGGCGAAGGATATTACATACCTTGTTTCAAGAGCTGCAGCGTTCCCTTCACAATTTTGACTAATCAACTGCCAATTGTCCAGAAGGAAAAATAATGCTTTAGAATCATCAAATAGTCAAGATGAAAACTTTTAAGATAATGGTTAATTTTGCATCTAATGTACCTCCAGTACACAAATCTGAGCAACATTATCCCGAAGTCCAAAATTCTTGAACTCAATTGATTCTTCATGGAGCAACTTGAATCTAATATAATGATAGCCAAATGGTCATAATCTAAACAACAAAACAATTAGCTATATGGTATCCTCAACTCACAATTTGATTCAAGGGAACAGCACATATAGCACACAGTGGCCCCATTCTTTTCACGGGTTTGAGTTGAAAACTTGAGCTGAAATTCAAATTTTTTTAAGAGAGAACATTATAGCAAAAAAAAAGGTTGAATAGAGATTCAAATGTGAAAAGAACAGAGGCCAATGATACTCCAATGCCTGAGTTATCCCATTTCAAACAATACGATATATTCCATGATCATTGATCATTTGTTCTATAAGCACAACACTCATGTTTTGTGCCAGGAGGCTGCAGGTCAAATTTATACCTTAACTATGTTGTTCTAATAGAAACCTTTTATTTTGAATATCAAGTAAAAATAAAGGCATATTACAACTATAAGTTCACTCATCACCATCAAAGCTAAAGACGTAAAAACTAAGCTAAAAAATCTGAAAACTTGTATTGCTGCAACAATGAAATGGATTCCCTCAATTCCTAAAAATACTTTGATATTAGCTTGAGGGGAATGAATGTGAACATCAACTGCTTCTTGTTTGGAAGAGAGAAAAAAAAAATAATAAATAAATAAATAAAACCATCAACTGACCACTTGTCCAGAAAATCAACCTTTCCCTATGGTGATAAGTGCCCTACAAATAAACAACGTTCCAAAATAAAGAGCATGTGAAAAGTTAGAGAAGTAATTTACCTGGATGCACGCCAAAATATTGCACAACCATCAAGAGGCTTGCCAGTCCTTCTCTATATAGTATTAATAACCAAAACATTGTCATAATTCTGTTATCACTGCTTATTATTATTTAAAAAAAAAAAAAAAAAAAAATCCGCCACAATAGAAAGAAGCGATGATGCAACCAATCTAGTGAAGCTAATAAATACAATAATTATAAAAATCAAACTAAGGACTCAAAGCCACTTCTTATGCCCACCTTCCAAATGCCGTTATATCCCCGAAGTTTTAACTCCTCCTCTAAGTCCTGAAATCTATCAACCTCCTGAAAAATAAATAAAAAAATAAACCATCAGAAACCAAGAGAGTAAATACACAGGAAAAAATTGCAAATGCATATAAATGACCATCAGAAACAAGCCAAAGGCTTTAAACATTATATGCTTCTGAAAAACACCCATTTATTTTGGTCCAAGCATCCATTAATATACCCCTATCAACCCCCACCCCAACATCACCACCCCCCCTCACACACACAAACATAAGGTCCTATCAATCTTTCTCTTTGAATTGGATCTCCATTTTAGTGACGGTTTCATTAGATATCTTACAACTAGAATCCTTCTTGTTTCCAAGCCAATTCCCGCTGCAAGCTATAGTCCCAGAAAGAAGTAAAAGATACAATCACTCTCAAATGCCTCTCTTAGCCTCCCTCTGTATTTCTCTCTACAGAGAACAACCGCCACGAAATCCCTTGTCTATAACAAGAATTAGGGCAGACCAATACTCACGTTAAATACCTAAAAGGACAATCCCCGTACTAAGTCAGTGCAATAATTAGGCTTCAACACAACTCAAAACAAATGTGACAAATAACAACCATGACCGAGTGGTTTCCACATAATTTTTGTATTCAGGTATTGAAACTAATGCATATCTTCCTCAACAAAATATCACAAGCAAAATTGAAGCTTGCGCTTGTACTGAATGGCATTGGCTTGAAAATTACACAAAATGATTCAAAAGCAATCGTTAAGACTGTGCGAACCTGAAAGCACATTATGTCAGTGGACCATAATCCGAGCTCGAAGATGATATTCCCCTTTCTCCATCCCCAATCCAATATACGACGAGGAATGTGACTGAAAAGCTCCATCCGATGACGATAACCCAAAGCAACGTAGTCAGCCAGTAAATTATACGAAAGAATCGTAAACCGCTCTGCTCAATAATTTAAAAAAAAAAAAAAACACGAAATTCAAATGACTAACAGAAACTAACACAAACAGCAAGCACAACAAAGCAGAGCAATTACCACTAGTAGAGGGCGGTGCCGATTTAGCATACTCCCAAATTCGATAATCCGGAGGCCGCGGCCTAAACTGCTGCGGAGGCCTTTGCGGTTGATTCTGTTCAAAGGGCGGAGGACGGTGGTATGGCGGCGGCTGTCGGAACTGCTGGTTCTGATGAAAATGCCGCTGCTGCGGCGGGGGCGGACGAAAGCGCTGGTTTTGACTATTTGGAGGCCGTTCCTGCGCTGGAAAGCCTGAGTTCTCCTCGACGCTTCCGCTGTCCCCATGGTGGAACCCTAAATTGGCCTCGCGGACGGGTTGGGAGTGCGGGTCACCAAGGCCGGAGACGTTGTGGCTTATGCCGCCGGTGTAGGGCCGATCAAAGAAGTTTCTCCGGAGATGGTTCCGGCCGCCTCGGTACTACGATAGATACATTTCCGATTAGAAAGATATCAGAGGAAAAAAAAAAGGCTTTTGAATTTGAAGAAGAGAAAAAGAGAAAGCAGTGAAAATATGGATATAGATAGAGAGAGGTGAAATACGGGAGGACGAGAAGACATGGCGGTGGAGGCGTTTGCAGGAGCAGCGGCGAGGAAATGGGGGCGGTAACCGTGAAGAAAGCGCTTCATGGAGGGAAGAATTGACGCTGCAGCAGTGAGACGAAAAGTGCTCTTTGAGCGCGCCCTTTCAAGACGTGCGTCCTTTTTTTTTTGTAGGGAATACCCTCTTAACACTTTAATTCGAGTTGAAATTTAATTTTATGTGAGAATTTTTTATTGTAGCAAAAAAGTTAAATGTGATTGTTTGTGAGAGCTTTTTACTGTAGTAAAACTCAAATTTTAAACTCGAATAAGCGAAATGAACAAGGCCTAAAACGTAACAGGTGCTTTTTGAAATTAATTTTAAAATAATTTATTTAATATATAAAATTAAAAATAAAAATATTTTTAATCTCGGATAGAAATTATTTTAAAAAAATATATTTAGTAATTTTATTAAAAGATTATTTTTAGTATAATAAAAAATTAAAATTCTGTTTAGTTATATAATTTTTATTTTTAATTTTTTTAAGTTTACAGTCGTCAATGGAGCACGTTAGAGGAAGCCAGTCATGTGGTAACTTTAAGAGCACTTTGTTAGTTCATTTAAGCCCACACCTAGTGTTGGAACTTTGGGCCGGTGGGCCTGCCTGAAGCCCAATTTTTCAAGCTCGACGGGCAGACACCTAAAGCTGCCCGTGCAAGCACTTTCTCGGGCTCAGGCTCGGGCTACCCGAAAAAAATCAATATCGCGGAAGCTTGCCGCCGAACGAAAGCTCCCAACCGTCGACCACCGATTTTTTATTTTTTTTATTTTTTTCCCTCAGTCCCAAATTCCAACTCGATTAGCCCGAATAGCCCCAAGCCCGATTAACGGCTAGTTTTTTAAACGTTGGCGCCCAACCCGAACCACCGCCCAAAAGCTCGACCACTAACGGCTCTTTTTTTTACTGTTGCCCAATTTTGGCCCGAACCTGCATGAAACCCGCCGATTCCAAGAAATAGCCGTTGGATTTGAGTTTGGGGGAAAAAATTAATTTTTTAACCCAAAAATTTCCCTATAAATACCTCCATCCCCCAAATATTTTCCTCACCCAAACCCTTTCATTCTCTCTCAATTTCTCTTAATTTCTCTCAATCTCTCTTAATTTCTCTTAAATCTCTCTCACAATTTTTCCAAAACTTACACAATATCCTAAAGCTCTCTCTCTCAAATCAGTTTTATCTTTTATAATGAATTCTTTTGGTTATGGTGATATTCATGTTGATGCCCAACAAAACGTGAAAGATGGGCAATTTCCTACTAATGAATTTATTAAGCAAGAATCACAAACACAAGCAACTGAGGAACCTGCAAATCCGAGTCATGGTGGACGTAGCAGAGGTCGTGGTTGCAATGGTGGTGGGCGTGGTGGAAAGGCAAGTGCAAGTGCTATTGCAAGTGTTGCAACCTCCAAGAGGAAATTCAAGCGCATCTCGACAGTTTGGGATCACTTCGACACAATTGAGAAGGTCGACAATGACGGTAACACTAAAAACATAGCTCAATGTAAATATTGTTATTCTAAATTACAAGGTAACACTATTCACGGCACAACACACTTGCGAAGACACTCCGAAAAGTGTCTTCAAAAGCGTGGCCAAATCGGCAGAGCTGAACTTCGCCAAACACAATTATCTTTTGATCATGCAACCGGTGGTTCAACCACTTAGAAATACGATCCATAAGTAGATCGTATGAAAGTTGCGTGAATGATAGTTGTATGAGATCAACCACTTACTTTTGTAGAGCATCCTAATTTGCACCGATATATTAAAGTTGTACCCAATCCTAATGCATAGTTTTTTTTTTTTCAAAAACTACTCTTAGAAAAGATTTGTTAAAATTATTTAAACAAGAAAAAGAAGCATTAATAAACCTTTTACACTGTACTAGCGGTTGCGTTGCGTTAACGACATACATTTGGTCTGCTGTTGCCAACAAAGATTATCTATCCGTAACCGGACATTACTTTAAAGGCTTCGATTTAGATACGAGAATATTAGGTTTTAAATGTGTTCTACGATCACATAGCCGGTTTAATATATAATACAATTTTAAATGTAATTGATGAATATAAATTAAAAGATAAAGCGATGGCTATAACTGTAACACCCTGAAGAATTAATTGAGATTAATTAAGCTAATTGAGATTATTAATGTGCTTAATCCGGACTGTCTTTTAAATTTTTGTGACACATGTCCATTTCCTTTGTTTTTTTCTTTTTTCCCGTGCACACTCTCTCTTCCTCTTTCTCTTCATTTTCTCTCTCTCTCTCTCTCTCCCTTCATTTTCTCTCTTTCTCCACGCACGGCCGACCCACCTCCGGTGAGATTCCGGCGTCTGTTTTCGACACCTCCCGGCTCGCTGGAAAGACCTCGTCGAGCTGAGTCCGGATTGGTCTCTTCCAGCCGGCCACTCCGTCGAACGCCGCCACCCTCGCCGGCCAAAGTTTTGAAAAACACCCAAACTTCCGATCGTGATATCTCCGCCGTCCGGTGTCCGATCGAGGTGATTCCAGTCCCAATAGACTCAGAGCGAAGAGACGAAGAAAACGGTACCAGCAGCACGGCTTGATTTTGACCGGAGCACCGCCGCCCGTGGTGGCCGGATTCCTCGCCGCCGCCGCCCTCGGATCTCCTTCCTCCGGCCGTCGTGAATGACACCGCCCAGCCCATTAGCTTCAGAGGGAGTCGGTGAGTCGTTCCGGGCCACCAGCCGTGGTCACCGCCGCCGCCTTGCCGGAAAACGAGCCGCCGCCGCCGTGAGAAAAGTGGGAGGATGGTTCCGGCGATCTAGCCGTTGGATCCTCGTGATCTTGGTGTCAAAATGCTCATAATCTCACGGGTAATGAAATCCCCCAATCAATTTTGAAGATCCATGGCTGAAAAACAAAGATTCAAGGTTTGAAATTCGGCCGGAATTGAGGATCCCGATCCGAGTGGTTAGAGGCCGAATTTAGTAAAATTGACATCGCCATTGGATTCAGAAGCATCGATTTTGTGGGGGTAGGACCCAAGTCCGCCGCGGGATTCTTTTCCGGGAAGCTCCGCCGCCGCACCGCCGCCGTTGCCGCCGCCGCCGGTGGCTGGATTCCGGCGAAGCTTCGTTTCTCAGCTTCCTGACTTCCGATTGATGATTCGAGATCCGTTTTGAGTGCTAGCTGAGGATTCAGACTGAAGGGGCTTGAGGAAGCGGAAGCCGGACAAGGCAACGCCAGTCCCAGGTTTGATTTTGCGAGGTAGGATTTCTATCCCTTTTCCTTGTGAGCCTGTTTCCAAAGAAGATTTTGGCCTTGAAAATGTTTTAAAGAAAGGGATTGGTTTGCGAAAGAAAAATGTTTTAAAAACCATGGCTTGTTAGTTTATGGAAATTCTTGGTTTGTCCTGTCCATGGAATCCATAGCTTGTCTAGTCATGGAACCTCATGGCTTGTCCAAATCCATGGGGCCCCCGCTTGAGTAGTTCGTGGGGTCATATGAACGATTTCATAATGTTAAACGGATGATTTCTTAAGATAAGAGATATTGTGAACTGGTAATAGAGTCTATTGTCAGAAGCCCAGATAGGATGCGGAGAGTGCGTCCCCGGGGCGTAACCCGAAACCGGTCCGTAGGGCGAGGCACTTGGTGAGGTGAGTAATTTGTACTAATTACTTGTCAAGCCTGTAATATGGTTAGTTTCATTATATTTCCTTTGAGAAAAAGGATGTGAGGTTCCTACTGCTCTGCTCGGATTTGACCGAATGTCTTATTTTATTTATTTATTTATTTACGCACTCATTTATTTTAATGGTATTTAAATTATATCCTACTGGGCCTTTCGCTCATGTTTTATGTTTTAAATGTTAAACCCCTCCCAGGAGATTATAGGAGCGGTGCACAGTAGCTGGATAGTTGCTACGGAGTAGCTGAGTTGTGCTACGGGATCGATCAAGTGAGGATCATGTTCCTCCTCTGATATAAAGTGTAAGGATTTGTAAGAAATTGTAATTATTGACATTTGGATTTACTAGACTGTGGTTGATGTCTGTTGTAATGATTACTTACATAAACATGTATGTACGATACTGTATGTCCTGTGGGGTGGAGCCATGTGTGTTAGAGGCTCCTGGATTATATTATTTATTTATTTATTTTAATGCAGTCAGGTGGGGCCCGGTTGGGGAATTCCGCTTTATTAATTCCTAATCGAGCTCCACGTCACCCACCCCGTTTGGGGGGCGTGACAGAGTGGTATCAGAGCCCTAGGTTAAGAACTCCCGGGATTGTACATACATGTGTGACATCAGGAATCCACTAATCAGTCTAGTTTCTTTTCAGTTAAAAGAAATATCAAGTTCTTTTGTTCGGACTTTGAAACTGAAGAGTGCGAATTTAAAAGTCTCGATGACTTTGAACTCCCCACTGGGATGTGTGGAGGTAGTGAGTGTGTGTAAGTCGTGTGAAATCACGATTGGTGGTGAGCGATTGAGAGCAAACTTGATTATCCTTCCGATGACCCTGTTTGATGTGGTGCTCGGAATGGATTGGCTGTCAAGGTACGGTGCAATTGTTGATTGCTACCGTAGAAAGGTGACATTGGTAACGGATTCCGGAACAGTGATTGCTTATCGTGCGAGATGAACCCAGTTCTTTGGGAACGATCATTAAAGTACACCGTTGGGGACGGAAGAATCTAGCATGCTTCTTTTCCCTTCTTGCCTCGGAAGGTAAAAATGAAGTGATCGGGGATAGTGTGGGAATCCTGTAGTGGATGAGTTCCCGGATGTATTTCTGACGAGCTACCCGGTTTACCGTCAGATCGGGAAATTGAATTCTGCATTGATTTGGTTCCAGGAACGGCACCTATTTCCATTCCTTCATACCGGATGGCTCCGGCGGAGATGAAGGAATTAAGAACACAGCTTGAAGAGCTGGCAGAAAAGGGATATATCCGGAATAGTACTTCCCCTTGGGGTGCACCAGTGCTATTTGTGAAAAAGCACGACGGATCTCTTCGGTTGTGCATTGACTACCGACAATTGAACAGGGTAACTGTGAAGAACAAGTACCCACTGCCGAGGATCGATGAATTGTTCGATCAGTTGGGTGGATCACAGTTCTACTCTAAGATTGATTTGAGGTCCGGGTACCACCAATTGAAAATCAGGGAGGAGGATATTCCGAAGACTGCTTTCAGAACTCGGTATGGGCACTTTGAGTTTCTGGTAATGCCATTTGGGTTGACAAATGCCCCTGCCGCATTCATGGATTTGATGAATCGGGTTTTCCGGCCGTATTTGGATCGGTTTGTGATCGTCTTCATTGACGACATACTGGTTTACTCGAAGACTTGGGAAGAACATGCGCAGCATCTTAGAATTGTTCTTCAGACTCTTCGAGAACACCAGTTGTATGCGAAGAAGGAGAAGTGTGACTTCTGGCTGACAGAAGTGAAGTTCCTTGGGCATGTGATTTCTGGACAGGGAATTTCTGTCAATCCTTCTAAGATCGAGACTGTGCTACAGTGGGAAATGTCGAAGAATGTAGCGGAGATTCGCAGTTTTCTCGGACTGACAGATTATTATCGGCGTTTTGTGAAGGACCTCTCGAGCATCGTTGCACCGATGACTCGGTTGACAAGCAAGGAAGTCAGATTCGAATGGGACGCCGAATGTGAAAATACTTTTCGGGAATTGAAGGTCAGACTGACAAGTGCACCAGTCTTGACTATTCCTGATAGTGAAGAACTGTATGAGGTGTATACTGATGCCTCGGGGAGTAAGCTAGGCTGTGTGTTGATGCAGGGTGGACGCGTTGTAGCTTATGCATCCTGACAACTAAAGCCACATGAATAGAATTACCCCACTCATGATTTGGAGCTACCAACGGTGATATTTGCTCTAAAGATATAGATATGTTATCTTTATGGAGCAAAGTTTCAGGTCTTCTCTGACCATAAAAGTCTGAAGTACTTGTACTCAGAAGGACTTGAATCTCAGGCAAAGGAGATGGGTAGAGTACATGGAAGATTATGACCTCACCCTGCAGTATCATCCTGAAAAAGCTAATGTGGTGGCTGATGCCCTTAGTAGGAAAACGTCAGGGACTCTGGCGTCATTAGCTTTGGAGGATTGGAAGAGGACTGAAGTGGTGAGTGAGTATGATCTTCAGTACCATGAGGATTATAACCAGACTGTGGTGTATAATCTGATTTCCGCCCCAACTCTTATGCAACAAGTCAAGCAGAATCAATGGCAGGATCCACACCTCCAAGGAATTTGGATTCGGATCCAGAATGGAGAACAATTCGAGGATTGGAGAATCCGGGAGGATGGAGCCTTGTATTTTCGCAACCGCCTCGCTGTTCCTAAGGCGGGTGAGGTAAAGAAAGCGATTCTGCATGAAGCACACAAATCGAGGTATGCCATTCATCCGGGTAGTACCAAGATGTACCAGGACTTGAAGAGACAGTACTGGTGGAGAGGCATGAAGAGAGATGTTTGTGAGTACGTCTCGGAATGCGTGACTTACCTCTGAGTTAAAGCTGAGCACCAGAAACCAGCGGGAGAGTTGCAACCTCTGTCTGTCCCTGGATGGAAATGGAAGCACATCACGATGGATTTTCTGATGGGACTACCGAGAACTGAGCATAGGCACGATGCCATTTGGGTGGTGGTAGATCGGTTGATGAAATCTGCGCATTTTATACCGTTCCGTGCGACCTATTCTCGAAAGGTTTTGGCAGAATTGTACTTGGAACATGTCGTGAAGCTCCATAGAGTACCATTGTTGATCGCGTCCGATCGTGATACGCGTTTCAATGCAAGGTATTGGAGAAGTTTCCAGGAAGCCATGGGAACAGAATTGAACTTCAGCACAGCATTTCATCCTCAGACTGATGAACAATCTGAAAGAGTTATTCAGATTCTGGAGGATATGCTTCGTGCTTGTGTTCTGGATTTTGGCGGGAACTGGAAGAAATACCTGCATTTAGCTGAGTTTGCATACAACAACAGCTATCAGGCCAGTATCGGTATGGCACCGTTTGAGGCGTTGTATGGTCGTCCTTGTAGGTCACATGTTTGTTGGCTGGAACCAGAGGATAGACTTACAACTAGACCGGATGTCATTCAAGAGAATAATGAGAACATAGCTGTGATTCGAGAACGTCTATTGACAGCTCAAAGTCATCAGAAGAGCTATGCTGACAGAAGGCATAGGCCTTTGGAATTCCAAGAAGGCGACTTTGTTCTGTTGAAGGTTTCTCCACGCAAGGGAGTTACTCGGTTTGGTGTGAAAGGAAAACTCGCACCGAGGTATGTGGGACCATTTCCGATCGTGCAACGAGTCGGAGTGGTAGCGTACCAGTTGGCTTTACCGCCTGAGTTATCTCATGTGCATGACGTGTTTCATGTCTCCATGCTTAGGAAATGTCAACCTGAGCCGAAAGCAGTAGTGCAGTGGTTTGACGTTCCGATACAGTATGACGCGTCTTACAAGGAGGCACCAGTCCAGATTCTTGACAGGAAGATGAAGAGTCTGCGTCATCGTGAGACTCCGTTAGTGAAAGTGCTGTGACAGCACCATGGTGTTGAGGAAGCAACATGGGAGCTTGAAACAACGATGCAGGAACGTTGTCCGCATCTGTTTGCACTTTGAGGTGAGTTTTAATTTCGAGGACGAAATTGCTTAAGGGGGGTGGAGCTGTAACACCCTGAAGAATTAATTGAGATTAATTAAGCTAATTGAGATTATTAATGTGCTTAATCCGGACTGTCTTTTAAATTTTTGTGACACATGTCCATTTCCTTTGTTTTTTTCTTTTTTCCCGTGCACACTCTCTCTTCCTCTTTCTCTTCATTTTCTCTCTCTCTCTCTCTCTCCCTTCATTTTCTCTCTTTCTCCACGCACGGCCGACCCACCTCCGGTGAGATTCCGGCGTCCGTTTTCGACACCTCCCGGCTCGCTGGAAAGACCTCGTCGAGCTGAGTCCGGATTGGTCTCTTCCAGCCGGCCACTCCGTCGAACGCCGCCACCCTCGCCGGCCAAAGTTTTGAAAAACACCCAAACTTCCGATCGTGATATCTCCGCCGTCCGGTGTCCGATCGAGGTGATTCCAGTCCCAATAGACTCAGAGCGAAGAGACGAAGAAAACGGTACCAGCAGCACGGCTTGATTTTGACCGGAGCACCGCCGCCTGTGGTGGCCGGATTCCTCGCCGCCGCCGCCCTCGGATCTCCTTCCTCCGGCCGTCGTGAATGACACCGCCCAGCCCATTAGCTTCAGAGGGAGTCGGTGAGTCGCCCGGCCACCAGCCGTGGTCACCGCCGCCGCCTTGCCGGAAAACGAGCCGCCGCCCGTGAGAAAAGTGGGAGGATGGTTCCGGCGATCTAGCCGTTGGATCCTCGTGATCTTGGTGTCAAAATGCTCATAATCTCACGGGTAATGAAATCCCCAATCAATTTTGAAGATCCATGGCTGAAAAACAAAGATTCAAGGTTTGAAATTCGGCGGAATTGAGGATCCCGATCCGAGTGGTTAGAGGCCGAATTTAGTAAAATTGACATCGCCATTGGATTCAGAAGCATCGATTTTGTGGGGGTAGGACCCAAGTCCGCCATGATTCTTTTTTCCGGGAAGCTCCGCCGCCGCCGACCGCCGCCGCCGCCGCCGCCGGTGGCTGGATTCCGCGAAGCTTCGTTTCTCGACTTCGACTTCCGATTGATGATTCGAGATCCGTTTTGAGTGCTAGCCGAGGATTCAGATCAAGGGGCTTGAGGAAGCGGAAGCCGGACAAGGCAACGCCAGTCCCAGGTTTGATTTTGCGAGGTAGGATTTCTATCCCTTTTCCTTGTGAGCCTGTTTCCAAAGAAGATTTTGGCCTTGAAAATGTTTTAAAGAAAGGGATTGGTTTGCGAAAGAAAAATGTTTTAAAAACCATGGCTTGTTAGTTTATGGAAATTCTTGGTTTGTCCTGTCCATGGAATCCATAGCTTGTCTAGTCATGGAACCTCATGGCTTGTCCAGTCATGGGGCCCGCGGCTTGAGTAGTTCGTGGGGTCATATGAACGATTTCATAATGTTAAACGGATGATTTCTTAAGATAAGAGATATTGTGAACTGGTAATAGAGTCTATTGCTGTAAGCCTAGATAGGATGCGGAGAGTGCGTCCTCGGGGGCAGAACCCGAAACCGGTCCGGTAGGCGAGGCACTTGGTGAGGTGAGTAATTTGTACTAATTACTTGCTGAAGCCTGTAATATGGTTAGTTTCTGTTATATTTCCTTTGAGAAAAAGGATGTGAGGTTCCGGCTGTTCTGTCGGGACTGAATGTCTTATTTTATTTATTTATTTATTTACGCACTCATTTATTTTAATGGTATTTAAATTATATCCTACTGGGCCTTTCGCTCATGTTTTATGTTTTAAATGTTAAACCCTCCCAGAGATTATAGGAGCGGTGCACAAGAGTCGGATAGTTGCTACGGAGTAGCCGAGTTGTGCTACTGGGATCGATCAAGTGAGGATCATGTTCCTCCTCTGATATAAAGTGTAAGGATTTGTAAGAAATTGTAATTATTGACATTTGGATTTACTAGACTGTGGTTGATGTCTGTTGTAATGATTACTTACATACACATGTATGTACGATACTGTATGTCCTGTGGGGTGGAGCCATGTGTGTCAGAGGCTCCTGGATTATATTATTTATTTATTTATTTTAATGCAGTCAGGTGGGGCCCGGTTGGGGAATTCCGCTTTATTAATTCCTAATCGAGCTCCACGTCACCCACCCCGTTTGGGGGGCGTGACAATAACATTAGATAATGCTAGTGCAAATACTAAAGCAATTGAATATTTCAAAAATGATTTAAGTTTATTCGATGATGTTACTATTTTTCACCAACGTTGTGCATGCCATGCAATTAATTTAATAGATAAATCCGATTTAAAATCAATTTACATACATATGATAGCAATTAGAGATAGTATTGCATGAATTTAAGGTAGCAACCCACACGACAAGATTGGTTTAGGTGCATTAGCCCTAGATATGCCTGTAGGATGAAATGCAACTTATATAATGCTTTAACAATGCATCCCCTATAAGGATGTTATAACAAACTATATTAGTGCAAAATTCAGAGCAGGACATATAGACGTATATGATTGGCATATTGTCAAAACTTTGTATCAATTTTTAGGTAGGTTTCATGAAGTTACTTTAAAACTTAGTGGAACATATTACCCAATATCACATTTAGCTTTAGGTGAACTTTTAAGAATTAGTATTTTATTTAGTGAATTTATAAAGGACCCAATTTTAGAAGTTCATATCGCTTCTATGGAAAAGAAATTTAAAAAATATTGGTCTAAATTACCAATATTGTATGGTTTTGGTACTATTTTTTATCCTAGATTAAAATTAAAAAGTTTAAAAAACTTAGGTGAATTTTTAGATATCGATTGTTCTGACCAATTTTCTAAAATAAAGGAAAAAATATTTTCTCTCTATAGTGTTTATGAGAATAGGTTTAGAAACACCACTTCTAGAGTACAAGAACGGCAACAAAGAGATGAAAATCCACATTCATTCATGAATGTTTTCGAGTTGAAGAAGAAGAAGAAGATGACTCAAACGGAAGCTGGGAGTGGATCTTCATCAAGAGGTGGTGGCGGCGGCGGCGGCTTCAACGAGCTTATGGCGTACCTCAGCGAGAGATTAGTAGTCGACGATAGTGGAGAATTGTTTGATTTAGTTCAATAGTGGAGAGCACGAGCATTAACTTGGCCAGTCCTGACTTGATTGGCAATGGATATTTTTTGATCTCAATCTCCACTGTTTCATCCGAACAAGCCTTCAGTACAACCGGACGAATACTTGAGGAACACCAAAACGCAATGCAAAAGGACATTGTTGAAGCTTTGGTGTGCATTAAGGATTGAGATCATGCCGATCAACGTTTATAAGATACAATTTCTCCGGCAAACCAGGAATTGATAGATAAATTTAATAGATTAACATTTCACTTTGAAAACGATCCTTCAGCTTTAAATTAAATTGTAATTTCTAAATATTTATTTGCTTTGGACATTGTAATTGTAATAGTTAGACTTTGTAATTTTGTAAAATTTGTAAATCGACACAAAATGATTGCACTCTTTTTTTCTTACCAAGTTTTTATCCTAATTGAGTTTTTCTTGGTAAGGTTTTTAAGGATGCAATTATGAATTATAAATTTAAAAATTAATAAACAATTATAATTTTTTGAATTGATTTGTGTTAATACTTAATAGTGTGTTGATTTAAACTTTTTAATCTTAATTATAGTTTTTATATAATTTTTACAATAAAGAACTTAATAATTATTTATGTACAAATATAATTAATAACCAACATTATATATAATATATATATTATTCAGGCAGTTCGGGCAAGCTCGGGCTGCCCGATCAGGATTCGGGCAGCTAAGACCTGCTCGAGCCCGTTCAATGTAATTTTCAGGCTCAGGCGGGCAGTCCAAATTTCTCGAGTGAGCGGGCTCATGCAATGGATACAAGTTTGGTTTTTTCAGGCGGTCATGTGCGGCCCGTCTAAAGTTTCAGCACTACCCACACCCACTTGTCTAGAGAAAAGGCATCCACCAAAGAAAAAATGAAAAACGACTTAAAGGCGTTTTCAGTTTTTAAGTGATTTTACACTAAACTGAAAACTGTTTTTGTTTTCGTTTATTTAACATTTTTTTCTCTAAACGTATTTTCCTCCTCAATCTCATTTTGTTATCTAAAAAAATATGCGAAATGAAAACAGAATTGATACCAAACAAGCTGAACGAGTTTTCTCTAAACGATCAAATGTTAACAAAAGGACTTACTCTGTTAGATTTTTAATTAAAATTAAAATTTAATTTATTCTTTTAAAAGTGTTATAATAATTTTAGAAATGATCTCTAATCAGGTAGTGTCTAAAACACTTGATCGGTCAGTACATCAATTGTAGCCATCACACTGAAAATGGACGGTCATGAATAAGCGTTTTTATTTAAAATTTTTTGTGGATCACGCGGGGTACCTAATCGAAACCATTCGAAATTAGACCTGCCACAAGTACAAAAAGTTTAAGTACCGTGATAGATTATTATAATGGTTTAAATATTTGGTATTCATGTAGTTCAACGAATTGTCATTCGAACTTTAAGTCGTGGGATTTTGTTTATTATATGTAAGTTGGGGTTTCATTTCTCAGCCTATTCCTCTTTGTTCATTACCATTAATGAAGCAGATGACAGTTTGGCTTTTTCTATCGTAGCTACGATTTGTGCATACAATTGGTTGGTAATATTGCTGGAACCTGATAATAGATTGGTCGGAGTGGCAACATTCATATCGCAAGGCATACGATCTTGCCGTCGAAGTTTAGGAGAACCCACTATATAGTAAAATAGATAAAGCACTGTAAATATCAATTATCTCTCTCTGTTTTTTTTTTTTTTTTTTTTTTGCGACCAAATTACTGGACCCATTTTTTGTATTATTCAAATTGGGTAAATTTTTTGTATTGTAGCACAATCTTTGGGTCGATTGTGGACTGAAGGATTAGTTTTGGTTTTGGTTTCGATTGTTGAAAGAAATTTAATTGCGAATGGTTTAAATGAAAGAAATTGTCAGTGAGTTACACGAAGTGAAACGATTACCTATCTAATCTTATATTGGATTTTGAAATATATACTCGACTCAGAGAATGATTATTTAATTGAAATGTTATCTGTAATTAGATGTAATAGAAACACTATAAAGTGTGCTTGGTATTGGGAATTCTCAGTAGTGTTTAAATTATTCATACAATAAGTAGCATCCGAAGTTGTGATTGTGTTTATTTGAATATGTAAGTAAAATAATACAGTTTTAATAAGTTTAGTATAGAAATAGACCAAATCGAAGACATTGCTCTTCTTTTTTCTTTAGTTTTTAGTTTAGTTGAAAATAGTAAATATTGTGAGTCCTGCTGTTTATGCTTTGAAAGAAGGTAAAATAGTAAGATATTTTTGTATTAGTGATGAGGTTTCATTACCTTAAACGTGAGGAAGAGTTTGCAGTGGGAGAAAAAAAGCATAGGGAGTTAGATTTGCAGTGGTATTTAAGGTTTCAGTGTGCATTGATTTAGAACATATTAATCCTTTTGATGTAGAGTCAAGTGGCATAGAAAGTAAAGGATGAAATCTGGTACACCTAATCCTGCTTTCACAACAAAGAAGCAGAGGGCAAAACGCTGGGGTTTGAAGCAAAAGAGAAGTCATGCTAAATGGTTGAATATCACAAAATGAGATTACCAACTATTGAAGCTTTTTTTTGCCTATTTTCACTTTTGCTGGTTTTCTGTGTTTTCCCGTTTTTATATCTAAAGATAACAGAAAATCAATATTGTCCTAGTCCTTATGCATCTGTATTCGTAACTTAAAAGCATTTCTAATGCTGTCTTTTGGGTTGTAATGTTAGCAGGCATGACATTGTTTTGGAAACCATGTTCAATTGTAGGGAAGACGTTATTGATATTTATTATTTTTATGTTAGGCCTTTTATCCATACTCTAGCATCCAAAGTGCTTACTAAAAAATATAGAGAATTTACTCTCGAGAGTGCATGAGTCTGAACTTTTACCCTCCAGTCTTGATAAATATCATTTTATTAGTGTAATTATTTGACTAAAAAGGTTATGATTCAAGAGTAAAGAGTAAAAATCATTACCCATATAATTTTAAAGGGTATTTGTCAAGATTATCCATCCAATATTATTATTGGGTCTATGAGCTGTGGAAATTGTTCAATTTGTTCTGATTTTTTTTCTTTTTTCCTTTTTTAGCAGATTTGAAATGATTCTTTCGATATTGACAAAAAATTGGTTTGTAGGGGTTTTGTGGAGGAATCTTAAAGCGTTAAATCTTTTAGATATTGGCTTGGACTGGTATTTTTCGTATTTTTGTGTTGTAGGCCTTTAATTTAGTTGGAACATAATAGGCAACGATTTTAATTCTTATTATTATAGAATGACTAAATTATAACATGAGGCATCAAAATTAATCCGGTAAATTGATATTGTAAGAAGGTTTATTATTTGAGTGTGAAAGATTCATTTACATGGTTAACTACTATAGCTTATTTTGCTTTATGAAATGATGAAAACAAAGCTTTAATTTGTATAACTAAAAAGAAAATCACAAATATCAAACAGGCTTAATTCTTTTTCTGTAAAAAATTTCTTACTTATTTGCAGGCATAATAAAAACAAACTATTATAATTCTACACTCTGATTCTCTTTATAAGAGTCCAAATGATCTGAAACTAAACTTTCAATTATAGAGAAAAATTACAATAAAAACAATGAGACGATAAGAATCTTGAAAAATTGAGTATATTATTAATGAATCAGAGACGATAAATCTTAAAAAATTGAGTATATCGTTAATGAACAATTCTAAGAAAACTGACTGCCTTGTCCACAAGTAAAAATGTTGCCCTTTTATATTCCATGAGTTGTATAATGTATTTTATTTTACTCATTCAATGTGCTGAAAATATTGGAAGTTTTCTTATTGACTTGTACTCGCTATTGACAACTTCAATAGCACAATTAGGAACACAGAGGACCTTACCTTTTGTTTTGTGTGCTTTTGTACAGTACAATTTGTTATTTGATATACAAACAACTCTCTTCAATCTTCACAATTATAACGACACTTTATAGTATACGACATTAAACACAAATGAAATGAATCATCACAATTCGAGCAATACACATGCGTCCGTGTCATGTATGCATTTACTACAAAAAAAAAAAAAAAAAAGTTACATTTGTTATCACGTAAAGTTACATGTTCGTTTCTGTCATATTTTTCGTTTTTAAAGTGTGTTTCTTCATTATTATATAGTATATACATATCATATTACGTTACTGCCCCTCAACCAGTTATAAATATATATCCTTCCCACCAGTAGGGGTGTAAATCGGCCGGGTAGGGTAGGGTTGAGCCGAAAAAATGAGCCTACCCGACTAGTTCGGGTTGAGAAAATTTTGAGCCGTGACACTCTCTTAAATCTACAAACCCGCGACGTTTCAGGTGACCTCGGGTAGGGTAGGGTTACTCGGGTTACTCGGGTTGATGAAAACAGATAAGAGATAAAATTCAATAACAGGGCATAAACATGTTACTGGTAACATTCAAATAAAATAGCAATAGGACCCTAAAACAGATTAATCACACAAATTATATCCATAATCATCTATTCATACAATAACATATATCCATAATCGTCCTCATCAAATACTCATCAAATATTCATCCATGGTACCCTTCTAACAAGCGAAATAGTCCATATAAAATAAAACAGTTTAATCCGAATAAATAAGCCATATAAAGATAAACAAATCCCATATAAAAATAGTCGCAAAAAATAAGACATGAAATAAAAGTTAGTCCACTCCATACTTTGTTTAATCCAGAATAATAGCATCTTCATTCCCAACTTGCCCCTCATGTGTTGCGTGAGAGGTTGACAAATCTTGAGAAGAAAACATAACAAAAAAAAAATCATTAGAATCAAGTTTAGAACAAAATAAACAACAAGGAGATGAAATAAAATAAAATGAAAAAGAGTAAAAAAATATAAAAAAAGATTACCTGACTCAATATCTTCATATTCATTAAATTCTTCCACATCAATAAGGTTGATGTGCTCACGACTACGCAGCCAGTTTTGTGTACAAATCAATGCCTCCACCATCTTCGGGCTTAATGAACTCCTAAAAGGATCGAGGATGCGGCCTCCGGTACTAAAAGCAGATTCTGAGGCTACCGTTGAAACAGGGATGGCAAGAATGTCTCTTGCAACTAGTGAGAGAACCTTGTAATTAGTTGCATTATTCTTCCACCATTCTAAAACATCAAAATTTGTCCGAGTTGGATCCTCCATAGGGTCATCAAAGTATTTGTCCACATCATTTTTGTACTCATTCACATTCTTCTCCTTCATTTTCTTAAGAAAGGAGCTCCACAAACACCTTTTTCCTTCTGGAGTCGTTTTTGCCTCTGTTGTACTTGTTGTTGCCGCCTCCCCACTACTTGCATTAGCCTCAGATTCACCTTTGTCCCCACTATAAACCTCATGCAGCCGGTACATAGTATCATTCACATTCTTTGCTAATTTTTCAGAAATGGAAGAATCATACACTATAGAGAAGCAATATGTCAAATAATCCATTTTGTACCTAGGATCAAGTACAACAGCCACAAAGAGAAGACAATTTATATTCTCAACATTCCCCCAATACTTGTCATACTTCTTTTTCATACTCACAGCCATGGATGAAAGCATTGAATCATCTTGTTTGCTTAATTCAGATAGTTGATTTTGCATCTCACACAACTCATGAAAGTAAGAATTTGAAGTGACATTCAAAGTGGCACTAAACTTCAAAGTTATATCATAAAAAGTCTTCAGAAATCGAACAAACACCTTAACATTGTTCCAATCATCATCAAGTGGCGGCCCAATCTTCTGCTTCCCCCCCTCATCTTCCCGAAAATAAGACACAAACTTGTCATCGTCCTCTTCATATCTTTCAAAAGCTTTTTGAAACTTAATGGCTGCATCTAACATCATATAGGTAGAGTTCCATCTAGTAGGGACATCTAAGCATACAAGACCTTTGTATTCAATTTTCTCTCGCTCCACACATGACTTGAATTTCAGCAACCTAGCCGGAGAAGACCTCACATACCTCACAGCAATTCTTTAACGGCAGCTATGGAATCATGTAGGTCTTTTAAACCTTCATTGACAATCGGGTTCACTATATGGGCACAACACCTAACATGAAGAAATTCCCCACCTAAAACAACCCCTTTCCACCCCTTAATCTTCCTTCTCAAGTAGGTAATCATGGAGTCATTTGAGGAGGCATTATCAACATCATAGTGAAGACTCTCTCAATACCCCAAGCATGCAAACATGACTCAATGACTTTACCAACACTCTCTCCCTTGTGACTTGAAATTTGACAAAAGTTTATAATCCTTTTTGCAAAGTCCACTCACTATCAACGTAGTGTGCGTTAGACACAAATAATTAATATTTTGCACGGATGTCCAACAATCGGTTGTTAGGCAAATCCTTTGACCGCCCTTACTAAATTCAGCCTTTAGTTTCTTCCTCTCTTCCAAAAAAGTTGGTAAATGTCCTTAGCAATCGTAACACGGGAGGGGATAGAGAACCTAGGGCTGCATCACTTGACAAAAATTCTTAAATCCTTCACCTTCAACAAACCTAAATGAAAGCTCATCTACAATCACCATTTTTGCTAAGGCTTTTCTAGAATGCTCTTTGTTAAAGCCTATAGCAACAAGACTACTCCCGATTTTCAGGTGTTTGTTTGGAAACTCAGAGTTTTTTGCCTTTTGTCTTGGTTCCTATATGGGTATTTCTTGCATTGCTTTTCGATGTGAACCTTCATACTACTGGTACCGTGCCTCCTACTATCACATGCATATGTTGCCCCACAATAAATACACTTACACCTAGGCTCATTTGGATCCCCACTCTCTATGATTTTAAAATGATCCCAAACAGGAGATTTTTTTTGCGACTTCTTCCTCTTTTTACTGTCTCCCTCCTCTTTTTCGTTTTCAATTGTAGTGCCCAAATTAGGTATTGGAGTAGGGCTGGGTGTAGGAGTGGGCAATGTAATGGGCTCTTTAGGCATAGAGACACTTTCAGATTCAGCAGAAGACTTGCAAGTGCTTTCAGAAGTTTTTGTCGAATGGATGATAAATTTTTCCATCTAGCACGCAATTTAACCTAAAAAACAAATAACATGAATAGTTTGAGCCATGACAGTAATTATCAAAAAAACCTAATTTTACAAAACCTAATTAACAATGACACTAATGTCAAAGCAGGCTTTCCCGAGGCAAAGCAGAGAGTACCTACAAACGAAAGTACTTAATGTCAACATGTAACTTAATCAAGAAATCAAGTAGCCACTTAGGCAATGAGAATTCAATGGAGACTCAGAATCGCCCCTGTTATTGACCTCTTAATCATAATTGTCCCTTTATATGAATAGATTAGCTTAAACAAATTGAAAACAAAAAGCGCAATACTTAATACAGGAGGCAATTATTGATTTCAATACAGGAGGCATACTTAAACAAATTGAAAATCAGTAGCCATTAAAGCTTGAAAAAAACTTACGGTGGGAGGCTGGGACCGGCGGCGGCGAGCGAGGGGCGACTTGAGGCGGCGAAATCAGGGCGGGCGATCGAGGCTCGGATCGGGCGATCGGGAGCTCAGCGGCGGCGCGGCGAAGCGAGGGGCGATTTGAGGCGGCGAGCGATCGGGCGACGGCGAAGCAGCGAGGGGCGGGCGATCGAGGCTCGGATCGCGATCGAGCTCGGGCGGCGGCGGCGAAGCGATCGCGACGGCGAAGCGAGCGAAGGCGGGGCGGGCGATCGGAGGGCTTTGGATCGGCGATCGGAGGTTTTGGGCGGCGGCGGCGTAGCGAAGGGGCGACGGGCGGCGGCGAGGGGAAGCGAGGGCGGGCGAATGGAGGCTCGGATCGGCGATCGAGGCTTGGGCGGCGCGGTAGGGCGAGGTGCGGCGAAATAATCAAGGCGATCGAGGCTTTAAGCCATGGCGGCGGGCGAGGCGAGGTGGGAGGAACCGAGGAAGGAAAGGAAAAAACTCAAGAGAATATTAGGTTTCGCTTTCTTTTTTCTCAAATTTTACTAAGTCTAATTTCTAACATCACACACACACACACAAAGTCACAAACGACACACACACACACCTAACGATAACACTCAATATATGTATATATATACACAACTCATCTTAATCACCGGGTCGGGCAACTCGGGTGAGCAACAGCCTCATTTCGCCCAACCTACAAATTGCGGGTTGGGCCTATTATAATCCGATTTTTTTTTTTAAAAAAAAAAACCCCTACATTTTCGGGTAGGCTCGGGTAGGGTCGGACGGGTTTGTCGGGTTCGGGTACATTTCTTACACCCCTACCCACCAGACATCAACCAACTAACATCTCCACGTGTTATTACATCTGCAAAAAAAAAAAAAAAAAAAAAACCCTGAGGCCTGAACCAGATGATCGACAAGTGTTTTTTTACCTTAAAACCTGTGCTAATTAATCTAGGCCCAAAATAGGTGTTGCTCCAGTCCAGCTGCCGGACTGGAGACAATACCAATAATTTTATAGTTTAAAATTTAATTTAAATATAAATTAATTTAAGAGAAAATTTCATATTGGTATTTTATGTTATAGCGTAAATATCTTTTGGTATTTTATATTTTTAGTAATTTTAAATTAACACCTTAATGTTTTATAAATTTATTTTTTAGTATCATAAGGTCATTTTTTAAAATGTAAAATGTTAAATTTAACCTTCTCATTATTTTACTAAAAACTAATAAATTTTGAAAAAATTCTGAAAAAATTATTTTAATTTAAAGCATCATTTTTGTTTTAAATTTTTAAATGTTCGAAAAAATTTCAGATTTTTTTAAAAAAAATTTATTATTAGTTTTTTGGTTAATTAATGAGAAAAATAAATTTAACATTTTACATTCTAAAAAATAATCTTAAGGTATTAAAAAATAATTTTTTAAAACGTCAATATACTAATTTAAAATTATTAAAAACAAGATAATTACATTATCACATAATTCTAATATAAAATTTTCTCTTAATTTAAATATTGAAAAAAATTTCATAAATCTTTTTATTCTGTGAAAAAAATTCATAAAACGTTAAACTTACATTAAATCAATAATACATGTATTATAATTAAAAATTTAAATAAACTTCATAATATCTTTTTATTCTGTAAAAAAATTCAATAAAATAAAACATAGTTTTTTTTTCTTATTTCTAACTTCAACTACAAGTCGTACCTTTGGGCGTCAACAAACTTCTTTTTTTTTTTTTTTTTTTTCCTGAAAAGCGACAACAAAACTTTTGATTCACTAAACGATGTTATTTTTGTTCTAAACGTGAAGAAACTTTACACATAAACGACAAACGACAGCATTTAGCAACTAGCAGGCAAGTCTAACCTGTGGACACTTTATCGTGATGCAGCTAATCTTTATCGTCCACATCCGATTCAATTCCATCCGACGGTCAGCAAAGAACCTCATCTTCAAACACGTGTTGATCTTTCGTCTTCTACTTTTCGAACATCACTTCCTCTGACACAGAAAAAGGTGTATCACTGTTCTACAAGGTTCCTGAAAACGATGTCGTTTTGCTCTTTTCTATCATCTCCGCAGTCCCTCCCTCTCTTCTCCAAAACCAGACCCTCAACAGTCTCCTTCACCGCTCGCTTCCGAGCTTCCGCCGACGCCGACGTTCCTGATTTCCTCTCTGCAGACTGGTTCGCTTTTGTTGTCAGAATCACTTTTTTTTTAAATATTTTTATTTTGTCAAATTCAGTATTTTACGAATTTTAGAGGAGAAATTGTGTTGTGGAGTTTGAAGATCGGCTTAGGATGTGTTTGTGATGGTTTTTGGTGTTTGGTTTGATTGTTTTGCAGGCTTGAATCTCGCAAGAAACGACCTTTTGGTCCGAGATTAAATGTAAATTTCCATCTGATCATGCTAAATGAGCAAAACACATACGTTAGCTATTGTTCATGTCGTTTCCCTTTAGCATACCAATCCTATCCACGTGATTTCTGTTGTAGTTTAGTGCAGAAGAAGCTGTACAACATCAGCTTGATGCTTTAAAGTACAACGACCAACCTCGTCAAGATTATGGCATTGAGGTTTTGTACAGGGTATTTTTCATGTTTCCCAATATTCCTGGCTTTCTTTTATTTTCTTTGTTTTTCTACTGTGTTAATTCCGAAAATGCTCCCCAAACTTTACACCAAATTTAACTTTCGTCCCTAACCTTTTAAATCTGGACGAAATAGGCACCATTTAAGTGAGGGTATAAAAAAGAAAAAAAAAAAGTTTGGTATGGTGTCTATATATTGTTTTTGGTGTATTTTTTAACAATCAACTGACAGGAGTAACTTGAGTAAGTCAGGATAGTTTCAGCTCAACTTTGGGACGTTTAAAAATGTCAGGGGTCAAAGTGAGATTTGGTCTCGGCGACCATTTTCTAGATTAACTTCTTCTTTTAACATGTTTAGAACGTCTTATAAAATTAGTAAACTTTGTAAACTAATTTCCTTTTTCTTTGCCACGACAGTTTGCTGGGTTTGATCCCTTTGAAAGGTCGACCTATTTTGGGCCATTTTTTGATTTGGGGCAGGTTAGTAAAAAAGTTTTTTTGAAGTTGAAATGACCATTAATTTGTATATGCTTTTTCATTGATTTGCTGCTCTAATTTTACTGCAGTTTGAACGATTTAGGAGGATTTTTCACCATTCAACGTACAGAGTATTACTGCGTCACGAGGAGAGAAAGATCTTGAGTAGTTTATTCGTGGAGGAGGTATAATAATAACTCCTGACTCGGTAGCTTTGAAGGATGAAACGCATGTTTGAAGTGCCTTGTGAGTGTATGAATTCTTTCTTTGCGTATTTCCCTTTTCTAATAAGCTGTTTTCGGATTTGGGAATTGTTGACCAGAATCGATTCAAGCAGCGGGTTTGGATACGGGGAAGTCGCCCAGAGGAAGAAGAAATCTTCCAGTTCACCATGGTTCAGGTTTAGTAATGTTATATTTTCTCTCTGACCGTGGTTCCCCTTAATGACAAATAAATGGCTTAGTTCAGTTACATTAGGATATTTGAGCAGCGAGCACCTTATTCAGGAGATATCAACCACGGCGTATCCGAGAGCCCTAGTCGTTTTGTTCTTAACTCAATGCAAATACTTGTGTGCTGTAAAAATCACACACTAAATCATGTTTAGTTGGGGGGCAGGAACGGAATATATATATATATATATATATATATATATATATATATATTAGGTCAAACATAGGAGGGTCTTGTAGTAATGACTCCAAAGAGCCTCAAAAGAAGTATCAGGTGCCATGTCTAACTAGTTGCGGGTGGAAAGGATTCAGTTCAGTTCAATAGCCAAATAATGTATTTTTTCTTGTTAAACATAACTAGGCTAGCCATCTCATTCATAACATCTAGACCATTCAAGTTTGTTTTTTCTTGTTTGATAATGGAACATTTCAACCTGAATTTTCTGTTTTTTCGGTTATCTCTGTAGCGGGTCGGTGGATCATGGGATGGTTATTGGCTGACGGAGAGTTTACTTCACGATGGAGATGCTTTTGCCGGTGGTTTGGCCTATTGAACAGTCAATGCAAGCTATGGAAGTTGTTCATCTGCGAAATTGTTTTCCCGCAGCCAACCGTACAATATAAAAGTTGTACATAGCTAATAATTAAACTTATTGCTTCTATATATTTTGGCTGAACTCTGTAAATTCTCATGAATTTGTATATTCAGTTCTGCGCTATACACATAAGTTGGGAGCTACATGTTTCTTTGCTCTCCGGTGCAAATCTAACTGCTCTAGGATGTTTTATGAACTTGAGGGCCTGTTTGGTACGTGGGTTTTAAATTTTAATTATGACATTTGAAATTCTTTTTTTTTTTTTGGGTGAGAGAAAAGCATGTAACAGAATTAAATATGTCCTAAGTGTGGTGTTTCTTCTTTCTTGTTTCGCTAGAGTTGTGAAATAGTATATCTTGGTCTGTATGTATTCCATCACAAGGCAAAAAAGCAATGTATAAAAGTGATCTGATTTTATACCATGGATGTTGAGAACGAACGCATCACGGAGGTAAAGCTCGTCAAGCATTTGTAGATTCCCTTTTGTAGCTTAACCAGTAGGCAATCAACACAGAATGTGGTGGGCTTGATCACGGATTCAAATGCTTGCTTTACCTCTTTGAAAGTATTAAATATAGAGGCTTGTTTTCTACCGGCCAGTTTAGTACTCAATCTGCGATGCTTAATACCACACCCTTATGTATATTTATTATCAAGGTGACATGCTCCTAGGGCTGGCAATCCGGGTAGTGGCACGACAACACGACTCGAAACTCGCACGAAATTAACGGGTTTGGGTTTATCATAAATAGATCCAGGTCAAAATCAGGTTGAACCCGTGAAACACGATTAAATAACGTGTCGTTTTTAGGTTGACCCATCAACCCGCAATTGACCCGCAATAACCCGTTTATTAAACGTGTTATATTTAGGTAACACGATTATACAACCCGTTTATTACTCGTTTATTACCTAGGTAAAAAAATAAAAATGTTTCAATATTTTATTCACTTTTTGTTCTTCTAACCTAGCCTCATTTTTATCTCCCCAGCCGCCCACACCACAAATTCGAAGGAGAGGCAGTGCAAAACGGCCAAATCTCTCTCTCAGCCGCCCACATCCACTCTCTCTCAGCTCTCCGTTCCTCTCCGCCGCTTCTCAGTCCACCGCCACCGACTCATCTTAGTCCACCGCTGCTCCACTCTTTTCCACTCTCTCTCAGCTCTCATCTCCTCTCCGCCAGTCCTGGTCCGTGGAGTGGACCACCGGCAGATCTCAGTCCACCGCCACCGCCAGATCTCAGTCCACCGCTTCTTATCTTCTTCTTTCCTCTCCATCTTGACTCTCTCAGCTCTCATCTCCTCTCCGCCAGTCCTCTCTCAGCTCCTGCAGGTACCGGGAAACTTTTGATTTGAATATTTTTGATCTCTTTGGATTGTGGGTTGTTCTGGGCATGTTTTGTCTTCTTTGATTCTTTTCATGGTTCGTTTGCTGTTCATGTTGATTCTGAGAAAAAATGAGAAAAGAAAAACTATTTCTGGGTTTCTTATTTGGGTTTCTCTGATTTGTTTAATTCGTGGGTTTTTTTTGGTTTTGGTTTTGGCACTTATAATATTTGGGTTTCTTTTTATGGGTTTCTCAATTATCAAGTTTCGGATCTGGTGTTGAGCACTTGACCGGTGGTGGTCTTGAGAGAGAGAGAGAGTTTCTAGCTTTCTTTGTATTGAAGAAGATGAAGTTCTTCTATTGAAGGAGATGAAGTTCTTGTATTGTTTATGGGTTTCCAGGTTGTATTGTTTCGGTGCTTAAGCCTGAAGCATTTGCCATTTGCTGTAATGGTGAAACCGGCTTTGTTGTGATGTGTCATGATGATGAAACCGACTTTGTTGTGATGTGTCATGATGAATCATTTGCCATTTGCTATAATTGTAAAACCGGTCTCATTTTAACATTAATATCCTCCTGTGCTTTGTCGTGTGTGTGTGTATGAACAGATTAATGTTGTATTATTGCTTACATGATCCTCCGGATAATATTGCTTACATTAATAACATTAATATCCTCCGGTCTCATGATAATATTGCTTACATTAATGTTGTATTAATGTTACTTACATTAGAAAACCAAAAGGAACTGAAATCCTAGTTTTAACATCAATAGCATGTGTTCTAGATCCTTTTGGATTAATGTTGCGTTTGTTTCTTTTTCCTTCATTGATATGCATTAATGTTGCTTTGTGTAGATTAATTTAACACAATGGAAATTGATCTTGAGTCAATTGAGTCTCAAAGTGTAGATGTTGAGGTTGAAGAGATTGATGGTTCAAGTTTGAATACCGAAAAACTAAAAGTATACCGCCAACAACATCGAAAAAAAAAGGAAGCGGCCTCAAAAGTGTGGAGTCACTTTGTTCATCTTCCTTTGGGTCCGCACAAGAAATTGAAGGCCAAGTGCAAACATTGTAACTCTGTGTACCTTGCGGACGAAGTGACGAAATCGGGCCCGGTAAAAAAACGTCATCTTGTGAATTGTCTCGAAAACCTCCTACCGTGATATAGGCGGCGATGCTCATTGCCCAAGAAGTGGGTCTGATGACACTTGGTGGAGGTAAGTATGATCCCGATAAGTTTCGTGAGTTGGTTGTAGCGGCTATAATCATGCATGATCTACCTTTTAGTTTTGTTGAATATCGAAATAAGGTCTATATTTCAAAGATTTTGCACCCTCAAATTCAATTGGTCTCTAGAAATCTTCGCAAAGGCTGACGCCTTTAAAGTTTTATAAGAAGGAAAAGTGCGAACTAAATTGATGTTAGAGACTATCCCGGTAGAATTAGCTTTACTTCGATGCATGGACTTCTTTGACTAGTGATGGATATGTTTGTCTCAATCGCTGCGCATTTCATAGATAAGAATTGGAACTTGCGTAAAAAAGTGTTAAACTTTAGTTTTATGCCACCCCACATAGTGGTGTTGCTTTGTCGGAGAAACTTTATGCATTTTTTGAGTGAATGGGGAATTGAAAACAAGGTGTTTAGTGTGACATTGGATAATGCTTCATGCAGTGGTGTTTACATTGACATGTTAAGAGAGCAACTAGTTGTGAAAGGGGTTCTTGTACACAATGGCGATCTATTTCACATGCGATGTTGTGCACACATACTAAATTTAGTTGTGCAAGAGGGTTTGAAGCAGATTGATGATTCAATTGTTAAGATCCGTGATAGTGTCAAATATGTCAAGGGATCCCAAGTGAGGAAGCAAAAGTTCTTAGATTGTGTGAAGTTAGTTGTAATTGGTGATAAGAAAGGGTTGTGTCAAGATGTACCAACTAGGTGGAACTCGACATATCTTATGCTTGAAAGTGCTCTTTACTATCGTCGTGTATTTCAACATTTAGAGTTGAGTGATTCAAACTACAAGCATTGTCCTTCTAGTGCCGAGTGGGACAAAGTTGAAAAGATTAAAACTTTTTTGAAATTGTTCTATGATACAACTCTTAAATTTTCTGGAACAAAGTATCCCACTGCCAACTTGTACTTCCCTTCCATTTGGCATTGTTGTGTCATGTTGAAACAATATTTAGAAGGTGATGATGAGTACTTAAAGTATATGGCAACAGCAATGTGGGGCAAGTTTCAAAAGTACTAGTCTCAATTCCATCTTGCCTTGGCTATAGCATGTGTTCTAGATCCTCGTTTTAAGCTTAGACTTGTTGAGTTTAGCTACAAAAAGCTTTATGGAGATGATTGTGTTGAATGCATCTCAATGAGGAGTACGTTGTACTCTATTTTTGAAGAGTACAACAAAAAAAAAAGAACGCTTCAACTAGCCAAAAGACCAATGCTTCTGAAACTTGTATGATGGAAAAAGAAGGAAATGATGATGTGGATATGTTCAAGGTAATTTATCTATTTATTAGTAATGCGGATGTTCTATGCTTATGTTTGATTGTGTATTCTTATACTATCTCTTTCTCATTTTGTAGGAATTTGATGAGATGTCTTGATTGACTCTACTATCGAATATCGTAAATCGAAACTTGACCTTTATTTGGATGAGCCAAGAATGGCTAGGACCGCGGATCTTGATATCCTTTCATTTTGGAAATCAAACCAATTTTGATATCCAAAGACTAGCTTCTATGGCTTGTGATATATTGGCTGTCTCTTTTATAGTTGCTTCGAGCTACATTTAGTGTTGGTGGTAGAGTTCTTGATTCATTTCGTAGCTCACTTAAACCAAAGACAATTGAAGCACTTGTTTGTACCAGAGATTGGTTATATGGAGACAAAGGTAGTTTCAAACTTACTTAAATTATGTATATTTTCTATATTGATTTTGAACTAACTTGTATATGTATATCTATTTGTTTTTGTGTAGATTTCAATGAAGAGGTGGAGGATCTTACACAAGATATCTTTAACTTTTTATTGAAAGAAAAGGAGCCTTTCTCACAGGAATCAACTTCTCTTAAACGTAATAATGCACTTGAAGTCCCTCCCATTGCAACAAATTATTTAAATGTTTAATTATTAATCATGTATGTTTGTTTTCTAAATTGTGAGACTTTTATGTGTTTGTTTTTTAATTTGTGAGAGACTTTCATGTGTTTGTTTTAATTTTGAACTTAGATTATGTAATGTCTCTATATCATGTTAAACAGGTTGAGAAACATGTTCAAAAATAGGTTTTGAAATAGGTTCTGAAGGAGATTTAAACGTGTTAACGTGTTGACAGTAATCAGGTCATAAACGTGTTGACAGGTAATTAAAGGGTTGACTCGACCCGTTTACAACATGTTTCGTAAACGTGTTAACAGGTAATTAGCGGGTTGACACGACACGTTTACGACCTGTTTAATAAACGGGTTAATCGTGTCGTGTCGTGTCAACCCGCTAATAAACAAGTCGTGTTTGGGTTTAAAATTTTGACACGATTAATAAACGGGTCGTGTTCGTGTCAGACCTATTCGTGTCAACTGATGAGTTCAACACGACACGAACACGACCTGTTAACACGAATTGCCACCCCTACATGCTCCTCATCTTAGGGGTCGAATTCGCCCGTAGGCCCTACATTTCTGTCACCGTCTAAGGACCCCTTTGGTAAGTCCCCACACTTTCTTTAGCAGAGAGGAAAAAACCAGTAGACAATCATTTAGGACCATCCCTACAAAAGGTAACCCAATAAAACATTCAATCCAATCCAATCCAGACACCCTATCAAACATATCACAAAATGCTCGTTTACTTGAAGAAATACAGAGAACATTATTTGGTCCCAATAAAATGGAAACTGAGAAAAAAAGGAAAATTTAAGGCCAATCAGAGGAAGAAAAATTCAGATGAACTGTTTAATAATAGTAACTCAACCTAAAAATAGATGCAATTCACATGTTTATAACCTCAAAATTTGCTGCTACAACTCCAGTATATCTAAGGGAGTATGAAGTTAAGGAGATAATGATGCAGCAAGAAGGAACCCATCCGGGAAATAGATTATTTCTTGTTTTGGCTTTGAGTTATATTTTTGGTAAGAACATAACAGTCCGGAGGGGTAATGTTTGTGTAATAGTTCTGAATTGTTTCCGTGATCTCGAACCCAAATTTCTTATAGAAGTTTATGGCATCTTCATTATTTGTCTGCACATGCAAATAAACTTCAGAAATGTTTTGCTTGGAGGAAAGATCAAGAACATGGTTCAACAGCTTCGTACCTGCGAAAATCACAGAATTTGGATAAAGAAACGTGCATGATTGAGGGGAAAACTATTTCATGACCTTCAAGAGGCCAAGACTTTGTAAACCCTATGAAGCTAAGCTAACTCGATAAGACTCATGCATTGATTTTTAGTAACCAGGATATGAATCATATGATTTTGTAGTTTCTCAAAGAAAACCAATGACAAAAATGACATAAAAGGATTGATAAGCTGCTTTCTTACCAATGCCTAGCCCACGATACGGTGCTAAAACTCCCAGTGTCATTATGTAAACACGGACAGAACCGCCTTCCTTCTTCTCAAGCCGGCATGCTACTGCACCGACACATATATCGCTGTAGTATGCTGAAATGAGAAAAGAGTTTCACAACAAATGGGAATATGACTGTTAAGAAACACAAACTATTTAGTTATTTAAACAAAAAAACTCAGGCAAAGGTGCACGGTTTGGAAATAAAAGAAAATTCGTTTCTGAAAAAGCATAAACTGCAAGACACTTTTCGCACCTCGGTTATAGATAGTAGATACCCATTTTAGAATGCTCATTAACAACTAGAATAAAAAACAGTAAGCTTATTGAGGAATGGGCATATTGAGATATCTCAAACAAGTACTCCAAAATCCAAATTACAAAAGGAAGTTCAAAACAGTCCACTTGAATTCTCCAAACGAATCTTCTAAAGAAACAGACAACTTATTTTGTGGATTTGAGAATATTATTAGGGAAGAACATAACCGTATCAAAGTATACGAATATTGTCCACTCTTCTGATCGGGGAAATGATTTACTAACTTGCTACAACTTCACTCTTTCAAATCACCCTCCAACACTAGGAAATCTTCTACACCCACCTATTCTTTTTCACTATTGAATTGACCACCATTATTTAAAAATAGATCTCCCAACGAATTAACAACATATTTTGTGAAATTAAGATTAACTTCCCCAAAAAAAAAATCCCACAAAGAAGAGACGAACAAAATCCGACAAAGAATTCCAATATCCGAAATGGGAAAAGAAAAAATGGAAATCCGATACCGAAGGAAGTTCAAGGCATTATGATAATAAGAACAAGTCGAAACGAAGCTAAATCATCCAAGTTTCGATAGACGAAGCCATGGATAAGCATAAAGGAAGGTCTCAAACGCAAAGCATTGGCTTGAAAATCGAGGAAAGAAGCGTGAAAAGAAAATGGGTAAAAATAGAGAGGGAAGGGAAAACCGAACCAAGCTTGGTGAAATCGGCGGAGGCGAGGGCGTCGGCGTAGTACTTGTCGTTGTAGCGAACGGGGAAGAGGGCGGTGTTGAGCTTCTTGAGCTGCATGAGGTTTTTGTCTCTCACGCCGTCCAGAGAGATTTGAACTTCGCGCCCAGCCCCCATTGGAGACACAGACAGAGATAGAGAGAGAAATCGCAATAAATTGGATTGGATTGGATTAGAGGGTTTTGCAGAGCGAGGGATATAAAATTGTGAATCTGTGAAATTTATTTATACGACGAGCATTGTTCCGAGGGAAAGACTCAGGGATGAACTTATGTTTTCGTTTTGGGCCTTTTGGGCTTTGCGTCAGTGAATTGGGCTTTATTAAAAGCCCAATTAAACTATAAGACGGGGAAAGGTGACAAGCGCCGGTTCTAGATTTTTACTTATTATTTTTTATTAATATTCTTTTAATTAATAACTGTATTAATCAAGACATTTTTAAAAATAAGTTAGAGTAATTTTTTATGAGGAATTTAGTAAAGAGAGAATGTAGTAAATAGTAGATTTATAAAATTGAATTGAGTAAATAAAGTTATTTTAACTAAATTATGATAAATCATGATACAGTTATTTTAACTGTAAATTATTTTAACTGTATCAATATAAAATTAAATTGAGTAAATTATTTTGTATAGGCTTATTATATATATAACTTTAAATGATTAGGTGTCATTTTAATTTTTTATTTTCTCTTTATTAATTAAATAACAATTATTAATAAATAATATTTTTTACCTGACTAATATTTTTAGTTTTTCTCTTTTTTTTTTTTTCCAAAATTTAAAGTCTATTGAGTATTTTACCAAAACTAAAAGTTTATTAACCAAGAAAAAAGAAACGGAGATTAAAATCCAAATTATCATACTAAAAGGATATTTAGTAGAGGGATTCGTTTCCTGATTCAAATCATAATTCGTAATTTATTATAATATTTTTTTTACAAAAAATACACATAAATTAAAAATAATTCAAATCACATGATTTGAATCATCTAACCAAACGTCCTCTAACGTGCGACTTTTTTTTTTTCTCTGAGTTAAAACATATATCCTTGCGTAAAAAGGAAAAAAAAGAAGTTAAAATAATATCTCCGTTTCCGATCTTCATTTTGTGTGTGTGTGTGTGTGTGTGTGTGTGTGTAATTCTGGCCAACATTTCATGTGGTAACCTCTAGCTCTAGCCACATCTTCAGTGACCATTAATCATCCTCCTTTTGTCTTCTAGTTGCCACCAAACGCCCTATTTTAATCCCAAAACAAGGTTCCAACCCAAAAAAAGCAACGGCAACAACAGCAAGAGAAGGAAAGTAAATTGAAGAGAAAGCTTGAGAAAGATGAACTTGAAGAAAAGGCCAAAGGCAGTAATAGTAGGAGGAAGTATAGCGGGGGTATCCTGCGCACACTCGCTCATCTTAGCAGGGTGGGACGTGGCCGTGCTCGAGAAATCCTGCGCACCCCCCACAGGAAGCCCCACCGGCGCTGGACTTGGCCTCGACCCTCTAGCTCGCACCCTCATTGGGACGTGGATCAAATCACACCAACTTCTCCACAACACCACTTTACCTCTCACATTTGATCAGGTCAAAAACTCAAACTTTGTGTTTTTATTTTTTTAATTTTCTCTGTTGAATTTTAACTTTAGTTTGATGGTTCTCTCCGGTTCACCGGTTTTACTTGAAGAGAATGAATACTAAATTTACTTATACATCTTTTATTCTTAATAATTTTACATATCATAAACAAATAATTATTAAGAAACGCTAATAAAAAGAATCAATGATCCTAATTCATTTTAATTACGGTCTTTCTGTATAGAACCAAGCAACGGATGGTGAGAAGAAGGGGAGTTGGACAGTGACGAGAGATGAGAAGTTCAATTTCAGAGCGGCGTATTGGGCTGACCTCCATGATCTTCTCTACAATGCGCTTCCACCCGATATATTCCTTTGGGGTCACCTTTTCAGCTCTTTCTCTGTCTCTGATGACAAGAAATCAGTCAAAGTTAAGGCCAAAGTGCTTCAAACTGATGAGATTGTTGACGTAGTGGGTGATTTGCTTGTTGCTGCAGATGGGTGTCTCTCTTCAATCCGTAGGAGTTTTCTTCCCGACCTCAAACTTAGGTCAGTTCATAACTCGAGTTTGTAACATGTCCACTTTTATGACAATATGAACCAAACAATAATGTATTTAACACTGTTGGGGTTTGATAGCGTTTTTTTTTCCTTGAGAAAAGTGTGGTTTATGCATTTTGCAGCGTGTTTGTTCCTTTGTAGATATGCAGGCTATTGTGCGTGGAGAGGGGTTCTTGATTTTTCAGAAAACGAAAATTCAGATACCATCGTGAGCATTCGAAAAGCCTATCCTGATCTTGGTAGATGCTTGTACTTTGATTTGGGTTCGGCTACTCACATAGTTTTATATGAACTGCAACGAAAAAAACTCAATTGGATTTGGTACATAAATCAACCTGAGCCCGAACTAAAGGTGATCGTATGCATCTACTAGTTATGCTTTAAAAGAAAATCTACTTTGAAGCTGACAATCATGTACGTAAAACGCATTGCAGAAAAACTCAGTGACCATGAAAGTAACCGATGACATGATTCAGAAGATGCACCAAGAGGCAGAGAAGATCTGGGATCCTGCTTTGGCGAGAGTAATTAAAGAAACGAAAGAGCCTTTCATAAATGTGATATACGATAGTGATCCTCTACAACAACTGTATTGGGACAATGTGGTGTTGGTTGGAGACGCAGCTCACCCCACAACTCCTCATGGATTGAGAAGCACAAACATGTCACTGCTTGATGCTGCAGTTTTAGGGGCCTGCCTTGACAAGTGGGGAAGGGAAAAGTTAGAATCAGCGCTTGAGGAGTATCAGTCCATTCGTTTACCAGTTGTTGCCAAGCAAGTCCTGCATTCTAGGCGAATGGGTCGCCTAAAACAAGGCTTGGTTTTGGAGACCGGCGAAACATTTGATCTGAAGACTGCAAATTCTGAGGATTGTGAGGAGCTTCAACAGAAAAACATGCCATACTTTGCTGACACTCCCTTGCCGGTTGGTTTGCGCTACGCTTGCTCCACTCCTTAACCAGTAAAGCATGTTCTCCGTGAGCAAAGCAAGTTGTGCTTTCCTAGCCTTGCGCGTTGGGAATTGTTACAAGAAAAGGCTTTTTAGAAACTTCAATTGATCTATAATTTAGTATGAACTTTTTCATGGCATGTTTATAGCCTAATAAATCCACAGCTCAAAGAAATAAAAGAAACATTACTTCTTTTTCTCTTTTTGGTTTGACCAGGAAGATCTCTTTTAATTGCACAATTGACAAATCAACAAAGGATGTAAGAAGGCGCAAACCAACACCTTTTCACAATAGACTGCAATGAACTACTATTTTAGAACATTTCATGCAATAGCAGATTTCTCTAACCTTTTTGAGTTAAATTCTTAGAGAGTAGTTTAAGTAGTCAAGAAATGTAATTTCTCTTCTCCAAGTGCGAAAGAACATACTTTTTTTTTTTGATAAATTATGAGGTAGAATACCATCAAAAAAAAAAAAAAAAAAAAAAAAAAAAAAAAAATCCTCCTAAATTTCAATTTATGTACTATCTAATTTCAATAAGATCTAACTTCAAGGAACAAGGAGACTGGACAAAACTACGTTGGTGCATATAATAGAAAAGTGTTTCAAGTAACAGAAAATGATAACACACCATTATTTGTAAATTTCATCATTCCAACAAGAACCATCAAATGCTCCATTGTCCACAAGTTCCATCTCCATCCATTAGAAAAATTACAACCTCAATACAAAAAAGGAAGCACTTTTATGCTAGGACTTACATGCCTACTAATAATATAGAACAAGATGCAGAGGTCATATGTAATAAAATGAAATACCAAATTGAATGAGCTGAATAAGTGTCACGCTGTGTTTGCCGGCCATGTTGCTTGTGCTGACATGATTATTCCTACAATCACTCCAAAAAGCCCGAGCGCACTTCCAAAAATCTCAATCACAAGAATCTTCACAAAGAGTGAGGAGTTTTGGGCATCAGACAAAGCACAGCTGCTTCCAATTATACCTACACACAATCTGGTGCCAAAAAAGGACTCAATGTTAGAACAAAAAGGAGAAAACAAATGATTTTTATTCAGTCAATATGAAGACACGAGGAAAGGAAATTGACGAACCCGCAGACGAGGTTTGCAAAGCCAACAATAAGTCCAGAGGCAAAGATAGCGTATCCTGCTCTAAGAGACTCTGGAGCATATATCTGTGACGATGGAACACTCTCTAATTTGGTTTGTAGGATGATTGCCACAATGACACCATATATAGCGACAGCCTCACAGAAAATAACACTGCACAAGCAAAGAAGCATTTTATCACCTTAAATCCCCACATACTAGAATATTGTTATGATAAAGTAAAATCAAATGACCAAAACAATTTCGATTTAAGCTTTTGGTCCAAGCAATCACCCCATGGAAAATTAAGCCTTTGAGCTAAGGAACCGATTCAAAATGTGTTTCAGCTCAAAGAATGAAGACAAGCCAAGCCCTGTATTTCATTGCAAGTAATGCTAGAGAAAATCTAGAAAGTTACGCTCTATTTTCAGCTGGGACAAAGTAATCCTCTGAAAATAGTTACAGGTTAGTCTTATCTAAGCTTCAATCCGACCTGATTTAGGCATGGCATTGAGTTAAAATTCCTATGAAACAGCTATAAGTGTTGATCCAAGCATGATTTAATAAAGTAATAAACAGAAGATTTAAGCAAGGTAAGCAATACCAAAAGACACAACCAAATAATAAAACCACGTAAAGCACAATTCCTTACAAACCAAATCAATCCTAAATCTAATTCCCTATACTTCCATGTTAACAGCTCACATTCAACATAAAAAGCACAATTCGGCAATAACGATTTTCTTAATTTCTCGTTCAAGTGATCCAATCTTACCACACATAGAAAAAACAACAAAAAGGAGTAAAGCCCCAAACCCAAAAGGTAGAGAAATACGAAACAATTAAACAAACCCAAAATTGAATAAATCCGCCAAAAGATCCAGGCTTCCTAATCTTATGGAAACAGAAGTTAGGGCTAATCAATTACCTAATCAGATTCTTGGACGTGATACGGGGAGCTTTGACGGCGGCACCGATCAAGCTGCTTCCGGTAATGTAAATCCCCCTACGAATTTCACACAAATTTCACACAAATGTAAACAGAAAAACAGAAATTGAAGAGGAAAACATAAAAAAATTCGCGGCGACCGGATTACCAGGCGGCGCCGAGGACGGAGACGCCGATGGAGACGGCGATGCCGATGGCGGAGAAAGTGTAGGGCGAGATCCTGACGAGGGCGCCGGACCAGGTCGTATCGCCCACGACTGTTGCGCCGGACATGGTTGGTTACGGTTTGGATTCGGGTTTCAGCGAGCTTGATCTGGTGGTGGTTTTTGCTTGTTTTGAAGAGGTAAGATTCAATTCAATGGCTTCCTGACTGAAGAGAGAGAGAGAGAGAGAGAGATGGTAATGAAAATGAAGGGCGTTAGTCTGTGGTACCAGCAGAGAACCCGTTTTCCACTGTGGAAAACCCGAGTTACATACTACCCAAATAACGACGGCGGTAAAATGTGGTGGCACGTGAGACGAAACGACAAAAATGTATCAAACAACTTCACAAGCCCCCACCTTCCGACGACGACGAATTGTACTTTTTTTTTTTTTTTTTCGGTTGGCTTTGGAGTTTTGTTGGTAGAGAATAGAGATTGGCCATGAGCTCTTTAGCAAATCACAAATTAATCCCTAATTTTTTTTATTTTTTTGTACAATCAAGTCTCTTAACTCTTAACTCCATGGTTCGATTTTATTGATTTAAACTTTTTATTTGAACAAAAAATTTCAAACGGTGTAGTTTAATTGAATTAACATTTAAATGTGCAGTTAAAATTTTAATTTAAACAAGGAATAAAATTCAAATTTATGTTTGGTAGGTGTGAAAAACAAAGAGAGTGAGCATTAGAGGTGTAAGTTTAGGCCGCCCGATCAGGGCCTGGTAGTCCACAAGAAATTTCAAGCCAGGCCAACCCGGCCCTAAAAGAGAGGGTCGGCCCAGCCCTAAGCCCAAAAAATTTAAGGCCGGCTTGACCGAGCTCGAAATTTTATAAGGTATTTTAAAATTTGTGTTAAAAAATATGATGTTTGGGCCGGCTCGGCCCTAAAGGAGAGAGGGTTAGCCTAACCCTAAGCCCAAAAAATTTAGGACCGACCCGTTTAGCTCAGCCTAAACTTACAACTCTAGTGAGCACCTTTTTATTGTTCAAAAATAGTTTGAACAGTTAAACTTAAGAAGGGATCTAAACTAGCTTCAATGGATTGGGTTGGATGATATAGTAATGATTGAATTGGATTGGATGGAATTTTTTAAAACTGAAGTTTGATTGAATTGGATGTTATATGACTAAAAAGATTGAATTGAATTGGATGAACAACCCTATGCATAGTTCTATTTAATGGGAAATGGGGATAATTTAGAAAGGTAGGAATGTAGATGGGAAATCATTCCATGCCCCGCCCCGTTGCCATCCCTTTTTCTACACTTATTTCTATAAGTGAACGACAGTAAACTTTTGTATTATTGTTTCTTATACTTATACGACGAAAGTCCTTTAGATTAGAAAGCACACATTGTTTCTCCCTTAAATGAGAACATAATATTAAAAATAACATATTCCTGTACTTTTGTTTTGGCGTAAAAAACAAAAAATTTAAATTGAAAAATGGCAACTAGTTAATTAAGTTTTCAAGTGCTGAAACGGATCGAGGACAAGGGACAAGTAGGTTCATCTCAAGACTATAAAACCATAAACGGTATGTCGTTTACTTAGATATGACATGAAACTTTCACAGAATGTGCACTAAAAATGCATGTTTTCTTGATTCCAACTCCACAAAATATTATTTACAAATCTAAAATTGCGGCACTCTTTTACAAGATTCAGAATTTTACTTCTCAATAAATGTCACTAATTAAGTGGCAGTTCCGATGCATCACATAAAGTGTAGCTTCACGAAAATTTAATTAGAAATACGGTCAAATTGTTGTGATTGCCCCCCAAAAAACTAATAAAACAGTCACATATAAACGGTAAATCTGATGGTCTCAAGGTCATGAGAACTACATTTTCCATAAAATACAAAAATTAGTTTCTTTTGTTACGGACCCTTCACATGCAGTTCACACCTTTCACTTGAAGGTCCCCATAAAAACCAACCGAAACACACACAAAAACAGCGCTCACTAAAGCTAAACAACTCCCAAAACTTCTCTAATTTTCTCAAAATGGCCGAAGAAGTCACTTTAATGTGCAAGCGCACCGTGGTAAGCACAAAGCCAGTCCCTCCGGGGAAATTCTTCCCTCTATCTAAAATTGACCAACTCATGGAGAAAAACCACCTTAGGATGGTCTTCTATTACCCACCAATTGGCGACATGTTGGAATCTGGTCAAGTGACTCGTAGGCTTAGAGAGTCTCTAGCCGAACTGCTTACACATTTTCCGGCTGTGACTGGAAGGTTGTTGAGGAATGACAAAGGGCAATGGATGATTAAGTGTAACGATGCCGGAGTGAGAATGATTGAAGCAAGAGCTAAAGGGAGTGTGGAGGATTGGTTGAAATGTGTGAATAGAGAGAAGGAATTTAAGCTTGTTTATTGGGAGGAAATGTATCACAAGCCATATTTTTGGTCCACCTTTTATGTTCAGGTTCAAAATCTTTATTTTTTTACAAGTATTTGAACCATAGACCTTAATATTAGAGATTATCAACATAACTCGTTAGGCTTCATGAGTCTAACGGAGTAAAGGGTGTGTAATAAAAACTTTGGTTGGTCAAATCTAATTAATTAGTTATCATAAATTCTAAAGACTATAGGAATATGTAAGTGACTGAACTAATCGACTATTAGATCAAACAAGGCATGTGCAAAAAGTTATTGTAGTAAGAACGATTATAAAATATTAGTAGACGTGATTTCAAGTATAGTTTAACAATAATTTCATTCTTTTATCCGTCGTAAGGTGTAGAACCGTGAAATTGTTGAGTTTCACTACTTTCAATTTATGATTGTGTTTGTTTGCTGTTACTCCTGTGCAGCTAACTGAATTTGAGGATGGTGGATTTGCGGTTGGCCTAAGTTGCATCCATCTGGTTGGTGACATCACTTGTGCAACCATGTTCATCAACGCATGGGCACAGACAACCTTCTACGGCAAAATGGTGGCTTCATATTTCCATCCATTGCCACCAAGAAAGCCAGGCAACAAGAAACCAAATCACACTCCTTACATTTCCTTGATCAACCACTACAAATCTACAATTGAGAAATCCAACTCTATTATTCCCATGGTAGAGACAAAATACACAACCGCTTCTTTTGCATTTGCCGACCATGCTGTTCGGGCCTGCATGGCCACGACCCAAAGAAGGCACGGCCCATCTCCCTTTGAGGCCCTAGCTGGGCTCTTTTGGGTCTGCATCAGCAAAGTGAAAGGATTAACAAATGGGCTTGTGGACATGTCGGTGTGTTTGGATATGAGGACTGTTCTGGGCGTGGATAAGCGTTTCTTTGGGAATTGCATGGTTTATAACAGTGTCCATGCAAAGGGTTTTCGAGAAAACGACTTGTCGGGTGCTGCCAATGCCATAGCAGAAGTGGTGGCGAGGATGGATAACGAGGGCATCATGGATTTGATCGAGTGGCTTCAACAAAGGGATGACGAAAAGCTTCCGTTGATGAATGGCTGTGATCTTGTTTGCGCTAGCTTAGGGCCCGCGGACCCGTATTTGGCCACGTTTGGAGGCGGGGTTAGACCAATCCGTGTGTCGTATTATGTTGAACCAGTGTTGGGATTAGGACAGGTGTTGGTCATCCCGGGCCCACCAGGAGAGGGCCCACTGAGCAGGGTGGTCATGGTTACGCTTCCACACGATGAAGTGGTCAAGCTTTGTGAAGATGATCTTCTTTTGCGTTTCACTCCAACTATTTTAATGGGATTGAACTTAAACTAGCTGTGTGACCAACAAAATTTGGACATTTACGAATAAAAATTTGATTTTCAAATATGTTAACAGATATAGTATTTGAAATAACATTATACATTTAAAAATAGAATAAAATAAAAAATATATTGAATATGTTATTTTCATATTTTTGATATCAAATATAATACTAGAATTATCATTTGCAATGATGATAGCCTGAGTATTTATGTATATCAAGTAATTCACCAGGGGTAATAAATGGCAAAAAATAGTTACTTTATACCCGTTTCATTGCAACATTTTTACTCTCTATTTTCGTTTTGAAGTTTAGCATATTTAATAGTACGCCCTCTTTTCTTCTCAATTCCAGCTCTACCAAACAACCTCTAATATTTCCACTAAAATATTTCAAACAATTATTTTCCTTTCACTACTATCTCTAGCAAACATATTTATATTGAGCAAAAAAAAAAAAAAAAAAAAAAAAAAAAAAAGCTCTAGCAAACATATATAACATTGTTTGCACTTATATCACGTTGCACTTGTAACCTGAACGTGGCAACGAAACGTATATACTGGAAAAGTCAAACGTTATTAATTTAAACCATTGAAGAATTAGTTAATCGTCAAAAAAAACAAATTTAAAAAAGACAATGAAGGTCCAATTAGCCTTTTTTAATATCGAAATCAAATGCAAAACTTGAAAGTACGTTAAAACAGAGCTTTTGCGCCAGCCGCGAGTCGAACACGGATCTATTACTTGGAAGGCAATTATACTAACCATTGGACTACTGACGCGTATAAAGCGAAGCTTTATTTATTTAATTTATTTTTTTTTTATGGTACGAATATTGCAAAAGCTTTTGGAAAGATTATTATGGCCTCGTTCATTTCACTAACTCGAGTTTTGAATTTGAGTTTTGTTACAATAAAAAGTTCGTAAAAACAGTCATATTTAACTTTTTTGCTACAGTAAAAAACTTTAACATAAAATCACATATCAACTCAAATTACAAATTCGAATCAACAAAATGAACGGGCACATAGTGAATTAACAACGAATTGATTTCTTTCATTTCCAGTCGTCTCTCCATTGTAGGAAAGGAATATCTCGATTTGGACTTAACCTCAACAAGCACAGGCTTCATCCTAACGATAATCTTGAGATTGTTCAGAAGTTTGATCTTCAATTACAATAAATTAAAGAACAGAGATTAAATCGAAGGGAAAAAAAATGCCGTTTTTTTTTTTTTTTTTTTTGTGGGGGGATGGATCAGCAGTACTGAACAAACTTAATTCAACATCACATGACGAAACAAACGAATATTGCTTACTGTGTAATTTCGGTAGGTTTGTCAGTTTGGATTATACTAATTATCAAAACGGCAGTTTGCTTAAGGGAATCATACGAATTTCATTAAGAATATGCTGATCAAACCATGAACGCTATAGATAAGAATCCTCAAGACTATGCCTAATCAAACCTGTTTTTAAATTAGCTGCTAATATATATTTAGTGAACCGATCGAAACTAAAAACAAGAAAGCTCAGACAAACAATAACTTTTCTTTGATGACATTTGCATTTCTTCAATTTAGTATAAACAAGTACAGCCACTATCACATCTTAATTTTGGCTTGCATGAAAATGATAGTTCACCAAAATGTTATATAGACAGATCAACTAATTTGTTTGAAGAGAAGATTCCATTTAGTAGCTTTTTGCACTGCCCAAGTTTATTCTCTCTTGCAAATTTTTGTCTTCCATGTTTTAATATGACTGAAAATAATAATTAAAATAAAAGTAATTAATTGACAATAAATTGTTTAACCTCATTCAGGTGTCTTCCTGTTATATCATTCCCTCCATCTGATCACCTGAGTAATATAGCCTAACTAACGGTGTTGAACTTAAAGGAATATAATAAAATAGGAACGAAGTGGAACTTAAGACTTTTCTAGAGAGTAGTAAGCTTAATGATATTTTCTATTCCTTTGAAATGTATATGCACTTCAAATCTCAGTTATCAAATGAGGTTAAGAAATGACTTTATATTATTTATGTTTAAAATTTTCAGCTTTATCTAATAGCAACTCAGAACTTCTTTTAACAACTCATCATCTGATAGCTGAAAAACGTATATACATACATATATATATACACACATCGTGATATTAAAATGTGTTTTAGTTCTTTCGTTTTTAAGAATATGTACAAGGCATATTGAGTCAAACAAAAACATCAACATAGGAATTTGGAGAGCAACGTAAAAAAAAAAAATCAAAAAATAAAAAGAAAAGAAAACAGTAACAAGTGAAAAGAGCAGACTGAAAAGTATGATACATTTTGAAAAAAATAAGACTCATATTACACTAAATAGAAGTTAGCAAAACGATTTTGACAAGTTTTTTGGTCATAAATTAGCATTAAACAAGAAAAAGAAAATCCATATAATGTATCATTGGCTGTTGAAGTCAACCATCAAATAAACAATTATAAAGAAAACTGCAAAATAAAAGTTGGTATAAGTGCGTTTGGAATTAGTTTTAAAATAATTTTCTTTTTAATAAAAAGTAAAAAGAAGATTGTTTTGAGAATTATTCTGATATCGATTCTAAAATTACGTTTGATTAATTTTTTAAAAAAATTGTCTTGAGTATAATAAAAAAGTAAAATCATATTTATTAATTAATATATTATAATATTGTTGAAAAATACTGAAAAATAAAAACAAAAAAATAAAAACTACTTTCAAGTGTTTTTTAATTCATTCATAAAAATTATTCTCATTATTTTTTATTTTTATTTTTATTTTTAAAATATTTATTAAATAAAAATCATTTTATTTTTTATTTTTTAAAATACGTAAAAATCATTTTTAACAACAGTTCTAAACCCGCACTGTATATCACCGTTTAATAACAAACCGCATAATATTCAATGCTACGTATCAGGCTATATAGCCTTGCCAAAAAAGAAAAGTCAACATTCGATAAAGTATGTTATTTGTATATTACGATGCTTATGAAGTGACACGCAATGCATTGTAATGTGAGGTATCAGATTTTTTCTGTAATTTCTTAGAGGGTACAACAAATTTTGTTGTAATCAGCATTATTAATCAAATAATTAAAGGCTAATCAGTCTGTAAGGTGACTTTGGTTTTTCTTTTTTTTTTTGGGCTGACGTAGCCTCACTTGGGTGCTTGTATCCCCCATGTTAGTGGTAGATTATAAATTTAGAAAGTAATTATAAACAATAATGCATATTATATAGTAGTAAAAAATATTATTTTGTCAACCATGGACCGACCAACCTTGTCCGGATCCGCAGGGATTTGTACATGCGAGGATTATAAATTATTGGATATGTATGTTTGTATATAATTGCTATTTCAATTTTTATAATTTAGTCATATAAAATAAGGAGGTTTAAATCGCGACTGCAAAGATTACAATTTAGTTAGTGTTAAAAGGAACTTCATATGTACTGACATCTGAATTTAAATTTGTAGTCTTATTTTTTTTAGTCGTTTTTAATAGAAATTTTAATAGAATGAGTTAAATGAGACTAAAGTGATGTTTGGTCGAGGGATTTATTCCCTGATTCGAATCATGATTCATATTTTACTACAGTATTTTCTCTCACAAAAAATACACGTAAATCGAAAACGATTTTAATCACATGATTCTAATTCATGAACCAAAATGACTCTAATTCAAAATTTAAATGACAAAATGAGAATTTGTAATAGACAGGAACCATAGATAGGAGCAATAGATAAGATCATTGAATCATATCAAGTAGCACAATATTTTAAGTGATGAAAAATAGTGTTCGTTACATTACCCAAAGTATATTATGCTTCTGAATTCACATCTATAAGATGGCTTTGAGTTTCAATATCTGATTTACTTCCTGGATAAAAGGGCAATTCGTGCGTTCCAAGCAAGCTCCATTAATGGAGGATGTATACAAAACTTGTTTTAAATGGCGACGAGGACAGTTACGTGACAAAACATTACTCGTTTCTGATCTATAGTGGCATCTGAATATGAGAAAAAATGGTAATGTTTAAATTGACTTTTATGAATAACGGTAATATTTCTTATTTCAAATTTTATATATATATATATATATATATATACACACACACATTTATCTTATTTACTTATCAATTGCTAGTACTATGTGGTAGTACTTTTGTCCCCTGTCGGTTTACTTTCGTATTGTGCCCAAGTTTGCCCTTGCAACTTGTAATAATAATCTTTAGTTTACTTTAATTTATAAGATTGACGGATAATAACTAAGCAATGATAGATTCCTTACATTCCCCTCATAATCTGTACAGAAACTTTACATGAAGAGACACATGAGGTACAAATAAAAGGACAAACACCACTTGCGAACTACGGATATCAAATAAAAACACTAACTAATTAATTAAATAACTAATTAGTTATGAATAAAAAAAAGTTTGACCTAAATTTCTTTTCAATTTTGAGCCGTTAAGGAAAATGGCATAATGAGGTCCTGAATTGTGCCAAGGAATAAGAAGTCAAAAACTGTCTGATTACCAAACAAAACCGTCATCCGTGCTCTCATTGCCCACCTCATCAGCATTATTAATTCCCATATGATTCTAAAATTAGCGAATCCTAAACATATTTAGAAGAATCTGCTAATAGTGAGTTCGGTTTATAAGTTTCGAACATAAATTTAAATTTTTTTACGAGAGAAATGTAAGAAGTTTGAATTATGGTTGAAACCTGTAAAATAAATGAGCTATAAATCTCAAACCTCAACAAACTAGAGCTTGAAGAAGAACTACCATAAAAAAGTTACTAAAAAAAAAAAAAAAAGGATGTGGTCAATATATTATCTCTATGATTAACATTAATCCGTATGTGCTAAGTAGAATGAGTCGAAAATGTATTTTTCTTTCAACTGAGGTTGAAATACAGAAAAAAAAAAGCCAAAAAAATTAGGCTGAAGTAAGCTCTAACGTACGTCTCTAAATTAATGCTTGTGGTTGTTAGGCGATCTTGTGCAAGTTGGAATATTATGATGTGGAGAAACCAAAATATGTTCCAAAATTTAAAAGTTGCCATTTTTTTTTTTCTTTCTAGAAGTTTAAAACAAGAACAAATTTATAACAATGCATGATTATTCTTGTTTCTTTTTTTTTTTTTTCCCAAAAGTAATTTTGGGTGATCACGTATGCTAGCTAAGTTACTTTTATTTTCTGTTTCCTGTTCTCGTTTCTATTATTATTTTTGAAATATTTGAACATAATGAATATTAATAGTTGGGGGAAGGGTGATAGTTTGGAAAACAGTTGTAGCCCGTGATCTGATCATCAGTTGTTGTGAGAGGAAGAAATACATTGAAGTCAAAAACCCACCTTAGAAAACATGCATTGTCCTTTTGTTTCTTTCCATTTTCGTTGCAATCGAAAAACAGTGCCGTTTAATATTACTGATATATATATATATATATATATATATATGCTACTAATAAGGTCTAGGTCAAAGTTTAGCTGGAGAGGGGTTCTTTGTATGATAGATCAAGGGTTGAGGTCAACCCATCGAAGCATGACAAAATCTTCAAAAAGATCTTTTGTCTCGAAATGCATTGCATGTTTCGACGTCGATATATATATATATATATATATATATATATATATATATACACACACACACATATAGTTGAAACGAATTTTGAAATAGGTATTGAAAAATATACCGTGGTGAATGTTTTTGAAATATTTAATCCCTATACGTTTTTCGTAAATTTGCTCCATTATGTATAAATTTATGTTGAAAATGCATACATGTTGGAAACAATAAATATGGATAAGGCCTTAAGTGACTGCCAAGAAATCAAAGGCCATACATACATGTTGGAAACAATAAACATGTTGCTCCATTAAATATGCATATAAATAATAATTTGCAAGTGAAACATTTCCTGCTGGATTATGTTTGATATTTTTAGATTAAATAAAGACTTTTTTTTAGAAATAAAAATTAAGAAAATTCTCTTCTACGCCTAGCGTATTGAAGATTAAAATTTTTAATCGTTAAATTTATATATTTTTTAATTTTTAATAATTTTATAAAAATTTAACAGACATAAAATCTAACATAAGAATACGTTAACATACTAAAAAATATCTCTTTTAATAGCTTTCTTACATTATACTCGGGCAATAATAATAATAAAAAGTACAAAAATAATCTTGCTCTTGGAAACAGTGTACGAATAAATTCCGGGATACGCGATACCATTACTTCTTTTATTTTTATTTTTATTTTTTGCTGGACAGAATCTTTCCTTTTATATGCTCAGGCCAATTATTTGAATTAAATATATTATTACGTCGGAGATGGAGCAAACCTCATCATTTTTTGTTTGGGTTATTGGACAGCTCAAAATAGAAAGGCGGAAATTTTTATTTCTTTATTATTATTATTTTTTTTTTTTTTTTTTGAGGGAGAGAAGAAACGTATTCATTGAAAAAGAAAAATTATACTCTCCCTCTCTACGTCTCATATTTTCTTCATAAATGATGGAAAATGTAACATGTTCTTGCAAAATAGTATAAAAACTCTCATTAGTCAATACAACTGCACGAATCTCAATGTTTTCTATTTCCTGATAAATCTTTACATAAGATTAGGATCTAGGAGCCTTAAATTTACTTCATAAGAAATTTACTTCAAAATGTCGGATAGATTTTTAACCGTCAAATTTTCTTTAAATATTTTAAATTCTCATATTTTGTTTAATTTTATATTATTTTATTTGATCCAAACCATTAAAAACTAGACATTATTTTTGGTATTGGTAAAGAATTTCTAAATAATTATTGTGATTATAATTACTATTTTGTATATTTGCTCAAAATTCCAATAATTTAGAGGAACCGCCCTTTCTTACGTTCAAGTTCCAAGTTCCAAGTTCCAAGCTATCTCCTCTGTTCCCATGGTGTATGTAAATCAACTGTCAGAAGATACGAAGTTGACCCTACAAATATTTAAAAATACATATAAATATGACATACATGTGTGACTGCATATACATATATGTATAGACAGCCACATCTCATACCCAGCTATGAATATCCTACACACCATTGTTCCTTCCACAGAAGGATCAGGAAAACGACATTAGTAGACTGTAAAAAGAAAAGAAAAAAAAAAGGTCCATAATCTCAGTCATTTCGCATAGAATTCCGTGCAATCGTGTTCCATTGGCACTGAAAATCGGGAATTTGAGTAACTAGTACTTTATATTTAAAGAAAGATCATGGAGAGTGGCGATATATACAGAGTGAGTAGTTCTCGTCTGAGCAGCTCCAACGTCTGGAGAAACAGTGCCATGGAATCTGTCTTCTCCACGTCCTCTCGAGGCGGCGACGACGACGACGAGGAGTCTCTCAAGTGGGCTGCCATCGAGAAGCTTCCCACTTATCTGCGCGTCAGGCGCGGAATTCTCACCGAAGGACACGGCCAGGCCAGAGAGATTGACATCAAGAATCTCGGCCTCCTTGAGAGAAGGAATGTGTTGGAGAGGCTCGTCAAGATTGCCGAAAAGGATAATGAGAAGTTCTTGATGAAGCTCAAGAGCAGAATCGACAGGTTATTATTATTATTATTATTATTATTATTATTATTATTATTCATATCTTATGATTTGTTGAGTGTGATGAACTTGGAGTCCATTTTTTTTTTTTAATTTCTCAGAGTTGGACTTGATCTTCCGACGATCGAAGTGCGGTTCGAGCATTTAAACGTTGAAGCGGAAGCTTATGTAGGAAGCAGGGCATTGCCTACAATGTTTAATTTTTCTATAAATATGTTGGAGGTAATATTTCATGTCTCATGGTAGAATTGTACTTGTCAGTTGTCACACATCATAAAACATGTACCTTATTCTAATGTATATTTTTTAAATTTCTGTAGGGATTCTTGAACTATCTTCACATTCTTCCCAGCCGGAAAAAACCACTGCCAATTCTTCATGGTGTTAGTGGAATTATTAAGCCAAGAAGGTAAGCCAGGAAAAAAAAAAAAAAAAAAAAAAAAAAAAAAGAAAAAAAGAGCTAAAGATGATAATCTCATCATAGATTCTCCAAACTTTCCATTTTTCACATTTCTGACAATCTTTTCAGATTGACATTGCTTTTAGGCCCTCCAAGCTCTGGAAAAACCACACTACTATTGGCCCTCGCAGGAAAACTTGATAAGGATCTAAAAGTAAGAATATAGGCATTTGTTTATATCCTTGTCTCAAAAAATTTCCATATTTTAGTTTTTTTGTTTTTTTTTTTGTTTTTTTTTTCACCTTGTAATTCTTATAACCAAAAAGAAAAAAAAATGTTATAAATTGCAGTTCTCGGGAAGAGTTACATACAATGGACATGAAATGGAAGAGTTTGTGCCAGAACGGATATCGGCCTACATTAGTCAAGATGATCTGCACATAGGAGAAATGACAGTGAGAGAAACACTGGCTTTCTCAGCAAGATGCCAAGGGACCGGACCGCGTTGTGGTTAGTTAATCGCCTTCTAATAATTTCATCATACTCAACTTCGTCTCAAGAATTCTTCAGAGTCTGAACTAAGTTTGTTATGTGCAAAAAAATTTCAGAAATGTTGGCAGAGTTATCAAGGAGAGAGAAGGAAGCGAATATTATGCCAGATCCTGATCTTGATATCTATATGAAGGTAAGAGAAGAGCTATATATAATTCAAAAAAAAATAAATAAATAAATACAAGAATCCTTTCAATGTCAGAAACCATTTAGAAAAGAAATTGTATTTTAAATTTTATTTTAAATTTTGCAGGCAGCAGCACTAGAAGGCCAAGAGACCAATGTGGTTACTGATTACATACTAAAGGTAACAACTTTTATGAAATTTTGCAAAAAAAACTTTTAAGAGAAACTCTGAAAATTTCATTTGGTACAAAATTGAAAAAAAAAAAAAAAAAAAAAAAAAAAAAAAGGTCATTTCTCCAATACAAAGTTGTCATTATAGCAAAATTTCTCTAATCAAAGTTGATATTCGACTTAAAAATACAAAAAAAAAAAAAAAAAAAAAAAAAATTTGACCTATGATTTTTGCTTTTGGCAGATTTTGGGACTTGAAGTTTGTGCTGACACTATGGTTGGTGACGAAATGATAAGAGGGATATCTGGGGGACAGAAAAAGAGGGTGACAACAGGTAAACTCATAAGAGCAATTTTTTCGCATTTTTAGTTATGATATAGAAAATCCAAAAATTTCAAAGCAAGCTACTTGGGCTGATTAATGGATGCAAATTCTATGTGCTTATGTAGGAGAGATGCTGGTGGGACCAGCTAGAGCACTTTTTATGGACGAGATATCAACTGGTTTGGACAGTTCAACGACATTTCAGATTGTGAATTCGCTAAGACAATCAATTCACATTCTCAATGGAACTGCTCTCATTTCTCTTCTCCAGCCAGCGCCAGAGACTTATGAACTGTTTGATGACATAATTCTCCTCTCAGATGGCCAAATTGTGTATCAAGGACCCCGTGAAAATGTGCTCGAATTCTTCGAGTTTGTGGGCTTCAAATGCCCGGAGAGAAAAGGAGTGGCTGACTTCTTACAAGAAGTAATGACTCATTATCTTTTATCTTAGAACTATACTAAGGGATACTAATAGTGTTGAGCACTACATATAATAGAAAAGGCTCCTAAAAAGTGGAGCGCACAGATGAGACCTATCATTTATTAATTGCGGTGCACCATAAATAATAGAAAGATGGGGCCTATAAATAGGCCCCACTTTTTATTGGTTGGGGTGCTTACGATCATTTTTTTTTTTTCTCTTAATATCTTGTTCCATTCTAATTCTAACTTGTTTTTATGCATTGGCCTTTGTAGGTGACATCAAGAAAGGATCAAGAACAGTACTGGACAAAGAAAGATCAGCCTTATAGTTTCACAACTGCGAAAGAATTCGCAGAAGCGTTTCAGTCATTTCACATTGGTCGAAAAATAGGTGACGAGCTCGCCACGCCATTCGACAAGTCCAAAGCTCACCCTGGAGCTTTGACAACCAAGAAGTATGGCGTTAGCAAGAAGGAACTCTTCAAGGCTTGTGTTTCTAGAGAATGGTTACTCATGAAGAGGAATTCTTTTGTCTACATTTTCAAGATGATACAAGTAAGCACAACTTAAAAATCTGCAATTTTTTCTTCTAATCTTTTTGAAGCTAACTATTGTTTTCTTGTTTTCTTCAGCTAACTATGATGGCGTTGATCACGATGACGTTGTTCTTTCGCACCGAGATGCGCAGAGACACGGTGGCAGACGCCGGGGTTTATCTGGGTGCTTTGTTCTTCGTCATGATCATAATCATGTTCAATGGATTCTCGGAGCTTTCCATGACCATCATGAAGCTTCCTGTGTTTTTCAAGCAAAGGGACCTTCTTTTTTACCCTGCTTGGGCCTACGCTCTACCAACATGGATCCTTAAAATCCCCATCACCTTTGTGGAAGTTGCCGTTTGGGTGATTTTCACTTACTATGTCGTGGGTTTTGATCCAAACATTGAAAGGTCAAAAATTACAGACCAAAAGATTCATTTCGGCGGAGCTTGATTCTGATATTGGATCACAGAATCTAATGAAAAACCTTTTTTTTTTTTGCAGGTTTTTCAAACAGTACTTACTTCTGTTATGTGTTAACCAGATGGCATCTGGGCTTTTCCGGTTTATGGGGGCACTAGGAAGGAACATAATTGTTGCCAACACTTTTGGGTCTTTTGCTTTACTTGCTGTTCTTGTCATGGGTGGCTTTGTCTTATCAAGAGGTGAATCAGCTTCACAATTTTATCCTACTAATCAGATTTTAGAATATCTATCTAGGTATGAGATGTTTAGTTCTAACTTTTTTCAGACGATGTGAGGAAATGGTGGATATGGGGATATTGGGTCTCACCGATGATGTACGGGCAGAATGCCATTGCTGTCAATGAATTTCTTGGAAACAAGTGGGCACATGTAAGCACCATTTCTTAAAATTCCACCAAAAAAGAAAAGATATTGGCAATAAGTATTAACTGATTTGTGTTGGTTGAAAAATTTTGCCACAGATTCCTCCCAACTCAACAGAACCAGTAGGAATAACGCTGATGAAGAGTCGCGGAATTTTCCCTGAGGCCCGTTGGTACTGGATTGGAGTAGGAGCCACAATTGGATACATTTTACTCTTCAATTTACTTTTCACATTGGCTTTGAAATATCTTAATCGTAAGTGATCTCCTCTGCTTAAGTTTTTGTGTTCTTTCAATCATAGGAATGTTCTTCTAATGAGGATGAATGAATAATATTTCGGTGCAGCATTTGGGAAGCCTCAGGCAGTGCTATCTAAAGAGGCCTTGGCTGAGAAACAAGCAAATAGAACTGGAGATTCCATTGAGCTATCATCAAGAAGAATGAGCTCTGTTGGTAGGTCATAATGTTATTAAGTTTTTATATGTTTTCCTTGAGAACTTAAATTTCACATTGTTGATGTTGTGACAATGCAGAAAGAGGGAATGAAAGCAGAAGGAATATATCGTCAAGGACACTGTCCTCTAGAGTTGGTACCATCAATGAAGCCAATCCGAACAGGAAGCGTGGAATGGTTCTTCCTTTCGAGCCACTTTCAATCACTTTTGACGAGATCAGATACGCCGTCGACATGCCACAGGTATCTTCTAGCTTTTGTGTAAAGATTAACAAAAAAAAATATTTGAGCATTCTGTATTTCTTGTTACAATGTCTTGAAAACCTTTGCAGGAAATGAAAGCGCAAGGCATTCCGGAAGATAGGCTGGAGCTTCTGAAGGGTGTGAGTGGTGCTTTTAGACCAGGAGTCCTAACAGCTCTGATGGGTGTTAGTGGTGCCGGGAAGACTACTCTAATGGATGTGTTGGCTGGAAGGAAAACTGGTGGATACATTGAAGGAAGCATCAGGATATCTGGATACCCGAAAAAGCAAGAAACATTCGCTCGGATTGCAGGGTATTGCGAGCAAACTGATATCCACTCCCCTCACGTGACAGTCTACGAGTCCTTGGTTTATTCCGCGTGGCTGCGTTTACACCCGGATGTTGATTCCACAACCAGAAAGGTAAACTAAGCTTCATAGGAATACTGGCGGACACGTTTTAATATCGACTCATATGACAAGTGACTTGTCAGTCCTAATAACTCAATTGCTATGTCAGTTAGTACTAGAAGTAGGAATAAGAGTTGGGGTATGTAGTAGTATCACAGGACCTATCTTCATGTCAAGTTGTTTTATTTGACTAATCTCAAACTCTGCTTAATTTGGTTTTTGAAGATGTTCATTGAGGACGTCATGGAGCTTGTGGAGCTGACCCCGATAAGGGAAGCGCTTGTTGGATTGCCTGGCGTGAACGGTCTCTCAACCGAGCAGCGCAAGAGGCTGACAATCGCTGTCGAGCTCGTTGCTAACCCATCTATTATATTCATGGACGAGCCAACATCCGGCCTTGATGCTAGAGCAGCGGCCATTGTGATGAGGACTGTGAGAAACACTGTTGACACAGGAAGAACCGTTGTTTGCACTATTCACCAGCCAAGCATAGACATATTCGATGCTTTTGATGAGGTGACAAAACAATCTTTTTTTTAAGGCTTGAGATCTTTTTTTTTTTTTTTTTTTTTTCAATTTGAATTGGTTAAAGAAACCAAAATTTACAAAGGACTAAAAGTTTCACGATTAAATATTGCAGTTGCTTCTTCTGAAGAGAGGAGGGGAAGAAATATATGTGGGTCCATTAGGCCGCCATTCTTCACAATTGATCAAGTACTTTGAGGTTAGGATGATAAAACATGTCATGACGTATGCAACAAATGTTGGCTTCTAATATCGTTGAATTGCCAAACATATGGGACATTGTGTTTGATCTCAGGACATTGAGGGAGTTCCTAAAATCAAGGACGGGTACAACCCCGCGACATGGATGTTGGAGGTTACTTCGGTAGGGCAAGAAGAAGCTCTAGGTGTCAACTTCACCGAAATATACAAAAACTCGGAATTATACAGGTAATACTGATCTCCTTTGAGTATCTTTACAAATTTACAGAAAATTTGTTGACAAAGGAGTCATGCAACCGACTAATCATGAAGTGCATATCCAATGGCTGCTTAATCATGACGTGCATATCCAACGGCTGTTGATCAGGAGAAATAAGGACTTGATCAAGGAACTAAGCACCCCACCACCAGGCTCAAAAGACTTGTACTTCCCTACACAATACTCTCAGTATTTCTACACCCAGTGCATGGCTTGCCTATGGAAACAGCGCTTGTCGTATTGGCGAAACCCGCCATACACTGCTGTTAGGTTCTTGTTCACAACCTTCATAGCTCTCATGTTTGGGACTATCTTCTGGGATCTTGGCACCAAAAGGTACAAATGCAATGAAAATCCAATAAGAAAAGCAGCATGCTTACTTCACATGAAAGGAAAAGGAAAAATTGAGGGTCGCCTGTTAAAGAGAAAGAATGTTAAATTTATGGATATACCATTAATACTCAATCGTATAAAAGAATATTTCAGCAATTATAATGATAAGATTTCTACTTTTTTTAATAAACACTTTTGTTTTTAATTTTCACGTTTTTCAAGAAAGAAAAAATAAAAACAATTTTAAAACGGTGTTTGGTAAAATTAAAGATAAAAAACAGAAATAAAAATAATTTTTTGGTTTAGTGTACAATGAGAGAGAAATGAAAAATGACTTTTTTGTTTTCGTTTTCTCCTCTCTCGAGCAAAGAGAAAGAGAGACATTAATGAGTTTTTTTATATTGAAAACAATCTCTTGATAAAACTACTAAATGCATTTTTAAAAATGATTTATGTCTGAGATTGAAAACGTTTTCATTTTCATTTTCACACAAAAAATAAAATTATTTTAGAACGAGTTTCAAACGCACCCATTATTTTCCACTATACTTTCTAATAGATAAATAAACATAATAAGGAATCATCGATCTCGATTCTTATCTTTTTAACCTTTCTTCTTTTTTTTTTCAAATTCATTTTCTTTTTCAATTACATTCTGTTATGATTTGTTAAACATGTCCTAAGTATCGCATCTGGCCTTTAGTTTGACCCAAAACTTGTTGGAAATGCAGGAGAAGGCAACAAGATGTTATGAATGCAATGGGCTCTATGTATGCCGCTGTTCTCTTCATTGGAGTGCAAAATGCATCATCAGTGCAGCCAGTTGTGGCTATTGAGAGAACAGTCTTTTACAGAGAAAGAGCAGCCGGAATGTACTCGGCCATGCCCTATGCCTTCGGACAGGTAACATAAGTCCTAAAACTGAAGTTCGGCCATGCCCTAACAACTTTTCGGACCCATTAGTAGACACATTTGCATATATTTGACGTTGTGATACAAAATTTTATTGCGTGTTTTATCATTTCCGAATCATATCAGATTCAAATAGCACGCAATAAAATCCGGATAGATGGCATCTTATCCAGCTCCGTACCTTGAGAGTTCTGCGAATAAGGGATTAAACGTTACATTGCGAAAGGGCATCCAATTTACTAACGGAATTTAATGGTTTGGCAGGTTGCTATTGAGCTACCATACATTTTCGTCCAGACAATAATATATGGAGTGATAGTATATGCCATGATTGGATTTGATTGGACAATTAGCAAGTTCTTTTGGTACATCTTCTTCATGTACTTCACCTTCCTATACTTCACTTTCTATGGGATGATGACCGTGGCCGTTACACCTAACCATTATATTGCCGCCATTGTCTCCTCTGCTTTCTTCTCAATATGGAACCTTTTCTCCGGTTTCATCATTCCCAGAACAGTAAGTGATCATTTCTGTGTGCTTATCCCTTTTACCATTTCATAATTCTACTTACATGATCTTGGAATTGCTTCTTTGTTAGTCCCTTCCTCAACTTTGAAATTTAATTTAAGAGCGTTTGTCCCTAATCTCATACAAAAGCATTTTGCCTTTTAAGTTTAAAGGCGAGGCAGTCATTTTTTATGAGGTTTTAATTTGGACCTAAAATTTTTACAAAAATAATGGTGAGAATTCCAACTTTTTTATACCAACTCACATGATAGGTAAATTGTCATATTTTTCAATGTGACTTTTTAATAATAATTTGCAATATAATTTTTTAAACCGACTAATAAATAAATAAATAAATGATAATCACATGCTACATCAGTTATTAAAAAATTATGATGGAATTTAGGACTCAGTAGCATTATTCAAAACAAGTCATAATAGGACTAACAAATAAACATTAGCAAGTTCTAATGCTCTAGGTTTAGACTCGAAACAATATTTGCACAACGGTTTAGGAACTAATCATATATTAATCTTAGGAGACGTTTGGTTCATAAATTTATAACCATGATTCAAAATCATTTTCGGTTTATGTGTTTTTTGTAAGAGAAAATACTATAACAAGTTATAAATTATGATTCGAATTATTACACGAATCTCTCTTCTAGACACACGCTTAGATGTTCATGAGATACTAAGGATCATAAGGACTAAAATATTTTGTGTCATGACAGAGAATGCCGGTGTGGTGGAGATGGTACTTTTGGGCCTGCCCCATCTCTTGGACCTTGTACGGATTGGTTGCTTCTCAATTTGGAGACGTAAAAGAAACGTTTGACACGGGTGAAACCGTGGAACATTTCGTGAGGAGTTATTTTGGCTTCGAAAGTGAATTTGTGGGTGTTGTTGCAATTGTGCTTGTTGGGATTTCGGTGCTCTTTGGATTCATCTTTGCTTTCTCGATCAAGGCGTTTAACTTCCAAAAGAGATAAAAGAAGAGATCAAATAATTATACATGTAAATTGTAAATACACAAAAAAGAAAAGTCAGGTTTTGGTCCTCGTTTTGCTGTAATTTCAATGTATTATAGCTATGAACACGTATACAAGTTAGGGTGAAACCTAGTCTGATGTAAGAGGAGTTCAATATAAAATTTTGTGATATTTTGTAATTCATGGTATTTATTCCTTTGTTTGAGTACAAATATTTTTAATAGTTACTCTAAAATTTATTTATTCACAAATATCATTATTTTAATCGTAAAATATTAATCTAATAGTTGTAATAAATTAGACAGTTAATTATAAACAATCACGACTAATGAAATTAAATTCTTATCACGTTACGTTATTAAATTTTTAAATTTGATGGTAATTAGTAATTACTGATAGAAACTTATCCACTAAAATATCATCCATATATACTAATATATATTGATCATCCTGTGTCCATCAAGCGTAACATGAAGTTAAAAACGTAACAATGACAATATGACAATCATTAAACATAAGGCTGTGCATCAGTTCGGTCAATTTGGTTTTAGAACCATCACCAACCGAAACTGCCCAAGAGAGGGAGGGTAACCGAAACTGAAACCACCGAAAATGGTCACTTTCGGTTCGATTTGTCGGTATTAATATTTAAAGTTTAAAACTTTTTTTTTTGAATTTTGTAACTCAATTTCAGATAAGAGTAACGGCCCCAAGCTCAAAAGCCCAAACATAAAGGCCCATTTAAGCCTCAAATATGAAGATTGAGGCTGATTCACCAACTGCTGGCATTTTATAGAGAAAAAGGAGGGTAAAACTCTACTTCCCTTTCGACGTGGGACTCTCAAAGATTTGGAGTTTTAAAACGCTGATTAAGTAATAAATATTAACATATATCATAAATAGCAAAACAAAAGCGTGTGGTACAATAGGTAGACGCGCTGTGAAGGCCCTAAGGTTTAGGGTTCAACTCCTTACCACGGTAAGATATTATTGTTTTTTTGTTTTAACTAAGAGATCGGTTCGGTTTGGTTTTAACTGAATCTCTAAAACTCTAATCAAAACCATCCACTTATGTAGTTGGGTGGTTTGGTTTTTTAAATTGATTTTTTGATTTCTTTCGGTTCGGTTTCTCAACGGTGCACGTCAATTACGGTTTTCTGTAAACAGTTATAATTAAACATAATATTGATGTTCTTGTGACGCCCCTAAGTGGGGGTTATGTAATAAAAGTGCGGTAACGGTGCACAAATAGAAATAAAATAGAATAAAACTCCTGAAATGAAAACAATGCCTGCCCATGGGCCTTTAAAACAAACTCTCCGTTAAAACTTAAATCCACAGTATAATGTAGCACCAATAAAATATTTAATAATACAATCATCATCATCAGTTATAATTACATCCAAAGTAATCCAATCAAGGTCTTTCTCAAATTTAAGGAAAGAAACCGAAAATGGTAGATCCTCTCTGAGGGGCACGCCGATCGGTGACTACTCCTCGTCCGAAAGGTTGCACTGTACACCTCCCAGGAATGAAAGACGACAAAGGGGTGAGCATGGAATGCTCGATGAAAGAACTATTACTTACCTTTAGTTTTATTTATTTTGCCGATTAAACCCGCATGGTTAGTAGTTTTAAGTTTTATGTACAATAAGTCATATGATCGATGTCGGTGAGAGATAATCTAATCCGTACACTCATGACGGAAAACCCCCGAAGGGCGCGGTGATTCGAGGCACCGATAGCAAGGATCACCTGTATCGATGTCCCTACCGGATCGGTCCTCGAACCACGGGTAAGGGTGAACTGCTGTTCCGGCCCCTCACCAGGGGCGTAACCACCGTCTGACAACCTTGGGGATTCTCAACCCCGGAGCGTCATCACCTCCCCCTCTTTTACGTTTTTGGGTTCACACCCAGGAATGGTAAACGGCCACACCTACTGTCAGCACACTATCTCACTATCGTGTCCGGTTCACATTTTCCTAACCATGCCTTTGTGTCAAATTCGAAAATTATGTCAAATCTCTTGACCACGCTGTACATTACAGGACGGGCCTCCTAATGGTTTTGTTCAAGTCATATCGTGTAACAGTAATAAATAAGTTTGATATACAATTCCAATCTTTTCAAATTTGACAAAATTAATTAAATTAAATAAAATTCCACCAAAGTTAAGTAATAGGACCCCTACCTCAAAACGGATCGTCAATCGAAAGTCGTAAAGCTGCGAAACGAAGGTTCGCCGGAATCCGGCCACCGGCGGCGGCGACGGCGGCGGAGGTACGGCGGCGAAGCTTCCCGGAGAAGAATCTCGCGGCGGACTTGAGTTCTACACCCCCTAAATCGATGGTTCTGAATCCAATGGCAATGTCAATTTTACCAAATTCGGCCTCTAACTACTCGGATCGAGATCCTCAATTCCGGCCGAATTTCAAACCTTGAATCTTTGTTTTTCAGCCATGGATCTTCAAAATTGATTGGAGGTTTTCATTACCCGTGAGATTTTGAGCATTTTGACACCAAGATCACGAGGATCCAACGGCTAGATCGCCGGAACCATCCTCCCACTTTTCTCACGGCGGCGGCGGCTCCTTTTCCGGCAAGGCGGCGGCGGTGACCAAGGCTGGTGGTCCAGAACGACTCACCGACTCCCTCTGAAGCTAATGGGCTGGGCGGTGTCGTTCACAGCGGCCGGAGGAAGGAGATCCGAGGGCGGCGGCGGCGAGGAATCCGGCCACCACGGGCGGCGGTGCTCCGGTCAGAATCAAGCCGTGCTGCTGGTACCGTTTTCTTCGTCTCTTCACTCTGAGTCTATTGGGACCGAAATCACCTCGATCGGACACCGGACGGCGGAGATATCACGATCGGAAGTTTGGGTGTTTTTCGGAACTTTGGCCGGCGAGTGTGGCGTCGTCCGGCGGAGTTGGCGGCTGCAAGACACCAATCCGAACTCGGCTCGACGAGATCTTTCCAACGAGCCGGGCAGTGTCGAAAACGGACGCCGGAATCTCACCGGAGGTTGGTCGGCCGTGCGTGGAGAAAGAGAGAGAAAATGAAAGGAGAGAGAGAGAGAGAGAAAGAAAATGAGAGTTCAGAGTTGTGAGGGTGAGGGATACGCCCAGGTGGCACAAAATAACAGGTTAGGCATGCTGACTGTCAAAACCTTTATTTTTGACCCCCACATTTCTCTAAAATTTAAATTCTGACCCAGACTTTTAAAATTTTCACACTTAAGTCTTTAAAAATTACAAATTAACCCCATTTCAAATTTTGGGTTTTACAGTTCTATCCAGATAAATCACAACAACACCCTATATTGGAAAGACACACATACGTTCGTTGTACAAACTGGAGTGACAAGGTTTTGTGACATGGAAAGTTGGGTAATGAGATGATCATGATCCAACTACAAGGTTCTCTAATAATCTTAAAGAGATTATATATTTTGGACACGTCCACTAATGCGTGTTTAGAAACCGATTGTTTTGTACATAAGCAAAATGTCATAAAATAGTATAATTAGATGAATTTGATTTGGAAAAGAGGTCATTAATCTTTAATGAAAAGATTGTTTCTCAAACTTTAATACTTCCCAAGTAAGCCATTTTAACTTTTAAAATGTTCACTTAACCCCAAAATTATAACTTGGTTTAGTTGTTACTAACTGTTTATAAGCAATTAGTTTGTCAACTAATTAAACTAATGATGTAAGCAATATATTTGTCAATTAAGGAAGTCTAACATTTTTGGTCTTAATAATATATTAATTATATCATTTGTTTTGCGTCACAGCTGCTTCTTCTAAAATTAGTAGGTGAGCAAATATATGCTAGTCCATTAAGTATCCATTCCTCTGAACTGATCTCATACTTTGAGGTGAGAATCTTTCTTCATTAACAGAATTAAGGGCTCGTTCACTTCGCTGATTTGAGTTTTTAATTCGAGTTGAAATTTAATTTTATGTGAGAACTTTTTACTGTAGTAAAAAAGTTAGATATGATTGTTTGTGAGAGCTTTTTACTATAGCAAAACTTGAATTCTAAACTCGAATAAGCGAAATGAACGGAACCTAAGTGTTAAATTTTCCTTATTTTTGTGTTTGGGATTGCTTCTATAACTCCTAAAAGCACTTTGCACAAAAACTTATAGATAATAGTGTTTGATTAAAAGGTCGAAAAGCACTTTGCACAAAGACCAATACACTTTTTAAGTCATTTAGATAAGTTTGACTTTGTAGCTTATAAATTCTGTTGCTGCTTATAACTTTTACTTTAAGTAGAAGTAGCAGCTACCTTAAAAGCACAGCAATCCCAATCTCACCTTAAGCCCGGTTAAGTACACATGTTTCCTTCGTTAACAAGGCAATCAATGGAGTTCCTAAGATAAGAGACGGCTATAACCCTGCAACCTGGATGTTGAAGATTACTTCACCAGCACATGAGGAAGCTCTTGGCGTTAATTTCACAGGCATTTACAAGAAATCAGAACTATGCGAGTACTAATTCCTGCCAATCCTTCCCTTTTCATTTATAACTTGCTAAACAAGCCAACAAAAGAATGTTTGAAATGGAAAACTTCTTAATGATTTTAGTGAATATATTATACTGATACAGGAGAAAACAAAGCATTTAATGTATGGCTTGCTTATGGAAACAGCACCGGTCGTATTGGCAAAACACACTATACACTGCAGTGAATTTGTTGCTCACAACTACACTTTCATTTCTGCTTGGAATGATATTTTGGGATCTTGGTGCCAAAAGGTAAAAACTGTTTAAAGACATGGTAATGCTAATAATATCAAGAGTTAACGAACTTTATAAAGTTAGTCAGGAGAAAGCAACAAGATCTCTTCAACGCAATGGGTGCCAGGGATTCAGCTATCCTCTTCATTGGGGTGCAAAATGGCTCCTCCGTTCAGCCTGTTGTGGCCATTGAGAGAACCGTCTTTTACAGAGAAAGAGCTGCCGGCATGTATTCAGCTCTGCCGTATGCATTCGCACAGGTAATTCTATCCTAAAAAAAAAAAAAAAAAAAAAAAAAAATTGATTGATTGAATTTGGTTTTTTGATTATTGGAGAACCAGAATAGAACGATATTAGAACGATACGGAGAAGATTAGCAAGGCTCTATGCAAGGATGACATGCACTAACAGAAAAATGCTCCGAACTTTTTTTCTTAGCAAGAAAAAAAAATATTGTAAAAGAAAAAGGTGCTTCTTGTGCAACAATTATGCGGTTCTTAAAAATAAGGAGCAATGCTGTTCTGCATCACTGTTTACTTTTCTTATTTAAAAATAAAATTTTGTATGTAAATATGTGATTGGTTAAAAATGATGTATATAGCAATAGATGGTGTGAAAATTTACTTAAAAAAAGTTGTTCACCAAGGAACATTAATTATTTGTGTTGCAGATGGCAATTGAGCTTCCCTACATTTTCATTCGGACTTTGATATACGGGGTTGAATTTTTTGATGATATCCTATATGGAGTTGTAGTATATGCCAAGATGGGCTTCGAGTGGACACCTTCCAAATTCTTCAGGTTCATCTTCTTCATGTATTGCGCCAACTTATATTTCTCATTCTATGGAATGATGACCATGGCCATTAGCCCAAACCAAACCACCACATCGCCACCATCGGAGCCTCTGCCTGTTATGCAATTTGGACCATCTTCTCCGGATTTGTCGTCCCCTTAACAGTAATTCCAAAAGTCTCCTACATAACCACATACATAAGAAAAATGAAAACACCACCAGCATTACCCCTAATAGAAAGTAGATTCCAACCATGGAACCCAATCTATACGAGATCTATCTCAGTATCTTATAGTATTGTTTCATTTTTTTTTACGTGACACAAAAAACTAAAGTTCTACATTTTTGTTGCGGAGAATTCCAATATGGTGGAGATGGTACTATTGGAGTTGCCCTGTGGCTTGGACCTTGTATGGATTAGTTACTTCGCAATTTGGAGACGTGATGGGGACACTAGAGACGGGCGAGACGGTTGAATATTTCATATTCAGACGTGATCCTCTTGGGGTTATTGCACTTGTGAATGTTGGGATCCCCTGTTTTTTTGACTTCTTATTCGCCTACTCAATCAAGACACTGGAATTGTTCTTTTAGAGTGTAACTTGAGTATAATTTTTTAGTTGAATTTAAGTTATAACTTGAATTGAAGTTAGAACTTGAATAAAATTGAGTAAAATTGAATAAAATTGAAACTTAAAATAACGTGAATTTAAATAAAGTTAAAACTTAATTTTTTTTTTTTGAGTTTTTAGACAAAAGAACATGAGAAATTTTCACGAGGAAGCGGCACATTTCCTAGTGCGTGCTTCATGGCTTGCAGCCGCCTAAAAAGGCAAAGGATTCGGATTGATGGGCAATTATTGTCTCCTGCACAGTTTATATTTCTCATTAGTTGATGCTAGTTGGCGCAATTTAAATAATCAACGCAAGTTGAGTTGAATGTGTGATGTTAATCTATTATTAAAAAAAAATAGAGAGAGAAAATTATCAAATTAACTTTTAAAGTGTATGGATCTAAATTTTATCATTTAATTAATTCTTTTTTGACAAATATATTATTTGACTAAAAATAATATTAATTAAAAATAAATAATAAAAATCAATATTTAGATACTCTAAAGAGTATTTGTCCTTTTTAACAAAAAGAAAAAAGAATACCATATTCCTCCGTATATGGGTTTCAATTGTGGGCCGTGCTTCTGTAAAATGGAATCATTTGACGAAGGAAAAGCAAAAGGAATGCCTTCTAATTAGGAGCATAAACATTTGTGCTCTTTTCTGTCTTAAAGTACTATAAGATATAAGATAAGAATTTCATCCTCACTTTTTCTTTTTTATACATTTCACATTATTTTATTGATTATTGCGTACCAATCGTCCTTTAAAAAAAAATGCACAACGCATAAGTAGTGAATTATTTTCTAATCTCCATGGACTTGTTAGGACGGGTTCTTTTTTTTTTTTCTTTTTTGGCACTTGAAACTTTAATGACGAAGGCCTAATTATGATAGCCCTTGTTTATTCACGCGGAGCAGCATTTTAGGCAGTAGTGTTCAAATACATATATTATTAATTAGGTGCTTTACTAAGATGTTATTTACATCAAGATAACTGACTACACAATCTTAAACATCAGTACTCAAACAATACAATAAACTAACAAGCAGTGTCGTCTATGCACAAGCAAAACCAGAACATCACATTTTCAAAAAGAACCAAAAAATAATGAAATTTCAGGTCAAATAAATTCAGGAGAGAACTGAACTGCCAAAACAAATGACAAAAACGAGTTAACTAATACGTTATTGTCTTCAACTTTGTCAAACTACAATCCAAATTTGAGTTAGACAAGGAAAAAAAAAAAACAAAAGAGCATTATTGAGGGGAAAAAATTTCTCACCATCTTTTGACCTTTGCACTCTCACGCAAGGAACAACCAAATTGGATGGAAGCTGCGTTTTGAAGCAAACAATAACTACAATTTACTTAATTATTAAAAAAAAAACCCGACAATTTACTTCATTATTAAAAAAAACCAACAATTTACTTAATTATTAAAAAAAAACCGACAATTTAGATGACCACGTGTTCTTCCTCTTCAAGACCCTGTCAACCAAATATTCCTTGGTAAAACAAGCTTTTATGCCACCTTCTCTAAAAAATAACTCAAAATTTTCATTTTTTAGAAAGATGACCGAACTTCTTTTCTTAGGAAAATGACCATTTTTATATAGTAATTAATCAGTGATTAGCTAAAGTTAATAAATAAAAAAAAAAAACAACAATTTCCCTAATTTTGAAAAACTTCAAAAACTTCAACCATTTCCTAAGAAATCCCTATAAAAGTGCCATTTGCCCCTAAATCCGAAGAAAGATTTATGTAAATTTGAAAACGTTCAACCGTCACGTTTTGATCCTCGTTTTGCTATAGTTTCAATATTATTTCATTTTGGCTCCTTTTGACAATGTGGCAAACCTAACTCAACATAAGTAGCGGAAGTTCAATATAACTTTTGTGTCGTGTGGAAATCTTGTGCAGCCATCGTCACTCTGCGCCAAAAGAGGTTGTTAAATTGTTAAAGGTGCTGAAATGGTTAGTGGAAAAGTTGGGGTTATAATTACGTTTTTTAAGGCTTGGAAGGTTGGGATAGTGCTGTGTTCTAGAATAAAGTTGGGCTAACGTGATTAGTGATAACCATGATTGGTTTTTATAAATTAAATTAAAAAAAAATGTTTCTTCGATAAGACTAAAAAGAAATAAAATATTGATAATTATCTAATTTCAGCAGTTAGATTTAAGTTAAAAATTGTATGGTTCACTTTTTTTTTTTGCTTTGATATGATTTTGATCAGACCCTATAGTTAGAAATTAGTCCTATTAATAGAGAAGCTCTTACCGGAAAAAATTCCCTTAACAAAATATATAATTCATTTTTGTTTTTTTAGTAGCACAGTTATACTAATAGTGTCAGTTTTTAACTGTTTGATCATATAAAAAAGAATTTTTTTTTAAGAAGAAGGTCAAAAGGAATTCTCATAGCCCTTGAGCTTCAAGGAAATCACAACAAATTAAAAAAATATATACTGAACATACAATTTTTTAATACAAATATGACGATTAAAAATATAAAACTACTAATAACTTATTTTTTAGTACTACTAAAAAAAACTCCCTAAAAAAAGAAATAGAAAAAGTTGTGCAGTCGTTTTATTGTTCTTCTCATTATCAAAGAAAGGACATAGACAATTTTTTTTTTTTTCAAACGAAAATTACCAATGCAGTCCTTTTATTGTTCTTCCCATTATCAGAGAAATGGCATAGACATTTTTTTTTCCCCTAGAAGAAAATTACCTGCGGCCTCCTTTGTGGTCATGGATTGCTAAAAAAAGAAATACATGTGTGTTTGTTGTCAAAATGATTTTGTTTTTAATAAAAACTAAAAATATGATTGTTTGAGAATTATTTTAGGATCGATTTTAAAACTGTGTTTGGTTAGGCTTTTAAGAGATTATTTTAAGTATAATAAAAAAGTGAAATCATGTTTATTAATTAATCTATTATAATATTGTTAATAAGTATTAAAAAATGAAAACAGAAAAGTGAAAACAACTTTCAATTGTTTTCTAATTCTTTCACAAAAACTATTCTCACTGTTTTTGTTTTCATTCTCATTTTTAAAACATTTACTAAACAAACGTCATTTTGTTTTTATTTTCATTTTTTACTTCTCAAAACATGTGAAAACCCGTTTTTAAATACGATTTCAAACACGCACATAATTTTTTTGGTAAACTAAACAAAACTATCTTTTTTAATTTTTCTTTTCTTTTTAGGGGAATCTAGATCGTTAATTTTAACAAAATTTCTTCAAATTTTCAATTTAATTTGGATACACATTCTCTATAAAATTGATCAAAGGTTTGATTAGAAAAAGGGTGTTTTTTCTGATTTAGTTTCTTTCGGGTAGGCTTAAATTTTAACTGTTGCATATAATTAAAATCATATCATATTAAAAAAGCAACGGTTTTTGATACATATTTAACAATTGAAAACAATAATTTTTCGGTAATTCAATTGTAAATCTTAGGAGAGAAACTCCTTTAGAAAAATTGTTCAAAATGCTTCTGAAAATTGTAAAATCTAATGATAAATTAAAAAACAAAAATCTTTTGTAGATTTCGAGGCGGAACTCCTCAAATCTAGTGTGTCCGGCGTAGAAAGTGGAAACCGCAAGTGGATTCACCTGAACAGTTGCTCACTTGTAGAGCTCAAACCTCTTCTGGCCCTTTTTTTTTTATAAAATCATTTTAGTATATTTTGTTATTGTAAAATATGTTCTTAATACTCTGTGTTTTTTATAATACTAAACCAGTACATCAACATTGTTAAAAATATATTTTTAATACCTTGAAGTTGATTTTTAAGACTTATAATTTCTAAACTACTCTTATTGTTAATTAAATAGAAATCAATATTTTTTTAAAAAAAATCTGAAAATTTTTTAAAAAAACAACAACAAAAGAAAAAAGTTCATCATTTTTTTTAATTTATTAGTTTTTAGTTAATTAAATAAAAAGGTATTAAAGTTATTTTACGTCTTAAAATTCAATTTTAAAGTACTAAGAAGATATTTTTAAAAACGATAATGCATTATTTTAATATTATCAAAAACACAAAATAATAAAAACATATTTCATTATAATATAAGATACTAAAATAATTTTATTTATTTATTTATTATTTGCACTTGGAACCCATGAAATTGTAATTGCCATTCCATATCCTTTTCACGGATCTTTCTTTTTCTGGAAGGATTTACGGATCTTGTTTTGTACATGAAAAATTATTAGTTCAAGTACAACTGATGACAAGGACCAAAAAATGACACGTGCATTTGGAATTGGTTTTAAAACGTTTTTATTTTTTATATAAAAATGAAAATGAAAACGTTTTTATTTTTATTTTGAAATTATTTTTGAAAATGTGTTTGATAATTTTATTCTAAGATTGTTTTCAGTTTAAAAAAACTAAAATTATATTTGGTGGTTTAATTTTTAAAAACATGTAATAATATTTAAATTAATAATATATTAAATAAATAATAATATTAAATATAAAAAAATAATAATGTATTAAATAAATTTATTTCTTTTACTTTTCCCTTTCCTTCTCTCCCTCACAGATCACCTTCTCCCTCTATCTCCATCACTCTCCCCAGCTCCCTCTCTTCTTCACTCGTCTCTTTCTCCCAAATTTGTCACTCTTTCTCTAAGGGAGTTTTCAACCAAGAGTTGAACCAAAGAGGATTTTCACGAGTTTTCATCACCAAAGGAAAAATTGAGATAAAATTCTTTAAGAAACGAACTCTTGATTTTCAGATTATGCTTTGGTGAAATTGTTCTTGGTTTGGTTTGATGAACTGTTGGTTTAAGTTTCGTTTTGAGACGGCAGGAGGGGCGCAGTCGCAGAAGAGTGGAGAGGTGTGTGTGTGTGTGTGTGGGGGGGGGGGGGGCGCAATCGCAGAGAGGGAGGGGGGGCAGTCAAAGACGAGTTGGGGGAAGGGGTGTGCAGACGGGAGGTGGTGGGCAGTGAAGAAGAGAGAGAAGAAAATGAAAAGGAAAAATGAAAAGAGGATTTTCAAAAAAAAAAAAGAGTTTTTTGGGAAAATTTTAAAAACGTTTTTATTTTTGATTTTGATACAAATTCTTCCTAAACACATTTTCATTTTCCGTTTCAACTTTTCTTCCTCAGAAATCGTGAAAAAAAAAATAAAAATGAAAATAAACGCCCGATGAGTCTTACCAAACTTTTCTCTCTATTTTTTTTTTTTTGAATAATTGCCGTTCTTTAAAATAATAATAATTATTATTATTATTATTATAATAATAATAGTGAGATACGACCAAATCCTGGCCCACCAAGAAAGTTTTCAATCATCGTCATGTTTTCGTTATGAAATGTCGCATAAATAAATAAATAAAAAGCAAGCGCATGCAATGCAAGTACTAAGCATCCTGCATCCCTTATGTGGAAAGCATTCTCCGTACATGGTAACATTTTTAAAATAATTTTATTTTTAATATAAAAATAAAAATAAAATTATTTTAAGAATTATTTTAAAATTGTGTTTGATTAATTTTTTAAGAAATTATTTTAAATATAATAAAAAAATAAAATTGTATTTAGTTATAATTATTTATTAATATATTATAACATTATTAATAAGTATTAAAAAATAAAAAAATATATATATTTTTTAATTATTTTTTAATTTTTTCACAAAAATCAAATCCACTTAGTGGCCTTTTATTTCCATGAAAGTAAAATGATTTGCACTTTGAATTTCTTTTTAAAATAATGTATACTTTTTTGGAGAATGGAATTTCAAAATGGTTGGTAAGAATGGAAAATGCTTAGTTGTAAGAGGAGTAGCCACAGTCCAATTGCCATATCTTAAGTCGCAGGCTAACTCTATTTCTTTTCTAGTCCTCAAGGGAAGGAAAAATAAATTTCGTCGTCGGAGATTTTTGCAATGTCTCGTCGGAAAGAAGAGAATGAAGAAGCTCTGAAATGGGCAGCTATAGAGAGATTGCCCACACATTTACGTATAAGAAGAGGTTTACTAGTTGAGTCAGATGGTAAAGCTAGAGAAATTGATGTGAAAAATCTTGGTTTATTAGAGAGGAAGACCCTTATTGAGAGACTCCTCAAAACTGCTGAAAAAGATAATGAGAAGTTCTTGTTGAAGCTCAAGGACCGTATTGACCGGTTAGTTTTTTTTTTTTTTTTTTTTTTCCCATTATAAACTATGTACGATATTTTGAAGTGGATTTATTAATGTTATTTATGATGGTCTTGCAAATTTAAACACCAAAAAAATAAAAAAGGGTTGGACTTGACATTCCAACAATTGAAGTTCGTTTTGAGCATTTGGATGTGGAGGCAGAAGTTTATGTTGGCAGCAGAGCTTTGCCAACTATATTGAACTTCTTAGTCAATATATTTGAGGTAATTGATCATATTCTACATCACATAAAACATACATGCATGTATATAATATATAGTTGTACCGTATCTGTTTGTGTGTATATTTTCTTACTTCACATCTCTTGTTCTCTCTTTCACTAGGGAATCTTAAATAATCTTCATATTCTTCCGACTAGAAAGGTCCCCTTACAGATCCTTCAAGATGTTAGTGGTATCATCAGACCTCAAAGGTGATTTTGATTTAGTACTTATGAAATAAAAATTGTGGCCCTGAAACGTTCTAATTTCTCACTTTGTGCAAGTCTTGCAGACTTACATTACTTTTAGGTCCCCCAAGCTCTGGAAAATCCACATTACTAAAGGCTTTGGCTGGAAGACTTGATAAAGATTTGAAAGTAATTTTATACATACATATGTATACATATAGATACATAGATACTCTATATTCTGGGTTTCCATATCAATATTCTGACATGAATATGGCTGCTGATCAAACTCAAGTTTGGTGGGAGAATTACATACAATGGACATGGAATGGAGGAGTTTGTTCCACAGAAGACATCAGCTTATGTAAGTCAGTATGATCTTCACATAGGAGAAATGACTGTTAGAGAAACATTGGCTTTTTCAGCAAGATGCCAAGGAGTTGGGCCCCATTATGGTCAGTCCAAAAACACCATGAACTTGATGCATGTAAACTTTTTTTTTTTTTTCTTCCAAAAGTTCCATAAAAGGCACTTAGTCTTTTGTTCCCTTCCAAATATGAAACAATTTGCAGAGATGTTGGCAGAGTTGTCGAGAAGAGAAAAGGCCGCGAATATCAAACCCGATCTTGACCTTGATATCTACATGAAGGTAAAATAGAGATAAAGATAAAAACCTCCCATGTGATTTCTCGAAATGTTGCGTTTCACCTAATATTTTCAGGAATGTTGCATTAAACCCCTGACTCCTGTACAGGCAGCATCATTAGAAGGGCAGGAGATCAGTATACTTACTGATTATATCATCAAGGTAAACACATCAATTAATTGAGCAAGAAATAAAACTCTTCAGAGTAAAATTCTGCGAGATCTCTTAAAAAAACTGCAGATTTTGGGACTTGAAAATTGTGCTGATACAATGGTTGGAGATGCATTGGTTAGAGGTATCTCTGGTGGGGAAAGAAAGCGAGTCACAACAGGTAAGACATAGAATAAAAAGCACATTGTCTTCTCTTTGAGTACTCTTGAATTGTCAAAATATTCTTTGAATTTTGCACCTATGCTTTTGGATTTTAATCTTGTGTTATTTTTTATCATTTATGTCACAGGGGAGATACTTGTTGGGCCTGCAAGAGCTCTGTTCATGGACGAAATATCGACCGGTTTGGACAGTTCGACGACTTTCCAGATTGTAGACTCCATAAGGCAATCCATTCACATCCTAAAGGGAACTGCAATTATCTCTCTCCTCCAGCCAGCCCCTGAAACCTATGAACTTTTTGATGACATAATTCTTCTATCAGAAGGACAAATTGTTTACCAAGGACCGCGTGAAAATGTCCTCGAGTTTTTCGAATTCATGGGATTCAAATGTCCTGAGAGGAAAGCAGTAGCTGACTTCCTACAAGAAGTAAATTTTACTTCTTTAATTATTGTATTTTAGAGTCTATGTTTCATTCACTCTAATAAAACATAAAAAGTTTCTCCCATTATAGGTTACATCAAGGAAAGATCAAGAGCAATATTGGGAGCATAAAGATGAGCCTTATAGCTTTGTTCCTGTCAATGAATTTGCAGAAGCATTTCAGTCATTTCACATCGGTCGAAAACTCGGAGATGAGCTTGCAACTCCATATGACAAATCCAAAAGCCACCCAGCTTCTTTAACAACCAATAAATTTGGTTCAACCAAGGAGTTATTTAGAGCTTGTTTATCCAGAGAATTCTTGCTTATGAAGAGGAACTCATTTGCCTACATTTTCAAATCATTCATGGTGGGTAGTTCTCAACTATTTATGCCTTGTTTGATTAGTCATTTAAGGCCTCAATAATGTTAGAAAAAATTAGAAAATGTACCCCTTAATGTACTTACCTCATTTTTTTTTTTTTGGGCAATTCATTCGGAATTCTACCCTTCTTAGTTAATGTAATATTATATAAAGCGAGAAAGTGGGTGCAGAAATTTTATATGGCATGTTTACTTACAAGATTGAAGAATAGGAGGAGAGAATGGGAGTCAATTTTATATTTATTTGTTTTTTTTTATCCTAAAATGAGAGTGAGATTAGTGGGCCCCATTCAAATTTAGAATTGAAGAATGAGATTGACACTCTCATACTCCCCTTGAGATTGAGACTCCAATTCTTAATATTAATATTAATTTACCATCATACCCTTATTTTACTTATAAATACATAATTAAATATAAAATTCAAAAAATAAAAAATGCAACATATATTTATTATTTTATTTGCCTAATATTATAATATTAGCATAATTATTGTTAACTTTAATATAATATATATGTACTTTATTTTTAATAAATTAATAATATATTTTATTTTTTTAACACTATTTTTTATTTTTATTTATTTTATTTAAGTTTATCTAAAATTTATTTTTATATTTTAAATAGTTGTACAATTTATATTTATTATTTGAGTACTCAATTATTACACTAAATATTTTAATTATGGTTAATTTTAATATAATAAGTAGACTATATTTTTTTAAATTGAAAATATCAAATTGATTTAAAAGGTATATTAGTATTTTTATACTTTTTCATTCCGATTCTGGGTGTAAGTAAACGTATGAATAAGATTTAGAATGACTTCGATTCTAAATCTTATCACTAAGTAAATAGTTTATTCTGACTCCGATTCCTCACTCTGAATCCTACCCACTCCGATTCATGCTTATTCTGATTACGCGTAGGTAAATATACCGATAATGTTTAACAAAAAGACAAAAATATGTACTGTCTTCCAAGTATTCCTCTAAATTTTCTGTAAAAATTATCTCCAGCCCACCTTCCTAATAGCTTGAGCTTTCAAAATAATTGGTATACTACATAATATTAATATTAGAACGGGAGGTTCTAAACTCAAATTTCCGTGATTAATTACACTCTTTAAGTTATAATCACGAGTCGGACTTTTAATACTCTTAAATTCTTTTATTTTTGCAGCTTATTCTCCTAGCTTCTACAACAATGACAATTTTTCTGAGGACAAAGATGCGCCGAGATACGGTTGTGGATGGTGTGGTTTATATGGGTGCTCTATACTTTGGTGTGATTGTAGCAATGTTCAATGGAATATCAGAACTCAATTTGGCCATCATGAAACTTCCCATCTATTACAAGCAAAGAGACCTTCTCTTCCATCCTTCATGGGCATATTCTGTTTCCACATGGATCCTTAAGATCCCGATATCCACTGTAGAAGCTGCCATTTGGGTGTTCATGACTTATTTTGTCATCGGCTTTGATCCAAGTGTTGAAAGGTAAATCAAAGTGAGAAAAAAAAATCAAGTTATTTTAAGTTTTGCATACTTAGTTAAAGAATTGATGAAAACGATAATCTTGCAGGTTTTTTAAGCAGTTCTTGATCATACTATGCATTAACCAGATGGCATCAGGTTTATTCCGGCTGATTGCGTCAGTAGGGAGAGACGTTATTGTGGCCAACACTTTTGGGTCGTTTGTTCTGCTTCTAGTTATGGTTTTAGGTGGATTTATATTGTCTCGAGGTGAATAACTTTATAACAAAGTTTGATTTTTTATTTTTTATTTTTTTTTGGTGTAGCAATGCTATATAGGATCATAGCAAGAGCATTTCTAACGCAATGTTGTTTTTGGTATTAAATTTAACATACGTTATACTTGATGCGTAATTTGACACCACGTATAGCATATCCCATAAATGATATTTTATTGCTTTGGTTGATGTATTTACGTTTTCAATAATCTTACATTTGGCATTTTAAAATTATTTTGAAGCTAAAAGTTCATTTATACTAATTTTAAAGTTTAATAATTATGACAAAAATTAAATATAGCATTTGAAATTGCATTATGCCTCAAAGTAAAAAAAATAGAACAGCATATTAAATATGTCATTTTCACATTTTTTTTTAGTGCTAAATATAACATTGACATTTACAAGGTTTATATGTCAACTATGAAACTCATAGAATGATATTTATTTTATTTCTCTTAATGTGGTTTTTAATTGCTTGATAATTGATATACTCTGATTCTTTTCAGATGATATAACAAAGTGGTGGTTGTGGGGTTATTGGGTCTCGCCGCTGATGTACGGGCAGAATGCTATAGCCGTGAACGAATTTCTTGGGAAAAGTTGGAGACATGTAATCATCATCCTTCTTGAACAACAATTGTTGAGCAAACGAATTAATTATGTGAAATACTTCTTTTTTTTTTTTTCATGTTATAGGTTCCACCTAATTCCACAGAACCATTGGGAGTTTTGGTATTGAAGTCTCGTGGGTTTTTTCCGGATCCAAATTGGTATTGGATTGGAGTAGTAGCTTTGATTGGATACATTTTTCTATTCAACTTTCTCGTCACTTTGGCACTAAAATATCTTGACCGTAAGAATGATATTAAACTTTCGATTGAATTGATAAGTTGCTCCCTGAACTTTTGATTGTGGCAAAGCTTTAATAAAATGTTGCGGAGTTCTACCAAATTGATGAATAATATTAAAATTTCAAAGAAGATATACTCATGCATGTGATATGACGTGTCTGATCATCATCTGAAATTTCATTCTCATATTTCAAAGAAGATCAGGTATGGTGTTGGAGTTCACCGATATATGGGCACTCTGCAACATTTTATTAAACTCTGGATGATTAGCCAAACTAAAAGTTTAAAGGTGATTTGCCAGTTATGAAAAGTTCAAGGGCAGATTTGTCAAATTTTACATTTCTATATGTTATAAGTCTTAAATCTCAGGTGAACTTGTTCTGATATTAGAACAATTGTTGCAGCATTTGGCAAGCCTCAGGCAGTGCTATCAGAAGAGAGCTTGGCAGAGAGAAATGTCAACAGAACTGGAGGAGCCTCCATTGAGCAATCTTCAAGAGCAAAGAACCCTTTTGGTGGGCCATTCAATTCCCAATTTTACGTGTATTTGTAACTTCTGATATTATTTACTTCATGGCATTTTGACTACTTACTTCTATCTATAAGATATTATGAATGCTGCAGCTGAAAGCAACAATGAAGGTCAAAACATTGCACCAGTTAGGTCATCATCTGCAAGAGTATTGTGCAGAGCTGGTAATGGTTCTAACGAAAGATTGCGCGGAATGGTTCTTCCTTTTCAACCCCTTTCCATCTCTTTTGATGAAATCAGATATGCTGTAGACATGCCTCAGGTAACTTCGGTTTTTTTTTTTGAGTTTAATATAGAGGCATTATTCTCTACTATGAGTAACTTAAAGATATCTTGTAAAGGCAATTATGCACTCTCTTTAGTGAAAAAATGCTAGCATATATCTTGATTCTTACACTAGTTGACTGAAAATCAGTACATTCTTACGGTGTTCAGTTTCAGATTCTAATTAAGCTTTGGTTGTAGGCAATGAAAGCTCGCGGAATCACTGAACAGCGTCTCGAACTTTTGAAGGGCGTGAGTGGCAGTTTTAGGCCAGGAGTTCTAACAGCTCTAATGGGTGTCACTGGTGCTGGAAAGACTACCTTAATGGATGTATTGGCTGGAAGAAAAACAGGAGGATATATTGAAGGAAGCATTATGATATCTGGGCACCCGAAAAAACAAGAAACGTTTGCTCGCATATCTGGATATTGTGAGCAAACAGATATCCATTCTCCTCATGTTACAGTTTATGAATCTTTGCTTTACTCTGCTTGGCTTAGATTACCTCCTGATGTTGATTCTTCAACCAGAAAGGTATGTCACTTTGACCCCTTTTTCCCCCTTATTTTCGAACGAGTTATTGGATATAGAGAAATGATCAGTGGAATGTTGCAGATGTTCATTGAAGAAGTGATGGAACTTGTGGAGCTGACCTCATTGAGGGGAGCACTTGTTGGATTAGCTGGCGTGGATGGCCTTTCAACTGAGCAGCGGAAAAGGCTGACTATTGCGGTCGAGCTTGTTGCCAATCCGTCCATAATATTCATGGATGAACCCACCTCCGGTCTAGATGCCAGAGCAGCGGCAATAGTAATGAGGACCGTGAGGAACACGGTGGACACAGGACGGACTGTAGTTTGCACCATCCACCAGCCAAGCATAGACATATTTGATGCGTTTGATGAGGTTAGAGAACTCTCATCTTAACCTAATTTTAGAAGAAGGAATTAATCATAGAATCGATTGCTAAATACTATATTGCAATTTTTTCTACTGCATTGTGTTGTTATGCATCACAGCTACTTCTTCTAAAATTAGGAGGTGAGCAAATATATGCTGGTCCTTTAGGCCTCCATTCCTCCGATCTCATCAGCTATTTTGAGGTCAGAACCATTCTTGATAAAGGAGATCAGGCATTATTTCCCTAATTCTTCCTTAAGAACTAACATAAACTAAGTATAAATGTTTCCTTCGTCAAGCCAATCGATGGAGTTCCTAAGATTAGGGAAGGCTATAACCCTGCAACTTGGATGTTGGAGATAACTTCACCAGCACAAGAAGCTGCTCTTGGGGTTAGTTTCACAGATATTTACAAGAACTCAGACCTCTACACGTAAGTCTTCTCAAACTCCTTTATCAAGATTAGCTGAACAAACAATTTTCATGAGTTTTGGTGACAATTTTTTAATTAATATTTAAACTCATGAGTGAGAACGTTGAAATCCTTTAGGAGGAACAAGGCACTGATCAAGGAACTTAGTACACCTACACCAGGTTCTAAAGATCTGTACTTTCCAACCAAGTACTCGCAGCCTTTCTTCACCCAATGTACGGCTTGCTTATGGAAACAACACTGGTCATATTGGCGAAACCCGCCCTATAGTGCCATCAAACTCTTGTTCACAGCTGCCATCGCACTACTGTTTGGAATGGCATTTTGGGGTCTTGGCTCTAAAAGGTAACTCTTAGAGGACATGTCCAAAGTAATGGCTTTTGTAGGAATTCTTAGGTAAAGTATGTGCAGACTTTGTCTAAAACTTAATCAGACGTTCAGAAATGTGAAAGAGCGATAGACATTATCTTAATTCGATACGGTTTTTGAAGTTTACTTTTTAGTTACATGTTAGAAACTCTTTTCGAAACTGCAGGAGAAAGCAACAAGATCTCTTCAACGCAGTGGGTTCCATGTACGCTTCTGTCTGCTTCATTGGGGTGAAAAATGGCTCCTCCATTCAGCCAGTGGTAGCTATTGAGAGAACCGTCTTCTACAGAGAAAGAGCAGCCCGCATGTATTCTGCTCTGCCCTATGCATTCGCGCAGGTAATTTACTTGTGTTGGCACCACAAATAAAAAAGCCAAAGAAGGAAAACTTTATCCTACGAAAAATACCATGTGTGCTTCTGTTGCTAGTCAAAAAACCAGTAGCGACGACAACCAACACATGGTTTTAATGTGTTGCAGATGGCAGTTGAGCTTCCCTACATTTTGATACAGAGCTTGATATATGGGATTCTGGTATATTCGATGATGGGATTCGAGTGGACAGTTTCCAAGTTCTTCTGGTTCATCTTCTTCATGTATTGCACAAACTTATACTTCACATTCTATGGGATGATGACCATGGCCCTTAGCCCCAACCACCATATCGCCGCCATCTCTTCCTCCGCCTTTTATGCACTTTGGAATCTCTTCTCTGGATTTGTCGTCCCTTTAACGGTAAGTCCAAGCCTTGTATTTTTGTGCATTGAAATTTCTATATGACGTGAACACACACCATTGCGTAGTACCTGAGGCCTGCGTTTGTGTGACAGAGAATTCCGATATGGTGGAGATGGTTCTATTGGAGTTGCCCCGTGGCTTGGACCATGTACGGATTAGTTGCGTCACAGTTTGGAGACGTGAAGGAGACTCTAGAGACAGGTGAGACGGTGGAAGCTTTCGTGAGGACTTATTTTGGATTCAAACACGACTCTCTGGGAGTTGTTGCAGTTGTGATTGTTGGGATTCCTCTGCTTTTCGGATTCATTTTTGCCTTTTCAATTAGGACTTTGAACTTCCAAATAAGATGAAAGAAGAGTATTGAGAAAATCTCGCTAAGGCAATGGCTGCGTTGAAAAAAAAAAAAAAAAAAAAGGCTTTAAAGTGGGGTTGATTTGCCAATGAAATTCCCAGCCTTGAAGAGGTGGCGAGATTCTTGACGCTGTTATTCAAATGTACTCAAATTGATGAATAAATAACAACTTCTTTATTTATACAAATTTTTTGTAACAGATTGTTGTTATTAAGGTCAACCTCCATGACAACGTATCTGAATATGTAGTTTTAAGCAACATCCCCATAATCCATATTAATAATAAGAGACAGACGGGTATATTGCAAAGCAAACAGGAAAAAATAAAATAAAATAAAATAAAAAAGTCAATTGGTTTATCATATATTATAAGTTATTAATTGATAAACTCAAATTCGTTCATTCCACTCATTCGAATTTTAAATTTTAATTTTATCACAATTAAAAACTCTCACAAAAATTCACATTTAACTTTTTTTTACTATAGTTAAAATCTCACATAAAATCACCTCAATTCGAATTGAAAACTCGAATCGACAAACTCAACAAGCATATTTCCTACAGAACAACTTTGTAGCAAGTTGATGCCCGTTTTCAAACTATTATTTTGCTTTATTTACTGCAATGTTGCTTCTCTTTTTTTTTCTTTTTTTTTTTTTTAAGCATGAAACGTTACTTTTACAGATCTGTTACTTACAGTGCGCTGTTCAACATCAACATTAAATTAAAAAAAATGAAGTATCTTATGTTGCGTCTACAAACAAGAAAAACCAGAACATCATCTTTTCAAAGATAAAAGCAATGAAAATATCATGAAATATCTGATTAAATAATTCAGAACGTGAGCTGCCTAAACAAATGCCAGAACAAGTTAATTAAGCTAACGACAAAACAATTGATAATGTTCCCGTCTTGACCGCCGCATATGTTACAGTTGGAACTCAAGATTCTCTCTCAAATTGTCAAACTAGAATAGAAATTTAAGTTAGGAAAAAAGAAAAGCATAATTAAGGGGAAAAATTCATCACCGTCTTTAGTTTCCCAAGCTATCCAAGAAGCTTTGCAACTCCCTCAAGCCTTCAGCAGAAAAGCTCCTTTGCACTCTCGAGCGAGGGGCAACCAAATTGGGTGGAGGTTGCGTTTGGAAGCAAACGACAACAGCAGCTAAGTTATCACCACTTTTCCTCTTTAAAGCCTCATCAACCAAATCCTTGCTACACATAGCCGGATCATTGTGCTCCTGAAGCTTGCGTCGAGCAAAATCAATGGCATTCTGGCTTCTAAACACGTCCCATATCCCATCACATCCAATGATGAGAAATTCGTCTTCCTCTGTCAGTTTTGTAGTCATAAACTCCGGTTCCGCGCTCAGTGGTCCACCATCCCGGTCCTTCATTCCTTCCATATGCCAGTCTCCTAAAGCGCGAGCTACATTGAGCTGTCCATTAAGATAACCATCATAGACATATCCACCTGATGCCTCAATGCGCTTCTTCTCTTTGCTGCAGATTGGTTTGTGATCCCTTGACATTTCAATTGCTTTACCACGACGGCACAACACTGCTCGACAATCTCCGGCATTTGCTACCACCAACTGCCTGCCATCAGAAAGAGTGAGATAAGATCGGTCTAATCTGACGGACCTCAATCATTTTAAGAAGAGACTTCATAGGATAAAAGCTCATAAGCCAACTTAGCAACACAGGACTGCATCTCAACGAAGTTTTACCATCACCAAAAGCATCATATCCATAAACGAATTAAGAATTCTGTTTTGACGTGCAATTTGTTGACACGCATACAAATTAGCACACAGTACGAAGTGCCTATGAATATTTGAAGGTAAAGAAATCTACCTTCCAACGACTAGAGCTGCCAAGGCAGTGGTGCCTGAAGCAAGGGCAGCATCCAAGGAGCAAGCTTCTGCAAAAGCAAGATCAGTTTGCAGAAATGCTGAAGCAACAACTTTCTCAATATCTCTTGGGAAGTCTCCATCCTTAACAATAAAGTTCGGCAAATTGTAGCAAGCAAAGTCAGCTGCATGCTTTCCTCCATGTCCATCAAAAACCTGGACCAACAATAACAATATACTAACGTCAGAACTCAGAACCAAATCTATAATTGACCCTTGTTGCAAAACAATAACTTTTAATGGAAACTTCATACCACAAAACTTAGAGAGAAAAATGAGGGAGAAAAAGAAAATTTGTCTCGGAGTAATAAGAAGTAGAACACTAATGATATCATCATTCCCCACTCCACAAATATGTCATCTATACACACTTCCCTACAAGTTTGTGGAGTTGTAATACAATGTCAAAGCAAGAAGACATACCCCATAAAATGCATTGGGCCCATCAGGTAAATCCTTCAGGCCATAAGCGTGCATGAAATTGTCAACACAAACATAAACATCTTCCATGCTTGGACGAAACCCGATGTCAGTCCACGCTCCAGAGCGGACAATTGGAACAAACTGAGACTGACAATCCCCCACGCCAATTCCAGCTTCCGCAGAAACCTTGCACGGTTTTGTCTTCGTCTGCTAAAATTGATTCAGTTTCAATTACATATATATGAAAAAACCAGAAAATTCAACCTAGGAAAAACGTTCTATAAGCAAATCTCCTGCACCCCGAAAAACAGCACTGCTTATAGAAATCAGATAAACTCAATAATGCCAAACAAGAAGAGGGATTTGCAAGCATTACAGAAAACTATCTCGGCGCATCAACATATAAAGGTGCTTGAAAATATAGCAACAAAAGAATCTGAAACCTCAACTGAATATAAGAAACGATCTATCATACACATGTAACATGTTTAGAGAAAAAAAATGTAACATATTTGAAGTTTAATAGTTCTTAAGAGTCTTGACAAGAGAAACGCCTGTATCTTCAAACTTCCCCATATGCAAGTAATATTATTTCACACGAAAAAGTCTAATAGACTTGTGAATTCCAATGGCTACAGCACCAACCAACAGAGCAAACCAAAACTCCAGTTCTTTCCTTTTCTTTTCTTTTTTTTTTTTTTTTTTGGTAAATAAGGTAATTACGACACTAACCATTTTCACCAAAAAAAAAAAAAAAAATCAAAAAATCAAAAAATTAGAAAACAGTTGGAAGTTAAAGAATCCCAAAAATAATCAAGCTAGCTATCATAAATTGCCGAAAAAACGAACCACAGAACAAACTTACGAGAGAGGGGTGTCGGACAAGCGACTTCTTTGGAGCCACCGCGACGGCGCCGGGGTCGGCTCCGGCGTCGGCGCACTGCCGATAAGCGGCGGCGAGAGGGTTGGGAGGTCGACCAACCACCTCGCTGGAGCTCCCATTTTCCACAGCACCGCTTGCTTTAGTTTCCTCCATTGTTCTCAACCATCACATCCTCCGAATCACAAAAACTCTCCACGGGATTTTCAGGGGTTGACTCGCGAGTTCGCTCAGCTGAAACTCAATACTCGATAGAATCGAAACAGTAAAATCGCCGGAAAAGGAACGGTCTTTCTGCACTTGAAGGAAAAAAAAAAAAAAAAAAAAAAAAAAAAAGAAAGAACTTTAGGTTTCGGAAGGTACGAAACGCGGAAGATACGAGCAGGGTAGACTCAATGAGTCGTGAATGAGTTAACTCGGATGGGAACAAAAAGTCAATTACGAGTTATAAGCATCGAAAATCGAGCATTTTAAGGAAGGTCTGGATTGGGGAATTAGGGCTTGAAAGTCCAGTGCAGGCTTTCTCCTTTTTTTTAAGAGAGAGAGAGAAATTAGGGTTTTGAGAAGGAAGCGAAATGTGAAAGAGAAATTAGACTTGAGAGGGAGATATTCTTTTCGGGGTAGTTGGCGATCTATACGAGGGCATGGTTTTTGCTGAAATGCTGAGCTCAAAGTGGTCGGTTTCTACTTTTTTTTTCAGGAAAAAAAAAAACAAAATAGAAAATATACTTCCCTAATAAGAAAGAATTAAATAAAAATCAGTTATTCTATAAAATAAAAAAAATGGTTTCTCAATTTCAATGTAGTTTTTTTTTCAGTTGTTTATATATATTAAAAATTATTTATTTTACATATAATGTGGTGTAATTTTGATAAAAACCAATAATCTCAAACTCAACTATAAAAATAAAAAATTAAATATTAAATAAAAATGGAGCTATGATTCTGACTTTCTGAGGGATATTTATATCGTCGTTTTATTTTTTTGTTTTTTTGAAAAAAAAAATATTTAAATAATATAGTTGCGGCATTTTTCTTTTTAATGCAAATGTTATAATTGCGTCTTTTTGACTAGGTAACGTGACGCAACCTTGCTTACCGACTTAACTAGAATTTTGCGACAAAATATCCCAAAAACATATGAACGTGTTTGGTAAGCGTAAATGAATATAAATGCGTGAATTATAATTATTTGTTGATTTAAATTTTTAATATAATTTTATGCAAAAAATTTTTATTATAATAAAAAAAATAAATATGATTAATATTAAAAAAATTTTATTATAATAAAATTTAAATTTTTAATTCAAATTAATAAAATAAATATGATCTAAAATTATGGAGGTTGCTCACCATATTACATGGCAGTACAACTGGCTGCTGATATGTTCATTTGGGACCCATTATTAAAAAATTGAACTCAATTTTTTACTCCTTGTTTATTTTACTAATTTTAATTTTATTATAATTTAAAACTTTCATAAACTATTATATTTAATTTTTTTATTATAATAAAAAATTATTAAGTAAAATCACATATCAAATTCAAAAACTCCTCTCAACAAGATTTAGGAATATTCACGATTCCGGCAAGGAGACAATCGGCGAGAGCACTATCAGAAAAGACACATGACTTTGTAAGAGAATTATATGTCATGTTGTTTTCAGTAACAGTTTCACACTCAAACGCTACCTCTCATCTATTTTGATTCTTCTGTCTTGTGGTTTTTTGAGTATTAATTATAAGTATAATTATTATAATTAACACTCAAATATATGACAGGACCTACCTCTCCATGCTTCATTAATTCTAAGTACTAAAACAGTGAAAGCGGTTCTCTTAATTGTATTTGAAAGTATTTTTTCTTTTTTTTTTTTTTTTTTTAGGGAAGCAACTTGTTCTTGTTTAGTAAGAAATTAAAGATAGTACTGGCAATTTCAACATTTAAATAACAAATGACATGATGATTTATTATTATTATTATTATTATTATTATTATTATTGCTGTTACATGAATCTAACAGCATTAATGAATAAAAATGTTCCACCAAAAAAAAAAAAAAAAACAGATGAATAGAATTGAAAGAGCTTATTATAAGGTTGTAACGAGGCCAACTGATTAAAGTTATTCTTGAAAATTTGTATCTTATAGACTTATCTTTAATTTGCTCTTGCAAGTACGCATTTCTAGTAACTTATATATGGCTTAATGATCAAGCTTGCGTGTTCAAAAAAAAATGACGTTTGACAGACACTGAACGTCTTTTTCAAAATTTAGGAATATTCACGATTTTTGCTTGAATTATTTGATGATCAACGTACAAATGTGTGTACATATTATATAGACCAATATTTGCTATATATCTGTGCGGTCTAATTTGTTCTTCGTTCTTTGCCAACTGGTGCACGAAACTGAATTTGTTTGGCCAGTCAAATATATGTACGTATGTGTGACTAGGATACAAAAACATAGTAACAAACACAATACAAGGTTAATGATCCAACCAGAGAACATACGAACACCTGAGTTAAGATCGAGTACACATGCGACTCTATTTGATAAAATTTCTCTCAACAAGATAAGCTTTTAAACTCTAGAAGGATAAAACAGCGTAGCACTAAGGTTACAACAAACACTGCCAAGACACCAGTCCAATGAATACAAAAAAAAAAAAAAAAAAAAAAAAAAACAAAACAACAAAACAACAGCGTGAAAGCTCATGTTATTGTAGTAAAGAAAACACACCAAAAACAAAAAAAAAAAATAAATACAAAAAGACCAAAAGACCCGCTATCAAACGACTCTAGCAAGGAGGCATAGGACTTTGTAGGAGATACGGCAAGGTCAAAAAAAGGGCATAAAACTGCAAGTGAAACTCACCCTATACAGCCGCCACGAGCAATCGAAAACATCACCTTCAAAAGAAGTCCATCGTCACACGAAACAAAATGCTAAGGGAGCATAGTCACCGTTCAGCGAATATATTAAAAATAACACCCCAAATAAACGGCATCCCACTTTCAAACCGTGTCAGATCCGCTCTAATGAAAGCCCCACACCATACACTGACACCACTACAAAGAAGACAACGACGAGACGAATTTGGAGACCAAGTTTTAGGGCCAGAAGCCCAACGACACACTCAAAAATTCTGTTAGAATTCCGGCCAACTCATTCTCTCTTTTTCTCTTTTTCTCTTTTTTCGTTTCTCTCTAGGGCTGGCTGTTTAGCTTTTTTGCTTGGATTCTTATAGGTATTTACAAATTTACTATTAATTAAAATTTGTGTCCTAAATTTTACCCCTCCAAATATCTTAATATTTACCTTAAATTATCCTTCCATTATCTCATATGAAAACATTGTTAAAAAATACACAAAGGATTATTTTGCAATGTAAAGTGGTTTGGTAATCTCTCGTGGAATGTGTTTCTCTTTAGTTCTTAAGTATGTTCATATTATAGCTACTTTGGTTGTTGTATTGCCATCTTAGCAAGCATAAGATTACTGTTTAATGCAGTTGTTGGTGCTTCGTGTAGTTTTGTTATTCGCAATTGTAACAAAGTACCCCACACACTACTAACACAGTTTTAACTGTCTCTCTCTGAATTATATTGTAAACATTGTAAGTACCGTGATAGCTTCTGTTTAATCTAATCCTGAGTTTCATACTAAAAAATGGCTACAATTTCAGTGCTAATTTCATATTTCTAGAATGTTAATTTCAATTTTCAACCAAAAAGAGAATTGAAACAAAAAATCCTACTTTAATCCCATCACACTCATATTTTATTATCTATACTGTAACTTCATTCTATAATATACATATATTTATACACACACACATATATATATATATATATACATATATTGGGAGAAAGCATTCATTATAGTAGTACCAACGACTTATACACACACACACATATATATATATATATACATATATTGGGAGAAAGCATTCATTATAGTAGTACCAACGACCAAGTACTTGTTTTTTATTACGGAACAAAAAAAGAAAAAGAAAAAGAAAAAGAAACTGAGGGTGTTTTATGAATTTTGCTTCTTATAATTATTTTTCGGAATTTCTTTAGTGTTTTTTTTTAAGAATATAAGTATTTTTTGTTTATCGGCCGTTAGATTTATATTATTTTTTTAATATGATTTAATTTTTAATCATATTTAATACAGATCTGATGACTAATAAGTAAGAAACATCAGTATTTAAAAAAAAAACACAGACAAAGTCCCTTATTTTTCTTAGGCTTAAAATATTTCAATAGGATATACAAAATTACTTAAATGATATTATTTTTGACACGCAAATCTTTATTAGGTTAAATTATGTTAATCAAGATTTTTTTTTTTTTTTTTTTTTTACAATTTTACTATACTTAATGTGTTCTTATGATATACAAATCTATTGAATTATACAATTATTTTATATGTATAGATATACATACTCTACAATAGAATTCTTCTTAAGGTGCATTTGGTTGCAGTAAGGGAATGGAATGGAAAAATAATTCATTTATTTAATTATACTTTTACAAATGTAATAGAATAGGATATGAATATTTTCATGTTAGACAAAATTACTCCTCATGTTAATATAACTAATATCATATATATTAATATAATCATTTAATAACTAATATTATATATATAATTATAAGGATATAATATATATAATTATAATTATAGTTATATAATTATTTATTATTATAATACAATCATAATATATAATATAAAATGATATATAATATAGTATATTATATATTATCTATTATCTATTATAATATAAATTTATATTAAATTTATATTGTAATTATATAAATACTTAATTATAATGCTATAAAATATAATATCTAATTATAATTATAATATTATACATTTAAAATAATAAAATCTTAATTTTTATTATAACTATCATATTATTAATAAAAATATCACATCTATATTATATAATATAATATAACATAACATAATATAATATAATATTATTATTTATAAAATATATAATTATTATATTTAATTTTGTAAAAAATACTATCGTCCCAATTATTATTATAATTATTAATTACAATATCACAATTATATTGTATATTATATTAATAAATATAATTAGGATGTATAATACGTAATATAAGATATTATTATAATATTAAATATAATATAATATACGTATATAATTATAATATATTATATTATATGTTATAAGATATAATTACATTATATAAATTATTATAATATAATATTAATTATATTATAAATATTAATATAATAGTTATAATATTTAAGGGTAATGATGGAAAAAAAAAATTAAAAGAGCTTGGAATGGGCATTCATCTCATACGAAGAAGGAAGGATGATTCACTCATTTCATGGAAAAGTCATTCTATTTCAAATGACCATTTATTTTCCTAAAACTAACTAAACATGAGAATAAACATTGATTCATTTTCATTCTTTTTCATTCATCCCAACCAAACACACCCTTAGTTTTCTAAAAATAGAAATAAACGACTAATAATTAATAACGACGTCAATGTGATGGAAGACATTAGAAGAAAAAAACGACATCAATCGATTTGCAATAAGGACGATAAGTTAAAACACTGACGTGTAAGAACGACGGCGCTCAAAAATAACAGTAACTAACGTATGACAACAAAAACCGACATGCCCGTGAAAAGAAAAAATAGAAAATGGTCAATCTGAAAAACGAAATCAACTAGTTGGAGCATCGACACTACCTGGAGAAACAACAACAATAATCAAACGACATTGTATATATAAGAATAGATCGATTTAAAAGATTACTTAAACAATTGAACGACAAAACCTTTAAAGCGACGTTAACAAGTTAAAAGTAAAATTACACGGAGAGGAAAAAAAAAAAAAAAAAAAGAAGCAACTTCAAGATGCTCTTCAACTCCTTTGTCGTTTAGGTTTGTTGCTTTATCGATTGATATGCTTTCTCATGGATAATGTGGTTTTTAGGTTATTCTCGTTCAACATATTTTTGTGGCGTTTTCAGGTATGTCCTTTCCCACGTTTAATGTCGTATTTGTGTTCTTTTGACAACTAATGTTGTGTTCGGGTATGGTCGTTCTTTTATTAATGTCGCTTTTTTATTTAAACGTCGTTTTCATTATCATTTTCGTTCCTGCTTGTTAGTGTTGTTGTTTTTATGATTGTTACTGTTGTTGTTGCGTTTCAAATTGTCTTCCTTATGTCGGTTCGCGGATGTCGTTATCTTCCGGGAATATAGTTTTTGGATTACAAAATTAAGTGTCCGTTAAGTTCGCTAATTCGAGTTTTAAATTTAAGTTAAGATATAATTTTAGATGAGAACCTTTGAATATAATAAAAATATTTAGATGTGACTGTTTCTGAAAATTTTTACTATAACAAAATTTAAATCGATTAAATAAACAAGGTCTAATACGGTCATTGAATACTTTTTACCCAAGCAATTGTCGTTTATTTGATTGAAATTTGAAAAGTAACCTTTCCAATGTAATGTTTTTCAATTTATTTAGTTGAAGTCATTGACAAAGTTGGCATGGTTAACTATTGAAGAAGAAAAGCAGCAAAATATCGCAATATGTTGCTTGATTCGAGGAATTAATGGTGTGTTTGATAGACAGATTCAGAATCAATATTTGTTTATAATGATTTTAAATTATAATTTATAATCAATATTTAATTTAAATGATTATAATTCAAAATCTAACATGATATTTTAAACTAATTTAAATTATAATTCTAAAATTATTCTTTTTTTTAATTTAAAATGATTCAAACTCATAATTTTAAATTATAATTTTAAAATTATAATTTAAATTTAAAATTATGAATTATAATTATAATTTTAAAATTATAATTAAAATTATTTTAATTTAAATTATCATATAAAACGAATGCTAAAAATGAAAGGGACAGTAAAAGCAAAGAGGGAACTTTTCAACTTTGGAAGGCTGCGGTAGAGGACAACATTTATTTGGGAGTTTATACAGCAGGAGGAGGCTCTTTCCAACACGCGTCGTTAAGAGCAACTGTAAAAGTGCTAAACGGCAAGCAACCACTACCAGCCATCTTTGATTAGTAATAGTCCACGTGGTTAATCACAAAAATACCACTATTCTTTTTTTTTTTTTTTTCTAAGGAGATTTCTAGGTTTATAAAATAAACTATTATTTTTATTTTTAATCGTGAGATTTGTATTAAAATATATTTATTAAACTTTTTTTAAAAAAATTTAATTAAATTTAACAGTTAAAAATATGCATTTTTAAATAAGAGATAGGCTTTTCTCCTAATTAATGATGATCAATTTTTTAAAATAATCGCATCCATTTAACTTATATTTTTTACTCAATTATAACATCTTAATTAGTATTTAATTAATTATATTATGTAACTTTGTATAAAAAATTTGAAATACTTTATAACTAAATCTTTTATATTTATTATAAAATAATATGATATAATATAATTAATTAGACGCTAAATACCTAACTGTTACTCTCACAACGTTTTTGGTACGTTTCTTTTTGGTTGAAGGAATCCATTTAATTAGTACACATCACCTCCTTATATATAAATAATAATATCTGTGTACTACACACAAAAAGGCTTTTCCCCTTACTCATCATTTGGTTTTCAACAATTTTAGATCAGAAAAAGAGATGGCGATTAGAACAAGCTGCTTCCTGAATCTACGTCCCTCAAGCCCTTCTTTCGCTCCAAAGACCACTTCTCAAGTTTCATGGTATATTTACACATCTATATACGTACGAGTGTTTTATTTCTTTTAATTGTTACATCAACACTAACTATATACATAAATATACAAATGTGTATAACATATATATATATATATATATATATATATAGCAGCAAAAAAGTGGAGGAGAAATTAGGAAGGAAATGCCCATCCATAGTAGGAGTGGCAAGCGTGATAATCGGATTGGAACTGGTGAGTTCAGTGATGATGGCGAGCAGCGAATTGGGCCAACAAGCCATTGCCCAAGAAATGCCGTTTTTACAAAGCCCCAATCACAAGGCCACCGTCAGAGTCGCCAAATGGAGCGACAGAAGAATGTGCCCGCCGTGGCATACCAACTCCCTCGAGTCCGTCGTGCCGGAGAATCTTCCCCGGCCCTCTGCTCGCCGCCGGTGGGAATCCGTCGGTCACGCCACCCACGCGCCACCGCTCAAAGTCGACGGCGTTAGAACCTCCGGCGACTGCTTTTCTATGTGATTGAATGATGATCAATTTGTAGTTTACTTAATTAGTCAAAAAATAAATGTATAGTTAAAGACTTATATACAGAATTAGAGGACGTTTCTTCGTAAATTTAGAATTATAATTAAAATTATTTTTAATTTATGTGTATTTTTTATAAAAAAAATATTGTGATGAGTCACGAATTATAATACAGATTTTTTAAGTCAAACGCACGCTTATAATGATTTAAATGTCATTATAATGGCTTGTTTGAGCCGAAAAGAATTGGAATTCGATATTTTTGTTCAGAAATATCAACGCATCGTTCTCTGACTGTGGTTTCGATCAGTTGGGCAATTTGGGAATTGTGTTTCTTGTGGAAGTTCAATTTGTGTAGTACAATGTTGGCGTTATTTTGCAAGGCAGTTTATAGTACGTGTAGTACAATATTGGAACTCTATTTTTCCATTTTGCTAGTTTCCTTTTTTTTTTTTTTTTTTAATAAATCCTATTGCTACTCACTGCTCACTATAAGATTTTTTAAAAGAAAAATAAGAGTCTTTTTCATTCGAGAATACTAATCACAAAAAAGCTTGTGTGTTAAAATTGAAAGATAAGAATACACTCGATGCCTCTATCACCAAAAGGTGGAGTACAAATCCCCAACCTCAAAAAAAAAAAAAAAAAAAAAAAAAAAAAAAAAAAAAAAAAGAACAAACAACAGATGTACTCTATGAAAATATTACTTTTTAATATTTTTTAACGGACTTTTTCATATATATATATATATATAAAATTTACCGTATTTTTTAAAATATTCAGTTGACTATTATAATTAGTAATTGATATTCTTTTTATTTATAGCGTGAACAAATCAAATCCTCTTGTATAATTACAGGAGATTGATAGTTTAATTTTACGATATTTCATATTAGTATAAAAAGTCAACTTGTGGATAAGTTATGACCTCGTTCATTTTACAAATTTGAGTTTTTATATGTGATATTTTCTGAAAGTTTTTTACTGTAATAAAAAAAAGAAAAAAAAAGAAAGTTAGATGTGACATTTTCTGAGAGTTTTTTACTATAAAAATCTCAAATTGAAAACTTAAATCGGTGAAATGAATGAAACCATATCATTTGGCGATCATCCCTGTCTATTATGGACAAACTCATTGTAAAACAAAAAAAAAAAAATGAAAAATTATATTGCTTTAATGTGGTTATAAGCAGATTGCCGAACACATTAGATCATTTGTCTTCTATTTTATATCTTTTGTTTTCTTAAATATTCTTATTTCCAATCGTCTTTTTCTAATAATTCTAATAACATTTTAATGAAAAGTAATTACATGCAAAAGATCACAACTGCCACTAATAAAAATATGAAGTATGATGTCCGTTTGGTTGGAGAGTTTTATGGGTTTGAATCCAAATAGCAGTTCAAACCCTTATTTAGTTGCACATTAGTTTTTAGATTTTGAGTTCACTTCAACGTAAATAAAAAGTTTTATAGAACTTTACCCACCGACTCCAACCCAATATGAAGTATGCTGTCGATTTGGTTGGAGAGTTTTATGGGTTTGAATCCAAAAAGGCAGTTCAAAGTTCAAACCCTTATTTAGTTGCACATTAATTTTGGATTTTGAGTTTACTTCAACCTAAAATAAAAGTTTAATAGGACTTTACCCACCGACCCCAACCTTCCTCCCCCGCTCTAAAAAAAGTTTTTTAATTAATTCAAAAGTTCTCATCTCACATTTTTAAAATATTAATCGTTCTAATAACGTAACTAACGTCAGTTCAAATTTTACTAAAAAAATTCCGTATATAAGTTTAACTCAAAAGTGGAAGCCCACAAAATTCTAACCTGCAAAATGAGTGGGGCCTTAGTTCGATCTTTAATAAGAGTCATCAAGCGCGTAGATCTCACCTTCCAAGTCAAGTCCTTGTTAGAAGGAGCATTTGTTTCTGTCCAAAAACTTAAGATCTCATTCACTTTACAAATTTGAGTTTTTAATTTAAATTAAGATGTGACATTTTTTTAGAATTTTTTATTATAATAAAAAAAATTAGATGTGATATTTTTTAAAAACTTTTTACTTAAAACTCAAATCGATAAAATAAACGAGGTCTAAATTATTTTTCCATTGCCTCTCTCTTCCGATATGGAGAACCGCGCACTCTTAGCCCATGGGAAAAGTCAAGAGGCCTCCAAAGAAGATTCTTTTAAGCTTTGGGACAGTTCATACCTTGGGCTCTTTAAAACCTTTGGTTAATGCATTTATTCTGGACGGAACTAGCCTGAGGTGCGTTTAGCCTTTTACCCAACCCTAAAAAAATGTAAATATGAAATTTAAGGAGAAAGGAGATAAATACAATTTAAAAGTATATGAATTAAAATTTTTACTACTTATTTTTAATTAATACTTTTTTAGTTAAATAATTATATTAATAAAAAGGTATTAATTAAGAATATGGGTAAAAATACAAACTCATATACTCTTAAGAGTAATTTCTACAATTTTCTCAAAATTTATTTTAATGAGATTAAAATGAAAGTAAAATAAAAAGAATACAAATTATTCATTGTTTTTTGTATTTACTTCTTCTATTGTGAAATGGAAAACAATCTAGTTTCACTTTGGTGTTTTCTAGAAACTTAATGATAAGAATTTTATCAAGGCAATTACTTAACTGTCTTTTTTTCATAGTTAAATAATTATTGACTTATAATCTTAAATTTATTACGAGCATATAAACAAATTTGCACTCATTCTCGTTCGGCGGGAATGCCTATTAAAAGAGTGTAGGGATTAATATTCTCTTTTCTAATTTTATATAATAGCGTATTTCAAGGATCTTTTCTTTTTCATTTACAGTAGGTACATGGTGCAAACAGTCTAATAACTTTTTAATGAGTAGAATTCGGTCTTACGTTTTTTTTTTAAAAAAAATTTTCGGTAATTTTTTTATAACACATGTTTAAAGTCAGACGAAAAAGAGCATGTGCCTCACATGTACCATTATAATTGGAATCGGAGCAAGTTATGTAGAAAAATGTTAAGAGCATGTTTAGTTTATGAATTAGAATCATGAAATTATAATCATTTTTTATTTATATGTATTTTTTATGAAAAAAAAATACTGTAATGAATTATAAATTATGATTCGAATTAGAAAACGAATCTTCTAACCAAACAGGTTCTAAATCTCACACGGTTCTTATTGTAAAAAGAGAATACTAATACGTGCGTTCCTTTAACATTGAACGTGGAAAAGTGACGCACAGTTGCATGGTGAGAAGGTCGGGCCATGACATAAGGTTGGCACATTTTAAGCCTTTGGTGTTTAACATTGTTGCCTCTGCTGTAGAGACTAAACCACCTTTAATTTTTTATCAAACATGAAGTCATCACATTTGATAACAAGGTACTTTTAGAATCAAGCAGCATGGTCCAATTCCAAGATATAGATTGCAAAGGGATTTTAACAAAAGTGTGGATTATTTTGAGATATTCAGTGTTGTGATAAAGCCTTATACTATCTGTGTGATTCTAACTTTTAACTGTTATTTTTCAATGGAATATTTTCATTAATAAAAAATAAAAGTTGATATCAACATTGTTAGTTTACTAATTCATTCTAAAAACTTAAACTGTTAAAAAGTGAGCTAATAATAATTTTATATTCTAATACTCTCCCTCATGTACAGGTTAAAAATGAGCAAATGTGTGGGTAAAGAGTAGTTTTATTTACCCCCTAAAAATTTATAGATATCCCGAATAATTAATACTCTTCTAATAAAAATTTAAAAAATCTACCCTTTTATAGATATAATTTTAATTATACTTATTTAACTCTTTTATACTCTCACCTAATTTTAATCTTGATTTAATTTATAAAATAATTTAATCCCTTTTAATTCTTAATGTTATATTCCCTTTTTTAAAAATTAATTAATGTAATTTTCTTTACCTTTATTTATCACTATCTTCGCCTTACATTTTTTTTAATAGTTTCCATTAAATAAGACATAAAATCTATCGATATCTAATAAAATCTCTTCAAGTGCTTTTAAGCGCTTATCGTACTCCACCTCCGTAGATGATAACACTAGTCAGTCCAACTGTAAATAAAATTTTCGTACTCATCCCCAGTCTCAAATTTCTTCTTGCACTTAGATAAATATTAGGGAGAAAGAGGAAAATAGGCTAAAATTTGAGATGAATTAAAGTTAATAGGTCAATAGTTTACATAAGTTAATAAATAGGCCAAATTATTATTTTTGTCCATAACTGGTCTGGTTATGAACCATAACTTGACAAGTTATTATTCATAATTGTCCATAACTTGTCCGGTTATGAACCATAACTTGACAAATTTGTCCATAACTTATCTGGTTATAAATTATAACTTGACAAGTTATGGCCTATTAATTTCTATAACTAAAAATTGACCTATTTCCTTTCTTAAGCTTTTAATATTGGCCTATTTTCTACTATTTTCCTAAATAATTATTGGATATATGTAGAGCTGCACGTTTGGGTTGTACTAAATGGGTCAGCTTATTATTAGTCTGGACTTAATCCAATCCGATTTTAAAGTTTTTAAATTTAAAATTGGATTTGGCTGACCCTCTTTTCTTTAAAATCTGACCGGATCGGTCCGAATATTATATTTTTAAAGATTTTTTTAAATACTTTATAAATTTTGAAACTTTTTAGACTGAGAATCGGATTAAGCCCACCTTTTCTATTTTAGTTTCTCTTTGGGCCGGCGGGTCCGAGCCAAATCGAGCTGGGTGGCCCAAACTTATCTCTTGATATATGATATCGACAAAGAAGAGTTTTTGCATTGGGAAAAGCTTTTGCAATAGCATTTACTAAGGCCAATTCCCTAGATGTAACAATAACAGCCGAGATATATTTTTGTATTTCTTTGAAAAATACTTTTTAATTATGGTTAATGTGTGTATGCTCCTTTATATATATATATATATATATATATATATATATAAACGCTATTTCCATTTATAGTTAATGTAGAGGGTTTACTAATGAGTTTTAATGTAATTTTCACGTGGCATAAAATTGTAATAAAAATGAATTATGAATTGGTGGGGACATTAATAAATGTAAATGTGGTGGGTAAAAATATAAGAGAATATAATTACTCATGATTAAATATCAAGCCCAACACAGGAAGAAGCCTGAAACAAATTAAAAGCTTAACCCATGATAATAGAATAATTATATTTACACCCACCAAATTTATTAATACCCTCACTAATTCATAATTTACATTTATCATAATTTTATCCTACAATAAAATTACATAAAACCCATTCACATACCCCACATTAATTATAAATAAAAACAAATATTATTCATACACCTAAATTAATTATATATAATAGGATTTTCTAAGCAATATAGAAATATATCCCCCAATCGCGTAGGACTCGTGTATTGTGCTTCCTTATTCTTTAAAAAAATAAAAAATAATAAAAAAAAACCCTCACATGAAGGGTCTCTTGAAGAGCCAACAAATATTAAAGTATGTATTTCTAATAATTAAAAACTCCTTATAATATAAGTTTATACTATTTACTCTATGTTTTATTTGTTTCTAATGATGTAGGATGCCAACGTTAGAAATAGCTCTGCAATGGATTATACTTATGTATTCAACACTGAAATGGTAATTATATTAAGATTGAATTCATTATTCACATATTATTTTATTTTTGTTAATATATATATTGTAGTTTTTCAGTTCTAGAGATACTCTTGCTGAATGGACTAGGAACATAGGGAAATAATAGGTGCGTTTGAAATTAGTTTCAAAATAATTTTGTTTTCAATAAAAACTAAAAATAAAATTGTTTTGAGAATCATCCTGGGACCAGTTCTAAAATTACGTTTGGTTAGTTTTTTAAGAGATTGTTTTGAGTATAATAAAAAAGTGAAATCGTGTTTATTAATTAATATATTCTAATATTGTTGATAAGTACTAAACAATGAAAATAGAAAAATAAAAATAACTTTCAACTATTTTTTAATTTCTTCACAAAATCTATTCTCACTATTTTCGTTTTCGTTTTCAAAACATTTACTAAACAAACGTCATTTCGTTTTCATTTTCATTTTCTGCTTTCCAAAATAGGTGAAAACCGTTTTTGAAAACGGTTCCAAACGCACACAATATGGTATAATGATTGTGATAATATATATATATATATATATAACAGTAATAGTTTAAAGAGATTATATTATTTTATTACTCAAATCAAGATTAAATAGGTGGGGTATGAAAGAGTTAAATAGGTTTTATGAAAATTATAACTACAACAGGATAGATATTTCAAATTTTTTATTAGATTAGCATTTATTAGTAGAGATATCTATAAATTTTTAGAGTACAAATATAACTAATTAAAAAAAATCAAACCAAACCAATTAATAATCTATATAGTTTAGTTTAAATTTTTAAAAATTTAATTGATTTGGTTTGTGGTTTTGACCTTTAAAAAATTTAAACTAATTCAATTTATATATATTTTTAAAATTATATATATTTTGTAGATCTATATCGTATTTATTATAAACAATACTTTCATTCCAATATATCATAACTCTAAAAGTTTCTATTATAAGAAATGTTTATTATACAAATATTAGTACCGATTATGATTAAGGGGATTTGAGAAGATGTTGTAAAATATTAATTCAAACCAATTAAAAAAAATCAAACCAAACCAATTACAATCAATTTGGTTTGGATTGAATTAGATCTCTTAGGAGACGTTTGGTTCATGGATTAGAATCATGTAATTAGAACTGTTTTCGATTTATGTATATTTTTTGTGAGAGAAAACACTGTAGCGAATCATGAACCATGATTCAAATCATGGTTTGAATCCTCAAACCAAACATCCCCTTAATTTGTTTTGGTTTGAAAATCTCTAAACCAATTTGTAATTAGTTTGGTTTGCATTTCACTTAAAATAAGTGCTTAAGATAGAATTATTTTGATTGAAGTATATATTTAGAAAACTATTCATATAGATAATTAGATAAACAACTTTCAAACAACAAAAATTAATATATAATGTTTAAGTTTCATTAAAATGGATATAGAGTTATTTAGGTGTGGTTGTATGACAACGAGAGGGAAAGACAACAGAAGAAGACACGGGAAATAAACAAATAGGGGAATTCGGTGGATGAATATGCTCTTTTGTTCTTTTTTTTTAAGTTTTTTTTTTTTAATTAGTCATTTTATTAATAATGCGGCGCCTTTATACAATTAAGGGGTGTCAATATAATTTCGCAGGATCATATTAATCCTTGGGTTATAGAGAAAACTCTCCCAGTCATGGCCCAATAGATGAACTATATTAGTGGCTATAGCTATCTAATTAGGAAGAATATTTCTTACAAGGGAAATCTAGTATTCACTCTAGTAACGGAGTGTAAAGACTTTAAATGAAAGATAATATTCCCCTCTATTTATATAATATATAAAAGTTTTAGCCTAATTTTCTCTTCATATTTAATTCAAGAGGAAGGAATTCTAAAATAAAAGCATAGAACTAAAGAGGTGAATAATTTCTTCAGGGGGAGCCATGACAAACAATTCCTCATCACTCATATTGCATGAACATTACATAATATAGCATGTTAAGTTGTGGAAGTCTTTTAAGTTCCTTTTTTATTATAATGAATTACTGCACCAATTAAAATATGACGTAATTTCACATTAAGATAAATTATCTCCAAAAATTTTATGTGTTTTTTTTTTTTTTTTTTTTCAATTTCATTGCTTTCGGTATTATAGATAGGCGTCTAATTCTTTAACATGGTTTTTTTTTTTTTCGTTGGATTTTAACATAGTACTCATTATATCATTTGCAGTATGAATTAATAATGTAGCAGCAAAATGTATACATCTCGAATAGGAGGACTAAAAACACGTACATAGATTTTTTTTTTTTTATATTAAAAGTAGTACGAAAGAATGTAGTGATGAAGATGATCATAAGAAGACGCCGCTACTTGATAAGCGCGCTAGTTACTTAGGTAAGCAATGACGAAACGAATCTGAATCAAATGTAGTACATATACATACAAAGGATAATGTATGTTATGTTGTTGTTGATACCAGAATCTGGCACACCGGCCGGCCCACCGGCCGAGGTATTGTCCGCTTTGGGCCTGCCTTTTGCTGGGCCGTAGCCTGCTTATGGCTGGGCCCTCACGGTTTTGTCATTCCTTAAAAGGCGCCTCGGTTGATAGGAGGGGTTTGCCTTTGGGTACTTATGCACCTCTAGGCCCCCGTCTCCAACCGATGTGGGACTCTTGGCATACAACAATACCCCCCGAGACGGGGGGCTAGGGAAGAGGTCTGGCGCTCAAGGCACTCGGCCCTCCTTCTAGCGCCAATTGTTGATACCAGAATCTGGCACACCGGCCGGCCCACCGGCCGAGGTATTGTCCGCTCTGGGCCTGCCTTTTGCTGGGCCGTAGCCTGCTTATGGCTGGGCCCTCACGGTTTTGTCCTTCCTTAAAAGGCGCCTCGGTTGATAGGAGGGGTTTGCCTTTGGGTACTTATGCACCTCTAGGCCCCCGTCTCCAACCGATGTGGGACTCTTGGCATACAACAATATTATTGTTAGATGGTTAGAGTCCCACATCGGTTGGAGACGGGAGCCTGGAGGTAAATAAATACCCGAAGGTAAATCCCTCTTACCAACTAGGGCCCTTTTAAGAAAGGACAAAACCGTGAGGGCTCAAAGCTTGGCCCATGGGCCGGGTGCGGCCCAGAGCGGACAATACCTGGTTGGTGGGCCGGCCGGTGTGCGAGATTCTGCCGTCAACAATTGGCGCCGTCTGTGGGAACGACGTGGCTACGGCCTGCTTTCCCAGCCTCCCGTCTCGGGGGGTATTGTTAGATGGTTAGAGTCCCACATCGGTTGGAGATGGGAGCCTGGAGGTAAATAAATACCCGAAGGTAAATCCCTCTTACCAACTAGGGCCCTTTTAAGAAAGGACAAAACCGTGAGGGCTCAAAGCTTGGCCCATGGGCCGGATGCGGCCCAGAGCGGACAATACCTGGTTGGTGGGCCGGCCGGTGTGCGAGATTCTGCCGTCAACAGTTGTGTTAAACGTTAAATTAAACAGATTTAAAATAAATATGATTAATATAAAAATTTAAGAGATAAAAAGATTTAACGCGGTTTGACTTTTAATTTACGTCTACGAACAGAAACGGCAAAGAAATTTCACTATAATTAAAGGAGATTATAAAAACCTGTCAAAAAATTTCTCACCACTTAAATCTCGAATACACCCAAAATCTCTCAACCTAAAAGTAAAAACTCTAACTGTCAAAGAATAATTTTATGACCAAATATTCTTACACCAAAATAAAAGAGAAAACTGTGCATCAATGAGAATGACAAAAGAGATCAAATCTCACTTACGCGGCTGCCACTGCTAAACCACATGCATATAGCAATATATATGCTTAGGTAAATATCGGCAACACTTGCTTATAGGGAAGGATATGGGCCTTGGCCCAAACCAAAAACAAAACAATGCTTATTGGCTTAATTTAAGCCACAAGCCCAACGGTTAGAAATACTTAATAGGGAGAAATAGTAGAAAAATAGGGAAATAGTAGAAAATAGGCCAATATGAAAAGCTTAAGAAAGGAAATAGGCCAATTTTTAGTTATAGAAATTAATAGGCCATAACTTGTCAAGTTATGGTTTTTAACCAGATAAGTTATGGACAAACTTGTCAAGTTATGGTTCATAACCGGACAAGTTATGGACAATTATGAATAATAACTTGTCAAGTTATGGTTCATAACCGGACAAGTTATGGACGAAAATAATAATTTGGCCTATTTATTAACTTATGTAAACTATCGACCTATTAATTTTAATTCATCTCAAATTTTGGCCTATTTTCCTCTTTCTCCCTAGAAAATATGCCAATATGAAAAGTTTAAGAAAGTATATAGGTCATTTTTTAGTTATAGAAATTAATAGGTCATAATTTGTCAAGTTATGGTTCATAATCAGATAAGTTATGGACAAACTTATCAAGTTATGGTTCATAACCGGACAAGTTATGGACAATTGTGAATAATAACTTGTCAAGTTATGGTTCATAACCAAACAAGTTATGGACAAAAATAATAATTTGGCCTATTTATTAACTTATGTAAACTATTGGCCTATTAATTTTAATTCATCTCAAATTTTAGCCTATTTTCCTCTTTCTCCCAAGAAAAAAATAGGCCAAGACTTGAGTGAGATAAATTAAAATTAATAGGCCAATAGTTTACATAAGTTAATAAATAGGTCAAATTATTGTTTTTGTCCATAACTTGTCTGGTTATAATCCATAACTTGACAAGTTATTGTCTATAATTATCCATAACTTGTCTGATTATGAACTATAACTTGACAAGTTTATCTATAACTTATTTAGTTATAAACCATAACTTGACAAGTTATGGTATATTAATTTCTATAACTAAAAATTGATCTATATACTTTCTTAAGCTTTTCATATTGGCATATTTTCTACTATTTCTCTTAAATTTATAAGAAGATCAGTACTGTGATCATGTATATGGCACGTAGAAAAGTTTGATACATGTTCACATAAACACCGGGGTATGAATTTCAAACGTGGTCCTTCTGAAAGCTTCTATTCAAAAGCTGCATATGCATATGTGAAGGGCTATATACATATAGGCATTTCGTTTTACATAGAGCACTTAACTAGGTTTAGGCACCGCACTGATTTTTTTTTCTTCTTTTTTCTGGTTGTTTTTGGCTCTTTATATCTCATCTTCATCCTTAAAGCCATGTGATGATCATGATCATCTATCCCAGTCAATCTCCTCTTTTAACGGACCTCTTTCGAAAACGACACCCTCTTAAGCTGCTTCCACACCAAACATTAATATGGCAAATTTTCAATTATTATGTTTTCATAATAACTACTTAATAAATATAAAAATTTAATAATGTGATATGATAAGGATATAATTTTATTAATTCTCATAATTTTTTTTAATTAATTACCTAATTTATTAAAACTGTTGAATCAAAGTCTTACGGTTAAAATAACGATAAGTATTGACGGGATAAATAATAGAGTGGTCAGTAGTGTTAAAAGATTCTTCTTGATCAAGAGAAACAATTATTGAGCTAACAATAACTTCTTTACTTTGACAAATTTAATTCAACAATTTCTGAGCGAGTTGATGCATCTGCATCTTCCTCTCCAAATTAAGTCCAAGGTAGAAGGGGTCGAGAAAAAAAAAAAAAAAAAAAAAAAAAAAAAAAAAAAAAAACTCTTTGGCTAAAAATCGCACTTATGTAGACCTAGTTTTTGCCTGCTGGTATGTAGAACAAGTTAGTAATGAAAACTTAATGCCTATTCTTTTAAAGTGTAATTTTTGAGTTGAATTTGAGTTATAATTTGAGTTAAATTGTAATTTGAATAAAATTGAATAAAGTTAAATAAAATTAAAATTTAAAAGAAAAATTAAAACTCAAAAAAAATTTTTTATTATAAATATTTTAGATAAAAGAACAGACACTTGACCTACTTCGTTGTGCATGCAAAATTGAGTACGCACGCCTGCTTTAGTAAGACTAACTTCCTCAGTAAGCAATTATTAGAAGGTGATGACGCATGCCAGTACAATGAAACAAGGCAAACATATAATGATGGCGTGTGATTTAGTACTTTCAAGTTTCATCGATGTGGCTTAGCTATATATATGTCACCAATTATAATTAATGATCTGATCTTTACACGACTTTTTTTGCTGAATTGATCTTTACACGACTTACAAATAAATATATAACACGCAAACAAAGTCTACGTGCATTCACAGGTTCAGCAATCACGAATTTAGATATATATATATATATATATATATATATATATACACACACTTTTTCTTATGATCGATGTAAAAATAACTATGGGTAGTCTTTTATTTTTTACTAAAAGATATATAAAAAAACTGTACTTCAACTTAACAAAACAAGAAAATCACAAATTTTTAAAGACTATTGTAAAAGAATAAAAAAACTCAATAGACACGGCTGTCTCACTCATACAATTTAATACAGTTTTACTACACATAGATCGAGAGTAACTGTACTCTAAATCCCCCAGTCTCATGGGATGATTCATAATATGTGATTGAACAGTTTGATCCAACATTATTTCCTGAACTTTGCACCAAACCTAACTTTGATTCATATTAAAATATTTCAAAATTTATCCTGCATATTTCGATGTAACAAAATTAATCAGTCCTTCCTTTGCTTTGGATAAGTTTTTTTGGACGGTTTAAAAGTCAAGGTCGAAGTGAGATTTGGTGTAAGGTTCAAGAACTTTTTTTGGATTAACCTTGCTTATATTTCGTAAACACAAAGAATTAATAGGAGAATTCTATGTTAGGAACTGTATATTCTCACTGCATTACGAACAATTGTTTTAGGCTGTTATAGTTTTTTAATGGTATGATTTATGAGTGTTCATGTTAAAAATTTATTGTTCATGACTTAAACATTAATCTTAATTTTAGATCAACCCATTTGAAAATTAATTGAATAATTAAAACTACAATTGTCACCTGTAATGAAAAGTAACAACTCCTGTCGTAAAAATTTCTCTGGAAGTGTGATAGCCTGAAAAGGATCAAAGAAGCAAAGGTACAAAGGACGGTTTAATGATAATTAATATCCCGTGGGAGAAGAACATATATTCATCAATATTTCTGACGGCAAATAGCCAGAGCTACGTACTAGATCTCTCACATCATCCAATATATGATATATTCTCCTCACTACGGCCGATAATGCTATTGGTTAGTTCTTTAGTTCTCGTTCATTTCACTAATTTTAATTTAAAATTTAAATTTTATTACAGTAAAAAATTTTAAAAAACAGTCGTGTTTAACATTTTTATTATAGTAAAAAGTTTTTATATAAAATCACATATTAACTCGAATTAAAAACTTAAATCAGCGAACTAAGCGGACTCTTAATTTTTTTTTTTTTTTTGCTCTTCCATATATATATATATATTATATGATTGGTAAACGGTGCGAATATGTATAAAATTCTAGAACCATGCATGGATTTGTAAATGATATTCCCCAATTTCAAGTTTTAGCTCCAACTATGTACAAATATTGCAATTGGTCAGTTCCTTAACATACATTTTTTTTTTCTTTTGCTCTTCCTTATGTATTATATGATTGTAGTAGAGTTCATATTTTGATCTTTTGGAGATATTTCTTAATTTTCATATTTTAGTAACACTTTTTTTTTATATAAAAAAAGATTAATATACATATTCATATATTTGGCTAGAGTTTATATTTCTTTTTCTATTATCTTGTACATCTTGGCTTATCATAGCTTTTCTTCATTCAATAAGTTGGGATTTTGTCTTGTTCACTTCAAACTGACTTTCTCCTATCTGAAAAACTTCAGCCTTGATCAGATTACATTATTCTTCTTCTTTGACCTTTCTAGATTCCCGACTTCTTCTCCTACTCCTTTTAACATTCCAGATTTTTCCTCTCCTTCTTTTACCTTATTGGAATATTTGACCACTTTTATTTTTGCCCTCTATAATTCGTTTAAAATTAGCACAAAATCCCTTTCTTGAAAGACTACCTAATTAATCAATATGGTCTTAGTTTTATGTACTCTTCATCAAAAAAGAATGTTCTAGCTAAATTACGCTATTAATACTAAACTTGCGTTTTTTTTAGGTTAAGTTTAAAAAAAGACTTCGATGACGTTTGATAAAGAGATTCTGATTTGAATTATGATTTATAGTTCGTTATAATATTTTATCTTATAAAAAATACACATAAATTAAAAATAATTTTAGTATGCCAAAATCAAATAAACTTTAGACACAAACAAAAACGCCTCAGCTGTATCCTTTTAAATTAATAAACAATATCAACAACAAAAATAATTAAATAAATAAATGAAAAGTCTTTAAAAAAGAAAAAAAAAAAAAGAAAAAGAAAAGAATTAAAATCTTCCCGTAAAAGGGTGCAATTCAAATTACGCAAAATGGACGTTTCAAGATGTCAGGCACGGTCAATATTCTCGTGACGTCATCACTTTTTAAAATCAGGAAATCTCAGTACAAAATCTATTAATTAATTAACAAAGCCAAACAAGCATGTGTCAGCGTGAAAGAGGTCAATTTGTACGCTTTCATTCGACCCCAGCCGTCAGATACACATCAAGCCTGTGTGATGTACCTTTTAAGAACGATTGGACGATCCAGATTCACCCATGCCTCTTCTTGATAAGGAAGATCCAGAGGGAAGCATAAAATGGAGTCAAATCTTTCCATAATAAGGAACCAACGGATCGGATGAGTGACACGTGGTTACCACACAATGACGATTATACCCCTGGGGCCATCAAATCACTATGCACTAATCCTTATACAAATTCCGGGTCACTTCAGTCCTAAGCCTGATTTCTGGCCCGCATCAGTATCACTGGTGTGTGGATCAGTTTTTTGATATGTCAGGGTCGTTTTGGTCATTCAATCGGTGGGACCGACGCTTGCAAAATCTGGGATTTTGATTGGCTGCAGAGGGATCACAGTGTAGAGACAGAGGAGAGTGACGATGAGTGTAAGTCAAGTGACGTCATCTGCCTCGTTATTCGGGTCGGAAGATCCATGACGCATACTTGACTGTGGTAATAGAATAAGATAAGATAATTTTTTATTTTTTCAAGAAGGGGAAAGGGAGAATGATAGCGACAAGTATAAATTTAGTTTCTTTAATTAATATTTAGATAGTGTTTGAAAAACTATTTTTTATATTTATGAAGAGCTTTCGAATATATTTGAGTAAAATAATTAAAAATTCTTATTGTTATAAAAATTAATATAATAAAATAATATGAATGAGATATTTAATTTATTATTCACAAATAAAACGTTAAAAATATAAATAAATAAAGTTTTTTATAAATACTAAGGAGATAATTTATTCTAAGAGTGTTTAAAAAAATTAAAAATATTTTAAGGTTGTCTATCCCATCCAAATAAGTTCAAAATGACTTTTGGACTACATAAGCCAAAAATAGATTTTTTTAAGCTAGTCCAAATGGACCAAAAACCACACCACAATAATACCAAATTTTGATTTACATTGAATGAAAATAATTAGTTAACAAAGATTCTCAAAAATTTGAGTTGTGAAATTAACAAATTTAGAGTATGTTCATTTACACAATTTAAGTCATGACTTGAGTTGTGTATATATAAAAAAAAAAACTATAGTGAAATGAATAAGGCCTTAAAGTTTTGTTTTGTTTTCTTTGATAGAAAACATATTCGAATGCGCTCTTTCTCAAATTTAAATCCCATGTTTCTTATAATTTCATGTCAGTTTTAATTGGATGAGAATTAAGATATGCTGTCTTATTTTGTTGTCTTGATAACTGTCACTTTAATTAAATTTTAACATTTTGTGATTTGTTTAAATGTTTTTAGTATTTTATTTCTACTTATATGATCATATTCTAAAATTTAGATGAAATTAATTAGTAGAAAAATAACTGACAGAAAATGGGGACAATATATCAAAACTCATTGAGTACTTATTGCTTGTATTATGAAGTTTTTTCGTCGATTAATTATAAAGTTGGGTTTATTGATTGATTCATTTATTTGCGAAAATTTATTTATGCATGGTTACTACTCGAGTCATCAACTTCAAGTATGTCTTGTGGCGCTATTATTAGAAATTGTGAGCGATAAAAGTATGAGCATACAATAGGAGTAATGAGAAACTAAACATGATGACCGTATCCTTATGACTGATGTAATGATTATTGTCCCGTTTATTTGACCGATTTAATTTTTAAATTTTATATTTTTACAGTTAAAAATTATCTAAAAATGTCAAATTTTGAATCTGCGAAACGAACGAGGCCTAAGATGATCTAGATATGCTATCCCAAACTTGCTGTTCCAAAGGCTGTTTGGCCAATAAAACGGTGACACGTCATAAAAAATAATTAAAATATTCACCAAATTTACAATCGGCAAAACAAAAATCCCGTTCACTTCGCTGATTCGAGTTTGTAATTCAAGTTGACATATGATTTTATGTGAGAGCTTTTTACTGTAGCAAAAAAAGTTAAATGTGATTGTTTCTGAGAACTTTTTACTGTAGCAAAACTTAAATTATAAACTCAAATCGTTGAAGTGAACGTGGTCAAATTAACTTTGCCAAACAAAGCCTGACCACTTTGAAGTTCCTTTTCCCTTTTCGTTTTTATCTATTCACCTTCACCCTTTTGCTCTCTATCTCCTAAACCAGACGAAGCGAACAAGAAAGATGTAGAAAGATTAACTATTTGCAAAAAAATTGATGGGGCGTGAGAAGTTGTTAGGAGGAGTCTTTGTGTCTAATAAAAAACTGAAAATAGATTTGAATGTGAATCGTACTGGGGAAGAGAGTGAATTAACTCCTCTTGATTTATTTATTTATGTTTTTACGATTAACTTTGTTTTGTTTTGGTCCAGGCATCTCGGAAATTTTCTGTTACATTTACCTAATGCAGAAACCCATGGAGAACAGAATCACCTTCGTGGGTTTCATTATATAATTGAAGAAATTCTTACTTGAAGCCTCTTTTTTCATTGTGCTTGTCCAAGTCTCTCAAGTAGATCTATTTCGGAGTATTGTGCATTTTGACATCTTTCATTTCACTGATTTGAGTTTTCAATTTTAATTTTGTTACAATTAAAAACTCTCACAAAAAGTTATATCTAATTTTTTTATTACACTAAATTTTTTTTTACATAAAATCACATCTAACTCGAATCAACGAACTCAACGAAGTCTCTGTCTGGTATGACTCATCTGGTCGGGGGAGGGAGAGATTCATCTGGTTGCGAGAGGGAAAGATGGTGAAGAGATTTCCAGAACACAGGAGAGAAGGAAACTTGAAGTTGTTCCGCTCTGTTTGGTAAAATAAACGGTGTTTTGTTGATTAAAATTTTCTGAATATTTTAATTATTTTATGAATTAATTTATATAACTAAAAATTGACCTATATATTTTTTTAAGCTTTTTATATTAGCATACTTCCTACTATTTCCGTAAGCGTAATTAGAATTTGAATTAAAACATGCGTTACACAACTCGTTGTCATCACATGATTAATATTGAAAAAGAAAGCCCATTACTATAGAAATTTACATACTATAAATACTTTTGATTATTATATATTTAGCTTCAAAGATTAGGTACTAAGACTCGGAATAATAATAATAATAATAATAATAATAATAATAATAATAATAGGTTTCAAGGCAGTTATTTATTTATTTTGCAAATTAATGAGCAAACTTGGAATAGATTTCAAGGCGGCTACAATGCTACTCCATATAGAAACAAAAAAATCGTGAAAAAACGTGTTGCCAGGGACAATTGGTTTGAAGGTATCCATTATTATTGACTTGAACTATTCATACATGCATAATTAGCCACAAGTATTAATAGTAGTCTCGTTTGGACAAAACTTTCAGAGTGATATTTGTCAAACAGGAGATCAAGGCTGAGACGACGGGCTCTGGCCCCTAAATATCCTCTTCAAACTTTGAAATCTCAATATTGGACATATCGGTATTTCACCTGCCAAACCCTAGCTAGTTTCTGTGCATGAGAGAGAGAGAGAGAGAGAGAGAGAGAGAGAGAGAGAGAGAGAGCGATCAGAAGAGCTAATTTGTGGGGACCCTGTTACAATTGGTGTGTTTAGCATTTGTTTGCGTCAATGACAGAGCTACTGTGGTCATATGGGGCTTAACAAAAAACTGTCTCAAGTCTCTACACTCATGAACCTTGAAATATTGGGGCCTCTATATATTCGTATCGTTTCAGTAGCTATATACAGTGTTAGCTAGGCGTCTGTTTGGCTATCACGAGTCAATTAGTGAAAACACCAGCTATGGGGAAGCTAATGCCTAATGGGCTGTTTCGTTGGAGGTTTGTGGATGGTTTAAACCCAAAATGTGATTTGAACCGTTGGTTGCTTACATAACACATTTTGAATTTGAATTTGGTTTTAGGGTTTTTTGAACTCAAAATGGAAGGTTAAACTCAACTTTTTCTCCTAAAGTTTTTAAGGTTCTAACTCAATTTACTCTTCAAAACTCAATTCAAAGGTTACTAATAGCCATTTTCACTCACATTTTTTAAAAACTCATAGTTCTAACAATGTAACCAAATATTTGTTCAAACTTTATTCATTGTTTAGACTTTATACTACTAAGTTTGAACTACAAAAAATCCACATATAGGTTCAAACTCACACAATTAGAACCCACAAAGTGAACGGGACCAGATTTGCAACACTCAAACGTTATTTTTCGTTCATCGCATTTTGTAAGGCATAAAAATGTCTCTAAATAGTGTTGGATTAGCAAATACTTTAAAAACGAGAACACAAACAAAAAAAATAGTGAGAATAGTTTTCATTAAGAAAATAAAAAATGATTGAAAGTTAATTTCACGTTTTTGTTTTCATTTTCCAAGACTACAATTTAACACACTTTTTTAGACGCATTTTAAAACAATTCTTTCATTCCCAAAACAATCTCTAGGAAAAATAATTAAACGCAATTTCAAAAACAGTCGTTGCATCCATGCTCAAAAAATTCCCATTTCCATTTTCATACTCAAACAAAAATTCCCATGTCCATATTAATACATATATATGTGTAATTAAGCATCAATATTTCCTTGAAGATCAAGATATAATCACAATATTTTAAGTATCAATTCCATTGCGAAAAAATGTCACAATTGTATAACCCTATAAAGAAGAATGTCTGCTTTTCAGGATCGAAAGGAGAAGAACTTCAAGCTGCATAAATAAAATTTTTTTCATCCTGCAAGTTGTTCTCATGTAACTTATCTTAATTAGTCGTTTCTTGCTATTTATTTTATGTGTGTGTGTGTGTGTGTGTTTTTTTTTTTTTTTTTTTGTTTTGTTGGTTGTTGTGGTTGAATTATTCCAACTAACTGTAGGAGTATCTAAAATTGCTTTAGAAATTTGTTAATTCAGCTCAATGTAGAAGTCTCAAATTATATATATACAATTACAAATTCGGTTGAGTTTATTGTATATTTATATCTTGTATATATTCTCAATATATATGCTATTGCTAGTTCAGACGAAGTGCATGCTTGCCAACGGGTACCCAAAAAAAAAAAAAAAAAAAAAAATGATAGTTATCGTATATTGCAACAACTGATCAAATGGTATCCAACTAAGTATATATTCCATCAATATCATGGCCCTAGATTTTCTCTCCCCATATATATATAACTTAGATTATTCTCTCTGGTATAATATTTAAAACATATAATTAAACATGATAGCCAATATCCAATTAGATCGTTTGGAATCATATATTTTGACCCCCCCTAAAATTTTAATTATTGATCTCGTCGCTTCGGTGTCTCCTAAGAGTTCGACAAATCCCAAACAGCATGAGGAACTGTAGGTGTCGACAAGCATAAGATTAATCCACTTTTTTTGTTCTGTTTTGTTTCCATAGAATAAATATCTCCGCAAGTTTTTTTTTTTTTTTTTTTTTTTTTTTTTTTTTTTTTTTTTGGTGAATTCGGCAAGTTCTGCTTGGAAAGCCTGCCATATGATTGACCATATAGCAATAATGAGTACAAAAAACTGGTGTTTTCCTACGAACAATATTCAGCGATTTCTTGCAAGATTTTTAAATATTAAAATATATAGACCAATAATGAAACTCAATTCATGAAATACGTCATACATAAATCTTATTTCTCGTCATTGTAAAAAAATTATTATTGGTTTTTTGGCAAACTATATATTATACAATATCCTTTAAGTCGTGCTAACAGCAATATGCCAATATCTGCTACTTTAATCAGAAGATCATATATTTATGACCAGGACGTTCGAGCAGAAACAAATATTATGATCATATCAATTTGACTTTAATCTGTCCCCTACATGACAACGTACAAACTCTTAGAGAACATTTTGCCATATCGTACTTACCTATACAAAAATAAAAAGGTCATAAAAATAAAAACTACGTCAGCAATAATGGTGTAGGCTTTAGACTCAATAATGCTTTATATATATATATATATATATATATATATATATATATATATATAAGTGCCATGTAGAGTTGGAAAAAGTATAGAGGGAGATTTTCTTTTAAAGCTTTTTAATGGATGTTAGGGATTATTGCAAACTAAACTTGAGATACAGGGCACGGTAGTTGAAATTAGCAACAACAAAATTAGAGTTGGAATAAAAGATTGTGAATATTGGAACAAGTATCTTGGGGCTGTTCAGGTGTTTAATCTCATTTATTTTTGAAATTTCCCTTTTCAAGTAGTACTGAAATGAAAATTCAACATCAAAAATTACAATTAGAAAAATGAATATGTATCTGGAATGATAGATATCAGTTAATAAAACCGTACTAATTTGTCTGGTTTGAAAGAAAACCTTGTTCATTTCAGAAGTATTAATTAGGTTATTTAGGTCTAGTTTGTTTACTTGGTCAGTTTCATTATTCTTTTCTGAGATGATTTAACTATATCATTAAGAATTGCTCTTCTATCAAAAAAAAAAAAAAGAAAAGAAAACTATATCATTAAGAAAACTGATTAAGGTTGGGTCGCTTAATATAAGCCTCATTCATTTTACCAGTTTGAGTTTTTAATTTTAATTTGATTACAGTTAAAACTCTCATAAAAAGTCAAATTTAATTTTTTTATTACAGTAAAAATTTTTACATAAAATTACATCTCAATTCGAATAAAAAATTCAAATCCGTTTGGTTCATGGATTCAAATCATGTGATTTGAACCATTTTTAATTTACGTATAGTTTTTGTGAGAGAAAATACTGTAATAAATCATAAATTATAATTCGAATCAGAAAGTAAGTCTAGAAACCAAATGGACCCTTAATCTATGGTGGTAGTCACTTATAGACTTTTGATTATACGCATCAAAGAGTCAAAGCTCTTTCAAAGCGGATGGATGTTTTTCAACGGTAATCTCACACCCCGGTCTTGTACGGGCCAAATGAACCCACGTGGCGTGAACATAAGTTTGATGCATGATCGGCGACGTGGCAGAAAAGTACCACGTCCCCCCACGCCCAACCACCTTTGTCACCTAAAATGACACCACGCGCCTCAATGTATCTACTATTATGCATCAACACTATATTGTTCTTTTTAATGTGTCACCATCTGGCTTTAGCATGTCATATATTACAAATTATTGATAGCAAATATATTACGTACAAACGGGCTGATTTCAATCCCATCCCTATTTGGAAAGATGTCTAGGGGTCGTTTTCTTGAACATAAATTTAAATTTTATTTAAAAAAATACTCTAATAAATAGATTAAAACAATATTTTAAATTTATAAAACAAATGCATGAGAGGTTTTTGTTACTTTAATTACTTTACAATAATGGAAATGAGAAGTCTCTCTCTAACCTCATAGATATGTACACATTATTAAGGGTTGAAGAGGAGAATTATATATACGACACGAGAACAAAAATACAATTTAACAATGGTTTAAAATCGTCATTAAAAGATTAAATAACAGTTTAGTGAACTGTTTTTAAATGTCTGTAACATTTAACAACGGTTAAAAATATCATTTAAAAATCATCGTTTAAAGTATTTAAAAAAAAATATTTTTACTTTACTGAATGCAGCATATTTAAACTTTATAACAGGTCATAAGAAGAATGTTAATATATCATTGCAACATATATATCATCACACACACACACACACACATATATATATATATATATATATGTGTGCGAGAATAATTAATAAAACAGGTCCATACGAGATACCACAACAGACCCTCTAAAATTTTATAATTAAAACTCAACCAAAAAATGTAACACCAGAATTAGGATAACCATAGTCTAATACAACTAATAATATCTATATATAACATATTCCTAAAAAAGTGATCCAACCTTATATTCTCCAATCATCAAAGATAGGAATGCCTTTTTAATTGGTTAACCCAAAGGACAAAAGTTTTTATACTTAGCACGCAATGAAAGCACATGAGATGGGAATTTCCAAATCTCAGTTGTTGTTCATGTACACTTGAAACACAAGAAAACACATGAAACACAAGAAAACTGTCCTCCAAACGTGTACACTAGAACACTTTCAGACTTACGCTGCACAATCCGTAAAACCATCACAATCCTTACACAAACAGAGGTGTCTACAAGGTAACAACAATACTGAGACTTCTCTAACCACACAACTCAACAACTATAATCAAATGAACTAAAAACCTCAACAAAGAGGAGAAATGCATTTATCTATAAAACCTTATAAAGATATACTAAATTGATCTAAAAAAAAAAAAAAAAATTAAACTCAACAAAACTAACTACAAAAAAAAAAAGAAAAAAGAACAAGCAAAAACAACACGAGATTGACCTAACACATAAATCATTTGACACATCCACATGTAAAGGGTAAAAATATACGGAATTCCAAATAATTTAAATATAAAAATAATCATAAACTTACCGGTAGAAATTTAGGTGCCTCAGCGCAACTTCTTTCTCATGCTTGGAGGCATAATCGTATATAGAGGTGTCAAATGGGTTAGGCCGTCCATGCCGTAATAGTGTCGGGTTCGACATGGCCCGGTACAGTACTGTTACGGGTCGTGCCAGCCCGGCACGGTTGATGGGTTAGGGCAGGACTGTGGCTTCTCAGCCCGCTAATGGCCCTTGTTCGGCCTGGCCTAAGCACATGTTCAGCCTGCAAGACAACCCGCAAAATCCCTCTCAGCCCAAGTTTGTTTATGAAAAGCGGATCTAATTATATTAGTGTCTATAATTAATTTCTTCTGTGTAATACTAATCGATAAGGCCTTATTGGTAAGTGCTACAAAATCTCGTACATTGGAACCCATGGTTGTGGACCCGAATCCATTAGTATGGAACATTTTCTTTTCCAAGTGAAATCCCCTAGTTATGGAAGAGTGAAAAAGTGCTTTCGTTGTTGTGGAATTAAAAGCCTTCGTATCTTAATGCATGTATTTAATTTATTTAGAGCTATTAGAGCGGGATCCACTTTTTGGGGAATATGTGTCGAAGCAATAACAAGAATATTTCTAGTGGAACATCTTTCACAATCCTTGGAGAGATAGTTCACAAATAAAACAATAATACTGGATTACTTTATGGAGTTTATTATCCTACTGTACATTTAGCTTTGCATCAACTCTTTAATATTTCAGAAACATTTTCTTTTTATAGGAATACTAAACTTTTTGAAACTATAGTTAAGCTATTGAAACTAAATTTAAAAATTATTGGTCCGGTTGTCCCATGTTATATACATTAGCAATTATTTTAGATCCTAGGTACAAAGTAGATGGGACTGAATCTTTGATGACTGCTACGGCAAAAAATTTAAGTATTGATATGCTACTAACTATTACTGATGCTAGGAAAATATTAGAAAAATTATTTGGTTTATATGAAGCAAAATACGGAACATGTCAAAAAGAATAGGGAACTTCGACATCAACTAGCAGTTCGGGGCCTAAAGGCTCGTCACGGAGTTTCTTGAAGAAGAAAGAGAAAACGTTAGGATCGTCATCAACACAAACGTCTACCGAACTAGTAAAATATTTTGAATCAAATTTTGTAATCGATGACAACAAACTAGATATCTTACAGTGGTGGAGGAACAAGACCAATCGTTTTCCAACACTTTCCATAAAAGCCCGCAACATTCTGAAAACTCCAGTGTCAATGGTATTATCGGAGCAAGCATTTAGTGCAAGCAACCGAATTCTTGGTGAAAAGAGAAGTATAATGTATAAGGATATCATAGAAGGGCTAATGTGCGTCAAAGACTGAGAATATGCCAAAAGACGAAAACAAAAGTATACGGATGATTCAATTCAAGATTATTTTTCTAACTTAGAAATAACAGAATCTTCTAGAAGCACTTAAGTTTTGTAATTTACTTATCCTAGAATACTGCACTCATTTTTTCTTTGCTAAGGTTTACCTTGTGCACTCGCATTAGGTTTTATGGATGTACTTTTCAAGGAAAGGGAGTTTGTCATGTCCCCCCAATTCTAATGCGATAAAGTCTATTATTTGGACATTTTTCATACTAGCCTGTTTCATTGACTCACACATTGCAACAACATCATCAGTGACATTGCGATTTGATCTGAGAAACCTGATTTCTTGTGGTGATGCACATTCTTGAAAATGGTTAGGGTTGAAATGTCTACATACCCACTTATTTGCATTTTTATTTCTTACTACCCGAATACTAGCTTCGCACCCACAACGTGTTACAGATGCTGCCACTCTTGAGCGGTGTTCTAGTTCCAACCATTTCAGCCTCCTAAAACCTTGTCTCGAGCAGCACCACCATCTACCGCAACGATCACCATCCTTTTCCTTTCTAGTACTATCCTTCCTGTAGCTGAAGCCTATATGTTTCGAGTATAACTTTTAGAAGTTATCCCATAGTTCTTCCGTATCAAGTTCCTTCCTAAGTAAGTCTTTTGGTAGCAAATCCCAATGCGTTTTAGTCAAGTCTAAAGTGGTATAGAAATCTGGCCACACCATCTTTAATTATTGCTCTAGTTGGAATTTGGACTAGTGTTGTGGTTTATTATGCAAATAAAGGAGACCAAGAGTGAATTAAGTGCTCCCATTACAAAATTATTTTTATTGTAAATGAACATGCATATACTCAATATTGCAACTATCAACTTCAACGTTTTTATTGTTAATGGACATGTTCTATTTTGGTTAATGTATAATGTAGCCATGATTCAAGCAAAAAATTTACAAAGAGTTTATGTGGAGAAAACGATTTTAAACTTCAAAATGGACATAAGGAATGAGGAAACAGAGACAATGAGACTTCTGAATCGTATTGTAAATGAGCAGTGTACCTGTAATCGTAGCCGATTTGTTTAAACAACCTTTGGAGATGGAAGTAATGCTCTAATATACCTTGCAACAGCCTTTGTACAAACAAGTTTATTTAGAAACACTACCTGCTTCTCCGAAGTAGCCGTGCTTTCTTTAGTTAATGGCCAGACAGATAAATGGTGTTTTTGGGTTCTCCCACGGTTATGATCCCATTTAAATGCAACAATTGGTTTGGTACAACCTATTGCGTTCATCTCATTTATGACCACGTTTACGAAAAGTAGCAAGCCTTTTGTGGTGTCTTTTTGTCATGTGTATTACACCTATACACTGATAATGGGCATCATGTGAGTTTGAGCATTAAATTCCAAATGCTCTATGAATCAGATGAGCCGAGTATTCTAAAGTGTTCCCAGTTGTATCCTATATAGAACCTGAGGCTGATGGACTACTTTTGGGGAATTTAAAAATTAACTAGGTATGAGGCCAATTTTCCTCAAACGAAATGTTATGCTTAACGTATTGTACATTACAAGCTGAGGAGGACATTTTCAAAATATATGTGTCACAATTAGGAGAACATTGTTTTACAATGGATAATGCAATGGCCTTTCAAAATTAGGAGAACATTGTTTTACAACGGAAAATGCAATGGCCTTTCAGAAGTCCAAACAATAGTGCGATAAATGCAACCTAATCATTAAAGTTTGTATCATATTATTACGGCTTATCTGGTCTCCTTAAATATATTGTGTCACACTACATGCTATCCATAATATAGTTAACTTATAAAAAGCAATAAAAAAAACAAAATCCGTATGGTTAACACATATACTATAATATTGACTTTTGATTGCTTTACACAAAAACCAAAACATGGCATGTCAATTTGATACGTCATAGGCTTTAACATGGATGCACTACTAATACTAAAAGTACATGTTCCTCACTCACATGAATATTCTAGTTTAGATAACATTTTTTTTTTAATTTAGCTACATAAAATAGTTGGAAAGTAATGAACATCAAACACTCCGTTCAGCACCAGTCTAGGGGAATACACTCAACACACACTGGCTCACATATGGCTTCCTTCTCGTTCTCTTCAGTTGCATTCCCAAGGTCTTTCACTAGGCTGAGAACACGATATTTGAGATTCTGGATATCATCTAGAAGGCTCTCGAGTTGGTAGCATTTGCTACGGGAATGTGGTGCCCTCCTAGCAATGGACCTTTGTAGGCGACGCTCAGAATCGTTAAGATTCTCAAGATACTTGTATCATTTGCATGTGTGAATGACAACACGAGTTTGACAACGATGTGTTTTAAATGAAACACATGACTTCTGGTCAGATTTTGGGGACTCCTTAGGGGTTAGGTTGTCAAACTCTGGTGTGGTCATTTTGGGAGAAGATGGTGGTTCAATTTTGATCATAACGTTGTTCCTTGGGAACAAGTTTGCTGGCTTCATCATGCTCAGTTATGCTACAAATGTGTATCGTTTGAATCTGGGCTAATTTGGCCAGCTTTATATAGAATGTCCTGTCGAGGTTAGGGAACATTTTATAGGTGCGCCGAATATGGTCTTCATCTAAAATATGGCATGTTGTACAATTCTAAGAGATATACTATTCTTCAATTCACATCAAATCATGGTCTACATTTCCGTAACCATTCCACATATATACATTCAAAAGCTGTCTACGTAATCATTCCATCTACAACCTCATGGAAAATGAAATCTTTGTTCTTGGATAGAGTGTGTTAGGTTACCCACTGTCATCGAGCACAACATTATATGTACTGTCGTAAGATAAATAACTTGGTAGCGTGTTGTACCAATCTAAGATATATGTATTCTTCAACAATATTATATAATTTGCTACAATAATACACATCAAATCATGATCTATTTTTCCGCAACAACTTTGCGTATATATATATATATATTCAAAAGAGGTGTATGTAATCATTCTATATACAACAAGTTTATTTTCATACACACTGTACCTCGACAAAAATGGCAAAGGTACACATGGAATGTTGACGTGGTGACAAATGTGTGTTTACATGAACATGGCTCACCGGACACGCCTTTCCGGTTAGAGGCCATGCTTTTACGTTATGTAGCTTTGTCATGTAGTACACAAATAAGTATTTGAAGTGACTTTTATTGATCCAATGTACCTACCTTGTGGGTTGAAACTCGACATTCTTAGATAAAGCGTGTTTCATATTTAGACAATGCCGTATAAGGAAAGGGTTTAACGTTTTTCATCTAAAATCATATAATCATTTTTAACGAATGCTGCAACCTGCATTCGTCTAAGTTGTGTGTATTAATTGTCAGAATACCAAGGCTTAATATATTGTAACCCTTGTTCGTTCCATATTCTATTAATAATAGTGATAATAGAAATCACCCACGGTGACATAGATTAACTTAACATACAAGTATAGGCGTAATATGACAAAGCACAACATCATAAGGTAAATAAGTTGCCCCAAAAAAAGTAAATGACAAATCAACAGTTGCAACATCTTAGTGCTGTATGTTGACAACAACTATTCACAATAAACTGGAAATCCTCAAAAGCTAGTTGAGTAATTAAGACTTTCCCGATTACCACCACTGTTTCCACCAACAATATGTGGGAGATTCATCTAGAGACAATATTCCATGAAGTCTGCATCCGTCTTCACCCCATCATCCTTTATATCCTCCACTGCTCTCATGATCTGATCGTAATTCCTTTTCGCATTACTTCATTCTGCTATAGCATTTGCTTTAGTTCTATCGACCTCTGCTTTGAAAGCCTTATTCTCTGTGGTCAGCGAGCTAACCACCTACTCAAGGTGTGTTATCTTCTGTCAGAGTTCATCGACTTTCACAGCCCGCCGAATTTCTTGATCATTAGCCATATTCAATGAATTTATTAGGTTGTTCGTGACCGAGAGTGGATCCTTTGGCAAAACTAGCTTGTGTGGAATTCTCTCATCGTCGGGATTCCGTGTTGGGGGTGGGCTAGAAAACTGCAATTGCTCATCCGTGGATGGGGAGATGGAGCGGGACATTTTTTCTAGTCGGACACTTCCGTGAGAGCACAAGTAGTAGGTAGAGATAAGTCTCAAATATGAATACAGTCCCCATAACAACTAAAGCTTTATCACAATTCTATCTTTGTAGAACTACATTGCTTAATTTTCAAACGAAATCTCCAACATGCCCTTACATATAGATTGTGTTATATTGAGCATCGTGTTGAGGGCTGTTAATTTTTAAAGGTTTTTTTAGCATTCCAAATAACTATTGATTTGTCTATTAAAATCTCGTGCTAGTGCAGTAGGGCGCCAAGTAGCAGGGACTCGTCAAAAATTCATATTTTTTTGTATCTTTTGTGTACTAAAATTAGTACATGATTTAAGAATTAATGCAACAAGCATCACCATTTTTCAGTGAATATTCTATTTTTTATTATTTCCTCTATTTTTCAGCTTTGAAAAATCAAATAAAATAAAAAATGACGTCAGAACACTCTGAAATATTCCAGACACGATCATTGCATTATTATGAGCATGCTTGCAAAAAATGACCTCGAACTATGAAAAGAGAAAACGCTATCCAATATCTCCCACTAGCGCAGTGGGGCGCCAAGTGGCAGGGACTGGTCAAAAATTCACATATTTTGTATATTTTACGTCGTAAAATTAATACATGATTTTTAAGAAATAAGGCAATAAGCAGCACCATTTTTCGGTGAATATTCTATTTTTTATGATTTCCTCTATTTTTCAACTTTGAAAAAAAAAATGACGTCAGAATACTCTGAAATTTTACAGACACGATCATTGCATTATTATGAGCATGCTTGCAAAAAATGGCCTTGAACTATAAAAAGAGAAAACACTGTCAAATAGTCTCCTACTAGCGCAATGGGGCGCCAAGTGGCAGGGACTGGTCAAAAATTCACATTTTTTGTATCTTTTGTGTCCTAAAATTAATACATGATTTTTAAGAATTGATGCAACAAACAGCACCATTTTTCAGTGAATATTCTATTTTTTTATGATTTCCTCTATTTTTCAGCTTTGAAAAATCAAATAAAATAAAAAAAATGACGTCAGAACACTCTGAAACTTTGCAGACACGATCATTGCATTATTATGAGCATGCTTGCAAAAAAATGACATCGAACTATGAAAAGAGAAAATGCTGCCAAGAAGTAGTTTCCCGCTAGCGCAGTGGGGCGCCAAGTGGCAGGGACTGGTCAAAAATTTATATTTTTTGTATCTTTTAAGTCCTAAAATTAATACATGATTTTTAAGAAGAAATGCAGCAAGCGACACCATTTTTTGGTGAATATTCTATTTTTTATGATTTCCTCTATTATTCGGCTTTGAAAAATCAAATAAAATAAAAAATGACATCTGAACACTTTGAAATTTTGCATGCACAATCATTGCATTATTATGAGCATGCTTGCAAAAAATGGCCTCAAACTATGAAAAGAGAAAATGCTGCCAGACAGTCTCCCGCCAGCGTAGTAGGGCGCCAAGTGGTAGGGACTGTCAAAAATTCACATTTTTTGTATCTTTTGCATCCTAAAATTAGTACATAATTTTTAAGAATTAATGCGACAAGCAGCACCATTTTTCAGTGAATATTCTATTTTTTATGATTTTTTCTATTTTTCAGCTTTGAAAAATCAATCAAATAAAAAACGACGTCAGAACACTCTGAAATTTTGCAGTCACGAGCATTGTATTATTTTGAGCATGCTTGCATCATCAAGGAATGACATAACATTTATTAATATTTTATCCTATTGCACCAAACCGGATATGCTGTTATAAAAGGTTCATGGTTGGCCTTAACCCCTTGTGAACTTCCCCAACGTCACAACTCATACCACGTACGAGTAAAGAAAAAAAAATATATTACCCAGCGAGTGAGATTCAAACATAAAGCAACTATGAGTTCTGATGCCAATCGTCCACCTTCAATGTCAGATGCACGAAGTGAGCTTCAGTGGGTTGACATTTTTGAGTCACCCATTGAGCAGCTTCGAAATGACCTTTTAAAATACGTGAACGACCTACTGCAGCTTCTCAACAATGCTATGAAGGCAGAGAACTCACTGGCCACTCAGCGCCAACAACTTGTCACCGAGAACGCCGACCTTAAGAAGAAACATGCAGATTTGACTGCCGAGGTAGAGAAACTGAAACATGATATCAACGCACAAGCAGCGCGTATAGTTGCTGCTCAGATTGAAGCTGATTCAACATACGACAAGTTCAACCAAACCATTAATTTCCTGTGGAACGAGTGCTTGACGAGATATTCAGAGCACATCGACTTTCGAATGTCGCTGTCGATGCCACACGTTGGAAATGTGGCTGCTGAAGGTGAAGCTGATATAGAGGGAGAAGTGTAGGTGATGTATTGATATATTATGTCCATTTTAAGGCTTGGTTGATTTGCCCTGCATAGTACTGAGTGTAACAATCTTGAATCTAAGTACCTTTAGCGGTATAATATATATGAACTTTAGCTTTTATGTTAGTATTCTTGTGGAATACATTGTAGTGTATATTATGTAAACAAATCTGCTCATAGCAATGTAAAGTGGTTTTGGTTTGTTTGTTTCTTACTTTTGATATTAAGTACCTTGTTAAATGAAATGCAAATCCTTAAACAAACTGCATCCTATTGCATAACAAGAATTTTCTGAGAATAAGGTCATTCAAAAATGTTGGAATAGCTAAGTAGGTGGGGGGAAAAAGTCCACATGATGCCATTTACCTTTTGGAAACCAAGCCCGTACAAATATTCATGAATTCTGAAGATTTAATAATATAGTTGTTCACCTGCTGTTTGTCACTACTATTTATAGATGACGTGGGAACAAGGCCTCAAAGAACCTCATTTACATTAAAACAATAATCAATTGGACACCAAATACTTTTATGTGGTTTACTCTGTTCGAGGATAGGTTTGGGACATAAGCATGGTTGTGTACTTCATTTTATACTATATCCTTGAATAGTTTATTGGGGCCATTGAGCCTTTCAAACCTGCTGAATCAAATCTGAATATAGTACACAACTTTTGTGGTAGATGTGAATCTTGCAGCTCTATAGTCCACTTCTTTATGCAACGCCACCAGGACATTAGCCCCTGCCACCCCAGCGTAAAGCCCTCTTCTTCTTTGTCGCATACGCCAAATTCTGCACTCCAGGCTTTAGGTCAGGGACTGATGATGCTGTTACTTTCTCTGTAGAAGTGCTCAACTCATGCATATTGTACCTCGACATAACGTCCTTCGAATGCTTGTACGCTGCATTCAGAGCGCCTTGCCTAACATTGTTGATCTTTGATCTAACAAGTTCAAGACCAAGAAAGAATCGCGCCTTCTCTGAATCGAACTATCAATGACAATTATATAACAAGAGTTAAGACACATGAAAGTATGCGGTTTACACACTGAATAAATTGTGTTACCATAAATATGGACATTCATTGAATGCATCAACCTATTAATTTCGATACCTTACTATCTACGGTGTTCCCTGTTGCAGCAACCCACATGAATTTTATTACGAAGATGCCACAGTTATTCCCATTCCCTTGAGTTGGTTAAGTAGTGAGAGCAAACGCTTTTATCCAACAAACCCAGTACGCATGTACAATCTAATAAGCTGTGTTATATATATATAGGAATTATACATTACTTATAATACTGCCTTACATATGCCGCATACATGCAGCACATGTATACATAAATTTATTTCCTTTGCACTTGTAACGCTACACGCAATAAATTGGTATACAATCTTAGTATACTAACATACTACTCTATTTTACCATGTACTCGGAACATCAGGCATAGTATGATTTCGATTTAAATGACTTACATTGCTATAAGGCATATCACACAAAAGTACCCCAATAAATTTTAGATACCAGTTAAAGCAACTTATCGAAACCATGGCAATAAAACCCCGGCAATGTCTACTCCTGGGATAAGCCAGTGAATCCCAATCTACAATAGATTTCTCATGATTTCAATTCACACATAATAGCTCTAGCTAGAACGCATCACTTATCGAACATGACAAATAATGTTTTGGCGAGCATACCTTATCACAGGCTCCAACATCACCAAGAAAATTATGACGCCATTCCTCAACCTCTGCATAATGCATTAATGAGATGTGCCTTTGGATGCCTTCTTCCTTAAGTGTGGCACAAAGGACCTGCAAACATAGTACAACAAACCAAATTACAACTCCCATCCAAAAATATTTTATATGTTTCTCATACTAGTTAAATTTCTCAAGTTTTTTTAAAGTATATTTGCACAGTGTTAGCATCCATAATATTGACCCATACTTTTAACTTGCTACTTACCAAAATTCGAGTTATAAGGACCCGAACTAGCTGCTCCATAGGGTTGGGAATCTCCCTTTGCAAAGCCTTTGTTAAACAACAGGCGTAGCAATCAATAATCTGCACGTCACAATACAGTTCAATTACGATGTAACTGGGTTATCATCATCAATGTGTTTCGTTAAATACATAGCGAATTCAGACATAAGTACTATCATTTACATACAACACTACTAATATTTCTGTCAGGAGCTAAGTCAACGAGGTGCATCCACCTTAAGGCAAATCTTCCAAACGAGCCAAGGATCTCACTGCATACGGAAATAGGGCTAGCACAATATTAGTGACGTATTTCTTACGTTATTTTGGCTTTATTTAAAGCGAAATGGTTAGGTTAAATAATAACCACCGGTTGCCAAACTTACCCATTCTTCAATGACTCGTCATACACATACAAAGCAACACATAGGTCAGTTGGCTGAACCATAAATTACAACTGAAAGTTTCTTACTCTTCGACTCTTGCTTGCTACGTATTCTTTAAGAAGACATGTCAGGTCACACGAATGGTTTTATCTAACAAATTCAGCAATACGGGTTTTAAAATCACTTATTTTTCTACACTCCATTGTCACATCAACAACTTCATCGCTTTGCACACTATCCAGAGGATCTATGGCAGCCAACCAACCATTTACATTGCTTTTTGAATCATTTGAACTAGCAACATTCCGCTTCGATTGTCCTGAGTGTATTCTATTGAGTGACTTAAAAATGCTTGCAAAATCATCTTCGATATTATCAATTCCACGTATTATCTCAGAAATGGATGTCGCTTCATTTGCTGCCTCTGCTACGTGTTTAATTGGAGGTTCACACGACGGAGCATCATTTTGAATACCCTATGTGTATGTACTCTTGTTGATGACACCTCTCCTTACATCATCAAATTTTCCTGCATTGGAATTAGCCTGGTCTAATGCTTCGAAAGTTGCAACACGCACTTCTCTCCTAATAACATCCAACATATCTTCTTTAAACTTGGAGAGTTGCTGAGCCAACTCACTAACCACAACCTTCTTTCGGTTTACTTCGGTTATGATGTTGACAACATGCGTTTCAAAAGTCCTTCTTCCAACACCTAATTCTTCCACCATTAATGATTGCATCTGCATCAATTAATCAAGACAAAAAAATGTTAGTAACCACGTAAAAATTTAAAAAATTGAAACCAAAAGCTTGTTTAACCTTTGCAATACAAGTCATTTAACTTTGTTACCTTCTTAACAGAGTAACTGCCGGAAGCCTTAATCCATCTTAGAACGCTCTGGTCTTCTTCTCTGTCCATGCAGATATTGGTAGTTTACTGCGATTGATGAATTGAGTGTGACCCTCCAAGTAGTGCAGGTAAGACACCTTACAAGGAAGTTAAGATTATTATTAATCACAAATAATGCGTCCCAACCAAAGAAATCATCAACATTTAAGCCCCAACATGTATAATCTAGCCTTCACCTGTAGAAACAGTACACATCCACCAATGAATTCCCCCTTCCTTTTCTTATAACGCTTTACTGCTTCAACAAGATGGCTAAGACACTTTGTTGCCTAATTTAAGTTCTTCACCCTATGAACACCGATTATGGAAGAAAGTAAGGTCCTTCCAACTACAACGGTTGTTGTTGGCATTAAGATAGTTCTACTAGCAAATAGTAAAAACTTCCTAATAAATATGCCATCAGTATGCTTATCATCTAACAAGTCAACCTCCAAATCAGACAACTATAGGTGGCTCCTTCCATCAAATATTTCTTTCTTCCGATTAATCACTTCCTCATCGGGGCATTGCTGCTCTAAGTCGTCCCCCCATCAGACAAACCCATAACTTCACCAAACAACTCTGTTGTGAGGACAAACGTCTTCCCACAAATATTCAATGAGAAATCTTCCTCTTTAAAGTTGTCCACCATCCACATAATCAATTTGTGACATATGTGCACGCTAGCCATTTCCAACAACCCTCCAAACCTCATTCCTTTAACCAACGCCCTTCTACGGTCACTAATATGAGCACACATCTTACCAAACCGCAATAGGGAGCATCGTACATTTAATTTTTTGTTAGAAACTGAAGTGGACAAATGCACTTCATCCTCTTCCGCACGATCCACACTCTGCCTTTTACGACCTCATTTAGTCACCATAGCTTACTTTTACATTATCTCTATTACTCAGAATAACACTACATGAATAACCAACTAATTTAAAACTTAATAAAATATTTATACTTACTATGTCACAGGATGCATCCGTCGTCAACAAATTTGGCCAAAAGATTAAAAATAAATAACTCATAAGAAACACCAAGATGACAATAGCAATAATTACACAATTTTATTCATACTACTTACACGACATATCGCATAGCACACGCTATATCCTAATACCACTTTTAGTATAAAACTCTTTCAACTAGAGTAAATTATACTGGCTTGTAGCATCCACAAACATCCACGCCTACATACTTATTCAGAAAACTCAAAAATAAATCCACTTGCATTGCATGAATCTAGGTTTTCACTTTTTTGTAAAATACTCTTTCAACTAAATTAACTAATATTGCCTATTATCATCCACAAACATCTTCAATTTCATCGTTAGTCAGAAAAATAATAAATGAATCCACTTGTACTACATGTATATAGGTTTTCTACTAACATGGTGGTATGACAGTATTTCACCACTGCTTAGTATAGTTGCTTTCCCAATAGGTATTTCGTTTACCACATGTAAAAACCCTATAACTACCAAATCGAAGCAACAAATCAAAATTAGCTTCAAATAACCACAAATTCGACCCACCCATAGTGCTTCTATATTCCAAAACATCCCCTCTATTTATAAGTTTCTCTGTAACCCATTGATGGAGAACATGAGACTTTTTAACCATATTTTTCATTTTTCAGATAATTCGAGTCTACAACAGAGGCATAATTAAGTTCTTTTTTTCAAATGTTGTACAATAGCTTGTGTTTGGAAGATTACCTTAGGAGTATCTTCGTCAATCTTCACATGAGTCGACGAAGTGGCGGTGGAGAAGATGAACTGGTGGTGTTTGAAAGGAGAGAAAATGTTAGGGTGGAGGAGAGAGTAGTGGCTTTGGTTGTTGGGTTAGGCGGCGGGTCTCCTCATCGGCTTGTCGAAAGTCGCCTCCAGCAAGATCCCTGCAGAGACGGTCAAGGAAGCGGCGGTGGAGACAAAGGATGAAGTGGTGGTGTTTGCGGAGAGAGGAAATGTCAGGGTGGAGGAGGAGATAGAAGTGGATTTGCTTGTGGGGGTTGTAGGGATGCGGCCTCGTCTGCCTGTCGAAAGTCATCGACGACGATGTGGCTGCGAAGGAGGTTGATGGTGCTCGACGAAGGTTGAGGGAGGTCGAGAGAAAAGTGGGTTCGGGAGTGCTCATGCGTTTGAGAAACATAGAGGTTTGATTGTGGGAGTTGTTAGGAAGCGGCCTCATTCGCCTGTCGAAAGTCATCAGCGCCGATGTGGCTGCGGAGGAGGTCAATGGAGCTCGAGGGATGTCGAGGGCAAAGTTGGTATGGGAGTGCTATGCGTTTGAGAAAGGAGATATCTTTTGAGAAACAAAATTTTCATCTACACCGTCCAAATTTCAATCTGACAGTCACATTAACTGAGAGCAACTGAGATGCAATTTCTCCTTAAATCTAGGACGTCAATTTCATATCCAACGGTCAGTTTTCATTGTTCGGACCAGTCAGCTAGAATTACAAGGTTCGAACTAAAGACAATTCCTAAAATATAATATAAATTAAAATATTGAAAAATATTATAAATTCATGGAAAGAGAACTTCTTTCCTTGTGTTTTCAATAAAATTCCAAAATCACATACATGGGAGTTTCACATCATCAATTAAGCATAATAGAACCGGAAGAAATGAGCAATTTTTTTCAGATACCCAGACTGAACAAATTCGAGACCCAACCAGCAGTAATCCCAAAAATTATTTCAAACCCACTAAAAGAATAAGATAAGAACTCAAATCACCATATTAATGGTCACACCTCAATTGATTTAGGGAAAGAGATGCAGATTCTCATTGATGAAATAAACCTTAAAAAAAAACTTTCAGAATAGGGGAACAAATTGAGAGAGCGAGATCAATATGAGACAAAACCCATATAAGAGCTTAAGTAGAAGAAGATTTTGTTGTGAGGGAGGAGAGAAGATGAGAATTTATAGAAGGAAAGAGGGAGGAGAAAATAAAAACGAGGAAAGGAACAAATCATCGCCGAATATGGAGAGAAGATACAATCCATCGCCGAAGTTGGTGCCGAAAGATGGGAAGTCTAGGGCTTGCGAACGGAGAGCTTGGCACCGGCGTCGAGATTGGAAGCGGAGGTCAACAATAGAGAGAGAGAGAGAGAGAGCATAGTAGGGTTGAGAGAAATTTATCCGTTTAACATATTAAACATTAGATGTGGTTTAACGACGATTAACTTAATAACCGTTGTTAAATCACTTTAAAAAAAATTCTAAAAAAAAATAAAAATTTTAAGGTGCGTTTTATCTTTGAATTAGACAATGATTGACAACAGTTTTTAACAAACTATTGTCTATATGAAGTCGTTAAATCCTCAGATTTTAGTAGTGCAAGTATATTTATATGTATATTTTATGATGTGCCATTGTTTTCACGGAAAGATTTTCTCTGTCCGTCCTTGTGTAGTTTTCCTCCAAAGTTTTGCAGCGCAGACAGGTGAATTGGTATTTTCGTTCCCCAGTCCGAGGGCTGGCCGGCTGTTTTGCAAGTAGTGTTTAGAGAGCGAGAGGATATTTTATAATTCATAATATTATTTAAATAATTGGTCTTGGGGAGTCGTGGGCAGGTGGACACGTCATCATTCACTCCTCTTAAAACATAAATGTATTTATATCCCATTTGCCGAGTACTACCTCTACTTCTATTCTACTACAACAATATATATATTATTACTTAATACTTTAACTCCCTCCCAACTTCCCCCCACCCCCTAAAGCCCTTGCTCTGCAGAGACTAAGCCTGGTGGAGAAAAGGGCCTTGAGAAATAGAAACCAAATCATTTCCTTAACCTTCACGCCTCCATTTACACCTCTCAAATCTTTTCCTTTCTCTTTCCGTCGTAAATTCACTAACTCACTCACTCATCTCTGTTTTAAAATCGTTTCTTCTCTCTCTCTCTCTCTTTCTCTCTCTCTCTCTCTCTCTCTCTCTCTCTCTCTCTCTCAAAGTCTTTTATTTTTTGCTCTTCAAAATTTTCTCTCTCCATCTCTCACTTCTCGCAATAAAAACCTCTGTTTTTCCCTCTTCCCCTGCCCTGTCTTCCTTCCGAGCATTAAAAATTCACTCTCTCTCTCCTTCTGATCTCTCTCTATCTCTCTCTCTCTCTCTCTCACTCTCTCTCTCTCTCTCTCTTGACTCTTCTTCTTCTTGATCATCTCCAATCCTAACCCTTTTCTTTAAATTCTCAAAAAAGCAAAGCAAACTTTTCCAGTCTTTTCAGAGCAGAGCTTTTCATTCTCATTTCTTCTTGATCTTTATCGTTTCTTTCCCACTTTTCTTGAGACTTTCCTCATTTCCCCAACATGGGTTCTTGCAAACAAGAACAGCAACAACAAACGCCAAAACCATGCAGCACCACTACAGTTTTGGTCCAAGGCCCAATCCTAGTAGGCGCAGGGCCATCAGGCTTAGCCGTCTCCGCTTCCCTCTCTAAACAAAACATCCCTTCCCTCATCCTCGAGAAAAGCGACTGCATAGCCTCTCTGTGGCAACACCGAACCTACGACCGCCTCAAACTCCACCTCCCCAAGCACTTCTGCGAGCTCCCTTTCCTCGGATTCCCCGAACACTTCCCCAAGTACCCCACCAAGCAACAGTTCATCTCCTACATGGAATCCTACGCTGCCCACTTCAACATCAAGCCCCGCTTCAACCAGAACGTCCACACCGCCAACTTCGATCCCCTTTCCGGCTGCTGGACCGTCCGGACCGACGATTCCGTCTACATTGCTCGCTGGCTTATCGTCGCTACCGGCGAGAACGCCGACCCCGTTGTGCCCGAGATTCTCGGGATTGACAGGTTTCAAGGGAGGGTTGTTCACACCAGCGGGTATAAGTCCGGGTCTCAGTTCAGAAACCAGAGGGTCTTGGTCGTTGGGTGTGGGAATTCTGGCATGGAAGTTAGCTTGGACCTTTGTAGACACAATGCCATTCCTCACATGGTTGTCAGAAATACGGTAATTAACCCGCGGTTCGAATTACAGTTTAAATTTTTTTTGCTCGTGTGTTATATATACACATATAAATATATATTTTTAGGACTCCTTCCCTTCACTTATTGTATTAAAGTTATTAATTTGAGTTAAAAGATGTGACGTTTTTTATTATAATAAAAAAAATTTAATATAATATTTTTTAAAAATTTTGTATTGTAAAAATTTAAATTTATATACTTTTTTTATGTCGTAATTTAGCTTTGGTTATTTGCTTATTAGGTCCATGTTCTGCCTAGAGAGATACTAGGCTTCTCAACGTTCGGAATCGCAATGGCGCTTGTCAAGTGGATACCACTAAAGCTAGTTGACAAGATCCTTCTATTAGCGGCAAGCTTCACATTAGGGAATACTGACCAATTAGGACTTAAGCGGCCGAAAACCGGTCCGATTGAGCTCAAAAACGCCACCGGGAAAACTCCTGTTCTTGACGTTGGAGCTTTGTCCCAAATAAGATGCGGCAAGATCAAGGTACTTAAAATTATTGACCAATTTTTTTGTGTACGATTATGTTCATATTTTTTGCATTCTTTTTAAGTGGCTTTATAATTATGGATAACGAAGTTGTTGTGCGAAATGTTTTTTTTTTTTCAGGTGATGGAAGGTGTGAAAGAGATAACGAGGAATGGAGCAAGATTTATGGATGGACAAGAAAAGGAGTTTGATTCTATAGTTTTAGCAACTGGGTACAAAAGCAACGTTCCTACCTGGCTCAAGGTAAATAACATTTATATTATTTGTAATATTTATAAATATATAAAATTTTAAAAAAATATATACATATATAAAAATAGTAATACCAGCTGCCATTCTTTTAGTTTTTAGTTCTATCTTATTATGAATCACCTATCGCTTTCTCTACTTGGAGGCATGCACAGACCACAAACCTACAAATCCATTCTTTTTTTCTCCATGCAAAAAAAAAAAAAAAAAGAATAAAATCACTTGGGATTTGTTTGAGCTGTTCTACTTTTTGATTATACCATCCTTTGAGGCTTTTTTTTTTTTTTTTTGCATCTGTATGGTAGAAAATATATCTACAATATATTGAATTCCTAGAATGTCTTGTGTTGCTTTTATATTGATCGCTTTCATATATATTTTTCAGTTTTTAAAGTAGACGGCAAAAAATGTAATTATTCTTAATTTGGATTGCGTGTATGCAGAGTTGTGATTTTTTTACCAAAGACGGAATGCCGAGAACGCCGTTTCCTAACGGCTGGAAGGGAGAGAATGGTCTTTATACTGTTGGCTTCACAAGAAAAGGCCTCCTTGGAACGGCCTCTGACGCTGTTAACATTGCCAAAGACATTGCTGATCGGTGGAGGACAAACAAGGAATTATGCAAGAGCTCTTGTAATTCCCATCATATCCTAATAAAAAAATCATAACCGGATTCCAATCGCAACGGAAAAAAAAAAAAAAAAAAAAAAAATCCCGACAAAAAAGAAAAAGAAAATCCCAACAAAAAATTCGAAAAAATTAATTATTTCTAGGCAAGTTTCACGTTTTTTCCTCTTCTCCAAGTGAAGTTCCTGTAAATATATGTATACCAATTTTGCATCTTGTTTTTCTCCTCAATATGTTGGAGCTTCTTGTATGTTTCCTTGCTAGCTTTGTATAAAGAGATTTTCGGAAATAAAAATAGTTTCAGCTCTTAATTCTTTAACATTGATGCATAATTATACTATAAATAATTTTACATCATTGAATCCTTATTGATAAGTGTTATTATTATTATGTATTAATTAATGTGATGTTTGAATTGTTATTTTTATATTAATAAATTTTTAAAATATTATTATGTTAATTAATAAATTCGTATGTAATAACAGTTGATAAGTGACTATTCATATCATTATTTTTATTATTTTTGTTTGGATCTTTGGGTACTTCTATTTGGCTTTCCCCGTACAGCTAATAAAGCACAGGGTTGTCATTTATTGAGACAATTATTGTCTTTTTTTAATATATTTTTGAGAGATAAATTTTCACTTCGTTCAGTTCAATTCATGAGATAAATTTATGTAAAAATTTTTATTATAATAGAAAAAATTAAATGTAATTTTTTATAAAAATTTTAATTATAATAAAAATAAAATTAAAAACCTAAATTGATGGAATGAAAACTTTGATACGCAAGAAAAGCGTTCCCCGTGCGTTCCTTTACAGTTTGGTCATTTAAAGAAGGTTTGAAACACAAAACTTTCTAATTTCTTGCTAACAGTGCTGGCAGCTTTTCATCTAAACATCATCATGAAATGACGTTACTCGAGAGTTACAAAATAATGGTCAAATTTTAGTGAGTCATAAGTGAATGATATTTAACAAATTAAATGGATATTTATTTCGCATAGGAAAAAGGGTAGATTTGCGATTCTTCCGGGAGAACATAGATAGAAGGCACCTGTCTCAAAATGATGTTAATTTGGCATGATAATGAAAATGGGAAAAAAGCACATTTTACATAAGAGTTAAACATGGTCATTTTCTCGGTAAGTTTTTGCTGAAACCAGTTTTTAATTGACGGTGAATATATTTGTGGCATGTTTATTTACGCATAATCAGAATAGTGATAAATTAGAGTAGGAAAAATTTAAAATGAGTAAGATTTAAATTGAAAAATTAGAGTCAAAATAAATTATTTATTTAGTGATAAGATTCAGAATTAAAATCACTTTAAATCTCATTCATTTATTTACTTACACTCATAATCAAAATAAAATATTATAAAAATACTAATATACTCTTTAAGTCAATTTTATATTTTTTAATTTAAAAAATAAATTGTGTACTTATTATAATAAAATTAATAATAATTAAAATATTTCGTATAATAATAGGGTAATAAATAATAAATATAAATTATACAATTATTTAAAATATGAAAATAAATTGTTAAATTTAAATAAAATAAATATAAATAAAAATAGTGTTACAAACTAAAATATATTATTAATTTATTAAACAAATAAAGTACATAGTTATTATATTAAAGTTAATAATAGTTAGGTTAATATTATAATATTACGCAAATAAAATAATAAACATAAGCTGTAATTATTAATTTTTTAAATTTATTTTAATTTTATATTTATAAGTAAAATGAGGGTATAATAGTAATTTAATGCTGATATTAGGAATGAGAGTCTTAATTCTAAGAGGGGGCATAGGAGTGCCAATTCCGTTCCTCAACCCTAAATTTGAGTGAGGCTCATTAATTCAACTCTCATTTTAAGATAAAAAAATAGCAAGTAAATATGAAATTGACTCTCATTCTTCACTCTTATTCCTCAATCCTAATAACTAAACATACCATAGATATGTACTAGTACAACATTTGATGGAGGAAAAGGTATACTCATAAGTCACAAATGGTGAATTGGAAGAAGGGACAAGTATTGTTTATTTTACTTATTTGAATTTTTAATTCTAGTTTTATTATAGTTAAAAAATTTCACAAAAAGTTATATGTAATTTTTTTTGTTACAGTTAAAAACTCACATAAAATAATTTTTCAACTCAAATTGAAAACTCGAATCAATATATTAAACGAGGTTTTACAATATCACACGAAAATTTAAACCAAAGAAAAAAAGATAACCGTCACCGATTAAACATACTACTCTGGAGTATAGCTACTAATTCAACGATAACCAATTGAACATACACGTTTTTTCTTCTTCATTGTAACTAACTCTTGCACTAATTCTATGTATATTAGTTTTCTTATACATGGTGTCGTGAATCAAGTTAAAAGTATGAACATTATGTATTGAGATGATATGTTAAATGATTATGACATTATGTTGTCTTCTTTATGGAAAGTGACTAAATATATATACAGTAGCAGATTGTATCGTGATCAACAGTCACGTGACTATTACTACTTTCATAACGTGAAAAGGCCGAATATGAATTTATGTGGCAATAAATGACCAGTATCCTAGCTACTTTACTTTGTAATTATCATAGTAGAAATGCTTGTACACTGATATTGCAAAATAGAATATTGCTCATGATGCTCCTTGTAGCATTGCTTTTATTTAGCCTTTTAAAGTATTTTCAATGTAATGTTATAATTGATGTATTAATTGTAAATTGTGCATTTGAGTGTAAAAAATACTCTCTAATACAATGCAATTTGTTGTGTTAAATTTTTCATATATTATATTTTGTAATAAATTTACTGCCAAATATAGTTTTGATTGAAATGCTTACCTTTTTCATGTAATCATTGTAACTTTTACATTTTCTAAAAGTTTTAAAAATTGAAGTTTATTTGTATAACTTCCAAAGCTTAATAATTATGGAAAAAAATTGATTTAACATTTCAAATAGCACTATACATTAGAGTAAAAATGAAAATAACATACCATATGACATTTTTTAAAAATATACAATTGACATTAGCATTTGCATTAGAGATGGTCTTAGACAGAAGAAAAGAAAAGTAAAAGTTACCAATTTTCAAATTAATGTTTAGAGAATTTCTTTGATGTTTCCTCTTTTTTAAGAATACCGGTGTTCCATACTTATCAGTCATCAGATATGTATTACTTTTTCAATCTAATTTGACTTTTGACCAAGTTTAATATATATTTGATTGTTGATAAGCAGGGAACATCATTGTTCTTAAAAATGAGAGAACACTATAGAAAGTCCCTAATGTCTAATCATATATTCTTATCACGTTTAATGAAACCACAATGATGTTTAAATATTTTTATCAAAATATTTTATGAAAATATTCAAACACTTTCAATTATGAGAAGCAACTTTTGAACTTAAAATGTAAAAACACGGGGCCTTGTATTAGTAATAAAATTCTCAAGGATAATTTACCAATTCTTTATAAAAGATAGGGTAATTTACATAAATGGTCCTCAACCTCTTTAGTAAGTGACAGTTTGGTCCCTAATCCTTTTTTTTAGTTAAAACGATCCCTAACCTTTTTAAAATAGATTCAATTTGGTCATTTACGTTGAATTCTGTCAAATTTTTAACAGAACTTGTCACGTGGCCCTTTTACAAGGGTTATTTTCATAAAATTATGAGTTTTTTTTAAATAAATTGAAAAGTAAAAATACATCTTTCTCCTTCTTCCTGAGTTTGTGATTTGTTGAGGCATCCCCTTGCCTCAATCAGGTTCTCATGGCAAAGCACTTGCTCGAAGCTTCTGTTGGTTGTTGTGATCTGTCTCTTAGGAGTAGGAGAAGCTTCAACTGGAGTCAATCTTGGAGTTTTGGCAATCATTGAAAATTTTGTTGTTACCGCCTTCTAAATATCATACTTGTCATGGAAACTTCCAATGGATACTTCACTGAATTTTTGTCCCAAAAAACTTGAGAATCTTTGTGCCATCTAAGAAGAACATGATAAGTCTTAGTCAATTCCAGATATACTGGGATTTAAGGTCCTATTGTTGCTGAGTGTCCGCCTTTTCTTCCTGACAGTACAAAATGGAACAACTTCAGGCTCCATAAATCTGGTCTTCTTAATGTAGTTGGAATCAAACCAAGCTACTAGAAACGTGTTCCGTCTAGGGCTACTTAATTTCATATCAATCTTTAGGATGTGAGGTTGAAGATGCAGATGACCAAGCAACTCTACGGCTTGGAAAAATAGGGTTAAACTTCAGTAATGAAGTTCTTGATTTTTTTTTCTTCTCTGTTGTTGAAACTCATTGTTGATAATTCTAAGGACAACCCAGATAGAGAAGTCGCGAGAAACTTTTGGTTTTTAAGGAAAAATGCAAGATTAATCATCCATTATTGGTGAGAATCATGGGCTGCATTTGCTCAAAATGAGCATCAGGAAAAAAAAATCACCCATTGGAGGTCAGATCATCGGGGATGGGGCTCGTCGGGTCTGGGTTGGTCAGGGATGGGGCTCGCCGGAGGTGGAGAGGTGGAAGCAGAAGACCCTGGGTGTGAGGTTTTAATGGCATTTTTGTCTTTTAATTGAAAAAAGATGGCACGTGAGGCTCACAGGCGGGAATCTATTAAAAATTTGACAGAAATGATCAAATTGCACATGTTTAAAGAGGTTGAGGATCAATTTGCCAAAAAATGATTAGGGACCAAACTGTCACTTACTAAAGAGGTTGGGGACCATTTATAAAAACTATTCTAAAAGATATCACTTGTTAGTTGTTAGATGTGGGGCGTATTTATCGATCTAATAGGATGACCTAATCAAGTCATGTAAAAAATTTAAGTTATTTTTTCACTTTTTTTGTACTTATTATAAGATTATGTTGTATGATTTAATTAGTTAACACTAAAAGTTAGACAGCAGATTTAAACTCTTTATCTATTTATGTCATGCCTCGGGGTAGGAGTGGTGACGTGGAGGCTCGATTAGGGTTAAACGTATGATATTAAAGGAAATTTCCAACGAGCCCCACACTTACTCAATTAAAATAAATTACAGGATCTTTTCACAAGATCCACTACAAGAAAAAGGGGTTTTTGCGACGACAAAAAGTCGTCGCTAAAACCCGAATGTTGTCGCAAATAATGTTTTTTGTGACGACAAGTCGTCGCAAATTTGTCGGCGCAAAAATTTGGTCGCAAAAACTTTTTTTGCGACGACACTCTGTATTTGCGACGACATGCGTCGTTAATACATTGTTGCAAAATTCTCGTCATTGCGACAACAATCGTCGCAAAAAATTGAAATTAATTTTTTTTTATTTTTAAAAATGCCCCCACGCCGCTTGGGTCCCTACCCCCACCCCCCCCATGCGACGGTGAGCCCCCCACCCCCCCTGCCCGCCCATCACGACCCCCGCGCCTCCCGCCGCGCATCCCCCCTCCCCCGCCCCCTGCCCGCCCGTCCGCACCAGTGCCCCGCGCCCACACGGTCCCCCCTCCCAGCGCGTGAGCCCTCGGCCCCCGCACACCATGTGACCCCCAGCGCACCCATGCGACCCCCCCGCGTACCCCCCGCCCCCTTCCCCCCACGTCCCTGCCCACCCGCCGCACCAAGGTGCCCCGCGCCCCACGGTCCCCCCCTCCTCGACTGTGAGCCCCAGCGCCCCCTTGCGCCCATGTGACCCCCTGCGCGCCCCTGCCCCTGCCCGCCCGCACTGCCCCCTCGCCCACATCGATCCCCCTCACCACCGACGGCTGCGAGCCCCCGCGCCCCGCACGCCACGCACTAGCCCCCCCAGCACACTGCCTCCCCTGCGGTGCCTCCTGCCCGTCTCCACGCCCGCCCGCCCCAGTGCCACCCGCGCGCACACTGGTCACCCCTCCCCCCCTCCTCCCCCCCCACACACACACACACACTAGGGGAAGAAGAGGAGTGGCAGGGGCGGGGTGGTGGCGGCCGGAGAGGGGAAGAAAAGAGAGAGAAGGGAAGAGAGAGAGAGAAAAGAGAGCCGGTGGTGACGGGCAACGGCGGCGGCAAGGGGAAGAAGAGGCAGAGAGAGAGATAGAAAGTGGCGGGAGAAAATGAAGAGGAAAAAGATAGAGTATATTAGATCAGACGTATTTGCGACGACTATGTCATCGCAAATAAGTTTAAAATGTCGTCGCAAATAATCATCAATTCCCGCGCTTGGATTTGGTGAAATCTTGAAAAGCTTATTTGCGACGACAAAGAGAAAATGTCGTCGTAAATAATCATTTTCCCGCGTTCGGTGAAATCTTGAAAAGATTATTTGCGACGACAAAGAGAAAAAGTCGTCACAAATAACATGAAATTATTTGCGACGTTATTTGTCGTCGCAAAAAATGGATTACCTTGGCGGCAAAATTCCGCGCCATTAAAATTTGCGCTCCAAAATTATTTGCGTCGACATTTAAGTTTTTAGCGACGACATGATTATTTTTTTAAACGGGGAGTAATTGCAACGACATTCGTCGTCGCAAAAAATGTCGTCGCAAATGGCCTTTTTTGTTGTAGTGATCTCATTACCATACATACATGACATGTAAGTAAATCATTACAGTTACAGACACTTGTCGACCGGTGTCTGAAAATCCCTGTTTTGACCCTGATTTTGAGGAGGACCCAAATTTGCTTCATTTGGGGACCTAGAGTCAATGGATTAGCATATTTAATCCATGTTTTGGAATTAAAACCCTTGGAATGATGATTTGAAACATGAAATTGATTATGGCACACTAATAGGAAATCAAATGATATGATTGAGTCTGAATTACTTTAAGAATGAGATTGGAATCCTAAAGTATTGTCTTGTAACAGTGATAGCTGAGGACTCAGATTGAGTGGCTTGAGGAAGTAGAAGCTGAAATAGTGTGCCGCTAGCCACAGGTTTGATAATTATGAGGTAGGATTTCTATCCTCTTTTCCTTGTGAGCCTGATTTGCAAAAAGAGTTTTGGTCTTGTAAATGTTTTAAAGAAAGAGGCTTGTTTGCAAAAGAAAAATCTTTGAAAACCGTGGCTTGTTGTATTTCACAGAACCCGTGGCTTGTTGTAGTTCATGGGGACCCGTGGCTTGTTGTAGTTCATGGGATTATAATAACGATTTCATAAAATTTAATGAATGATTTCTTAAGGAAAGAGATCTTGCAAACCGGTAAGCCCGCTGATAGCCTAGATAGGATGTGGAGAGTGCATCCTCAAGGGCAGAACCTGAAACCCGGCCCGAGAAGGCTTGTGCACTTGGTTGTGTAAGTAATTTGTATAAATTACTTGCTGATGCCTGTAATACGGTAATTTTCAGTCATATTTCCTTTGAGAAAAAAGATGTGAGGTTTCGGCTGTTGTTTTGGAACTGAATGTCTCATTTATTTACTTATTCATTTCTTCATTTACCGCTTACTTATTTATTTATAAAGTTTATTTCAAATTATATCATACTGGCATTTCGCTCTCGTTTTATTGTTTTAAAAGTGTTAACCCTCCCAAGAGACTCTAGGAGCAGTGCGGAGTAGCTGAGTTGCTACCACCCGGTTGAGAGAGAATTGTATTCATCCTCCTGTCTGTACAAATGTAAAAATTTGTAAATCCTGTAAACTCTTATATTTGGATTTCTAGACTATGGTTGATGTATGTAACTGTAATGATTTACTTACATGTCATGTATGTACGGTAACGAGATTCTGTGGAAAAATCTTGTGATTTATTTTAATTGAGTAAGTGTGGGGCTCGTTGAGAAGTTCCTTTATTATCATGCGTTTAACCCTAATCGAGCCTCCACGTCACCACCCCTGCCTCGAGGCGTGACAATTTAGGCCTCGTTAGTTCACCAATTCGAGTTTTTAATTCGAGCTGAGATGTGACTTTATATGAGAACTTTTGGGCTCGTTTAGTTCGTTAATTTGAGTTTTTAATTCGAGTTGATATGTG